>WAAF01002817.1:1362492-1765947 GCA_013400475.1 Tricholaema leucomelas | reverse complement strand
GGTGTCCCTGCCCATGGCAGGAGGGTTGGAGCTAAATGTTCCTTGTGGTCCCTTCCAACCCTGACTGATGCTGTGATTCTATATGTACATACAACATGTATTTTATATATATATAAAATAAAAAAAAAAGTCAATTTATAATCACAGAAAAAGGCCTTGGCAAAAGAAATAGATTAATATCATAACCAAGCCAAAACAAACTTGAACTAGGTGGTCAATGAATAAAGCTAGGTAAGTGTTCGTAATGCTTCAGTTGCTCCTGGGCTGGACTTCATCTTATGCTGTGCTGCTGTGTATCACTAGAGGGTGCTGTTGGTGCAAGATAAAACATGTGGATTTCGGTTTTTTTTCCACACGGAACTCGGATTTTTTTTCCGCTCCTACTATGTTGGTTATTAGAACTGTTGAAATGTTATTACATAGTCACCTTTGGGTTGCCACCTTGCCTTTATTTCTTCCATTTATGGATTTACGGAGTAGCTCTGTGGACAACCCCCTAATTAAAAATGAACGTTTTTCTCATTATTTTTTGCTGTCACTAAAAAGTACTTCAAAGATATGTCTTTTGATATAGCTTGTTGTTGTTTTATTTCAGTGTTGTGGAAAAGGCTGTTCCTTCTTTGTTCCAGATTGAGGTGTTGATTATGCTGAACAGTGTTCCAGAATTTCTCTTCTGGAACTGAAGTATAAGAGATAATAGTTTGGGAACAAAGTTGCAGTTACTCCATCTCTTTTGCTGGACAGTCTTGCAACAGTCTCTCCTCTTGGATTTTATTTACAGCTTTCTTAGGTGGTCTCTGGCTCTGCTGTTCACCACAGGGTTATGTTTCATTTGAAAGTCAACAGGTGTGCAGTTATTTAAGACCTGCGTTTACGGAATGTTACTGCTTTGGCCAGGGATCGTTTCAGTTCTGTGGAAAGCACCTGAGCCTTCCAGATCTAGGTTTCTGAGGGTATAGCTTGATGATTTGTTGATTTTGATTGCAAAGCTGCTGTAAGTAACTATGTAGTAGCATTTTTAAGGAGTATTTTTGGTGGATTTTGTCCTATACTTTCTCAGTGATGTAGTTTACACCCTCCCCCCACCCTGTGAGCAGTGTCTTGAGAGCTGTGAGTGGAGGGAAGTTGCAGTCATTTGCTGTGCCACACAGAATGTGAAATTCCCTTAATTTTCTTTGTTGCCCAACTACTGTGTAAGTACACCTTGAGACTGCCGTTAATTTGGGGCTGACTTTGCGAGTAAAGTTTTCCATTTGGCAAATTAATTCAAGCCATAATATCAGACAAGATTCCTCTTTCCTTCAAGGTAGAGTAACAAATTTATTGAAGCCCTGAGTTCTTTAGCTGCTGAGTCTACCTTTCATTACAGTTTGTCCATGTGGATAACCTTTCTGTACTACAGTGTGATTTCATAGGAAAAAGACCTTGTTAGACAAGATCGAAAGAGAATTTTTTTCATGGGTTGCCCAGTAACTGTTTCTCTGTCTTCATGCTTCTGCATGTTTCAGGGATGGTAGGGTAGCTTTAATGATGCAGCCAACTAGCAGAGAACAGAAGAGACATGGCTGGTAGGGGTTGGCCGAGATGGAGAAGGAGGGAATGGAAAGGGGTTGGTGTGCTTTTGGTCTTCGACTACAGGAAATGCTGCTGGCACAGGTTATAAATGTGTATTTGTCTACTTCTGATTTTCAGACGTAACTTTGTTTCTACTGCCCACCTTGAGCCACTGTTTCTGTTTGACTCACTGTATGGAAATAAAGCCAGCCTACTTTAAAACAGCAGAAGGCCAAAAGGGAAAGGCATTTTGCCAGTTTGACCCTTCCACTAGGGGAGTCTTTGTGATGGCTCAAAGGAAGGAACACAGAGGAATGGATTTAAGGGGCTATTTGGCCTGTGTTGTGAAGCTGTGCCTTCTGCGGCATCAGTGTTTAGATTTTCACAGTATCACCAAGGTTGGAAGAGACCTCACAGATCATCAAGTCCAAGCCGTTACCGCAGAGCTCAAGGCTAGACCATGGCACCAAGTGCCACGTCCAATCCTGCCTTGAACAGCTCCAGGGACGGCAACTCCACCACTTCCCTGGGCAGCCCATTCCAGTAGCCAATGACTCTCTCAGTGAAGAACTTTCTCCTCACCTCAAGCCTAAATTTCCCCTGGCACAGCTTGAGGCTGTGTCCTCTTGTTCTGGTGCTGGCTGCCTGAGAGCAGAGAGCAACCTCCTCCTGGCCACAACCACCCCTCAGGTAGCTGTAGACAGCAATAAGGTCTCCCCTGAGCCTCCTCTTCTCCAGGCTAAACAATCCCAGCTCCCTCAGCCTCTCCTCGTAGGGCTTGTGCTCAAGGCCTCTCACCAGCCTCGTTACCCTTCTCTGGACGTGTTCAAGCATCTCAATGTCCTTCTTAAACTGGGGGGCCCAGAACTGGACACAGTACTCAAGATGTGGTCTAACCAGTGCAGAGTACAGGGGCAGAATGACCTCCCTGCTCCTGCTGGCCACACCATTCCTGATGCGTTTTAACTAGCAGAATGTGGGGCACTAGTAATCTGTCTGCTTGAAAACTTCTGAATGGGTGAAATTTGATGGGGGAAAGTTGTCAGTGCAGGACACTTCAGACACATTGAGTATATTGAAGAGATGGAGAGAAACTGGCTGGATCCTGTGGCTTAATTTGGGTAATTTCTGCTCTGAGCACTCCAGTTTGCACACTGTTGTATTGAAGCAGTTGCTTGTTTTGTGAGAGGCAGTAGTAAACAATGGTTTATTATAGATAATAGTCATGAACTCAACAGAATTTTCACTCCTGGACTCAAATAGTATCCCTAGCAACACACTTTGTTACCTTAGTAAGGAAATTCTTCATAAATGAAACTTAACCTTATAGTTTCTAGATTAATGATGAGCTCAACTCAGAATAAATTCACATCTCACTTTGGAGCATGTTGCTAAGACTTCTAGCCTGGCATAGCATTACGAACAGTCTGGAAGGTTTGTCTTTTTTGTAGCTGACTCTTCAGCACTTGCTTTCTTCTGATCAGTCTAATGTGAGGGAAGATACTTGCACAAAACTGCTGTGTATGCTGATTTAGAAGAAGAGTGTTTTACAGAGTCACAAAACTGTTGAGACTAGAAGGCATTTCTGGAGATCTTCATCCTGGTAGTACAATTGAGATTGTTTTAATTATGTTTATATGTTTCAGTTTGTCCCTACTGGCTCTTGTCTATTCTCTGAGCACCTCTGATGGAAGTCTGTCTCTGCCTTTTTTTATTCCTTCCCATCAGGTTACATTACTAAGATCCTCCTGAGCCTTCTCTGCTCAAGGCTAAACAATCCTAGCTCTTTCAGCTTCTCATGCAGCAGATGCTCCCAATCCTTTAATCACCTTAGTTCACTGGACTTGGTCCAATGTATCTCTTGTAGTGGGGAGCTCAGCACTGGATCCAGCCCTCCAGCAGTGCCTCACCAGTGGTGAGCAGAGGGAAGGATCCCCTCCCTCACTCCCTGCCTCATGCAGTCCAGGGTGCTGTAGGCTGCCTTTGCCACATGGGCACATTGATTACTCACTTCAGCTCCTCCACCTGGATACCCAGGTTCTTCTCTGAAAAAATGTTTTCCAGGAGGTTGGCACACAGCCTGTAATGGCATAGAAATTTTCCTCTCTGGGAGCAGGAATTTTTATTCCTTTTGCTGAACCTCATGAGATCTGTTTGCCCAATTCTCCAGCCCTTTTCCATACTTTTTGTCCTTGGGAGGCCCTTGTTTTTCCTATTCTTTCATTTGCCGATAAATCATCTGCAGAAGCACTTCTTGGTGCCCTTCGTTTTCCTTGCTGTCTTCAAGTTCAGGCAGGCTTCCTAAGCCTGTTTATGCACACTAGAGCTTTGTATTTGTCCTAGCTCACCTGTCTCTGCTCCCACATCTTGTATGCGTTCTTCTTATGTTTGAGTTCTGTCAGAAGCTCCTTGTTCATCTGAGCAAGCTTCCTGGTGCCTTTGCTTGATTTCCTGCATGTTGGGCTGGATGATTCTTGAGCTTGGAGAAGATTATCCTTCAAACTCAAACAATTCTCTTGGACCTGTCTTCCCTTCAGGCCCGTATCCTATGGGTTTCACTGAAAGCGGTCCCTGAATAGGCTGAATTCTGTTCTCTTGAAGCCCAGACTTAGGATCCTGCAGTTCACCTCATTTCCTTTGCTTCTGTTGTAGCTTAAATCTGGGTTCTCTGACTTCTGTGGCTTTGAGTGTTAGTAGCATTACCATCTTGGCCTGTTGTATGTTTTAATCTGATCTAGAGATTTTTGGATCTGAAGTTAATACATTGAGTGAACCAGACAGATCAGGTCTGGATAAGTGCTGTATGTCCCTGCAGGTGGCTGTACTTTCTTTTGGCATGTTTTTTACTTGTTCTTTACTCATACATCTGTTCATTATGGGCATCTTATGTACCAGTGCTGATACTGATGCCATCGGATTCTCTGATTGTTGGACGCAGCATCTTGTTAGATGTGATTAAAATTGCTCACTTGCCAGATCCATTTCTGTCCCTGGAAATAGGGCTTACATTTGCACAGCCTAGCTATGCCCTGGTTTGCTCTGAGATTATGATGTGAAAGCATTTTGTCTGGTAAGGCTATGCTATCCTGTATGTATCTACACAGAGTGGGGAGCTGACTGCACAACTAGCCTAGGAATTATATAGGCTGTTCTGTTTCTTACAGCTCCAAAACCTGTTCAGTATCCACATAGTCATTAATAAATTTCACATAGCATGGGTATGACAGGGTTCTGACAAGTGATCCAGCTGCCTTTTCAGTAGCAGTTTTCTCAGGGGAGTTTGGTGTCTTTCTATAAGTTCTGCATCTGTTTACCTGTAAGCAGTGGCTGTACATAGCTGCCTATAATGGCTGATATTTAAGGGGAGCAGATAGAGCACTCCTGTATGCTGTACTTCGAACAGAACTGCAGAGTAACACCCCAGGCAGTATTCAGTGGAACTGGTCAGCACAGATGGTGAAAGGCTGGCAAAAAACCTTGCCAGGTGATTGAGGAAGGTGCTGCTGGCTGTTAGCCACTGCTACCAAATGAGCTTAATTAAAACCAGCTGTGGGAGAGTGGCCACTGCAACTGATAGATCTCATTTCCTTCTCTCAAGTGGCTGTGGGTCTGGAGCTGGTGAGAACTGCCTGCATGGATGCAGTGAAGATCTTAAGGTGGTTGCAGTTCCCTTCCATATGTGCAATTTTGAAGTTGGCCCCAAATCCTGCTTCTGGCTCTCATTTCTCCATATGGAGTCCTTGGCCTTAAGATGCTCGGGTTTGTGTGCCGCATTGAATAGCATCTATTATGGCAAGTGTTGCCATTGCTTGATTTAGTTTGGGAGAATTAGTGGGCATGTTTGTTTTAGTATGGTTTAGAAAGAATGTCAAGGTTATCCAGCCTGAGAAACATGCTCTTTTATTAAAGTTTAAAAACCTCATAAAGCCGAAAGAACCCCTTCCCCCACAACAGACCCTGACTTCAAATACCAACAGCTTAAGCCACTTAGAAATGTACAGTTTGCTTTCTCTGAAGGACCAACAGTCTGGTGTATTTTGTGAACTGGTATCTCAGACTTCTGCAGTATTTTTTATTCATAGAATGCCTTATTTGTCACCATCTCCCTTCACTTAATCCTCCTCTCTCTTTCCCTATCGTCTGTTCAGTCGTGCAGGCAATTTCACAGTCAAACGTACGGCCAAAAAGTTGCCGACGTTGATGGCTTGTCACAAACCAAGAGGCCATTTTCTACTTCTGAATCAATCCCAGACCTGCCAACATCAAGCTGTTGGGTTTCTTTGCCAGTCGAACGAATTTGTGTTAGATGAGGCAGCTGTTTTAGAGCAAGGTTAATAAAAGGACTGTTGCCTTTTATAAGGAGCTCTGCTAGTGGAGTAATCCAGAACTGGCGAAACTCTAAAATTTGTGAATCCCAGTGTGCCTGTGAAAGCCTGGCTGGGAACAGGCTTCAGCAGGTGGCTGGAATTGCTAATAAGGAATGGGGTCTGTTGTGGAGCACTGTGGAAGGTTTGTCTTTCTGAGGTTGCAGTGGGTTTTCTTTGTGGAAATTGACTTAAATTAAGAATGGAAGTTGTTCTTGGCAGCTCTCGGTTTCTGAGATTCTAGCTTTTGGTGAAGTAGAGTTGGCAGTTTCCCGTGGCCTTCATCAAAACCGTTTGCTCTTCCAAGGATGCTGGTACTCTTAGATTGTTCTTAAGCAAGCTGTTCTCATCTTGACGTTTTGAGTAACGTAGTCCATTGATCTGGGTTTTGTTCTCTGGTTTTGAGGTGGTTTGTTTTGTTTCCCAGAGGTCTTGCAAGTCCTCTCAAAGTCTGTGTGGCTGTTCAAAAGAGCAGAGCTGATATGGGTGTTTTAGAGGTGCAACTGGACCACACAGATCATTCCACAGATCATTGGGGCAGATTTGAGGAAAAATGTATTGTGAATGTGTGTGACCAAACAAAAGGAGTTGCAGCAATAATTACCTTCCTCTGAACTTGTGAAATTGTCGTTTCTTTTCCTTTAATATTGTTCCAGCATGTAACAGTACTAATACTACCAATAATAATGGTAGTGACAATAACAGTAATAGTAACAACAATTATGTTTTAAATTGTGTTTCCTTGTTGCAGGCATGGAAGAGCTTTTTGTGGCTTTCCCACATAAGGTCACCCAAGATTTTCAGATGCAGTATAGCAGATGAACCTGGTCATACCATTCATCTGCATGCAGTTCTCTGGTAATTTACTGCCTGGAATCAGTTTTGCACACACAAGCTTTGTATCACTGTAACCTTAATTTCTGACAAAGAGCTCATTTTGAGACAGTTTGTCCTTGGACAGTAAATATCCTTGTAGCTAGAGGTGAAACGGGCCAATTTTTCAGTCTTTTTGCCCTCCTTGGGGGAGAGGCAGCTCGGTGGTACTTCTAGCCAGATTTTTTTTGTTTGTTTGGGGTGTTTTGGTGTTTATTTTTTGTGTGTGGCTTTGATTTTTTTTTGGGGGGCTTCTTTTTTTACGAATGTTTGCTTGCTGCTTGTTTTTTGAAACAATGTAGTTGGGTACTCAGCAGTTTAATTCCATTGATTCTAGACTGGAATCAGTGTTTAACCTTCTGAGTACATTGAAGGTTTTTTTTCTAACTGGTTTACTTCTTTGCCAAGGACTAACTTAAATTAATTCATTGTGGTTTTGTATGTGGTGTGATAGGAGGAACACTTTTTCTTTTGATCATCTCCAGCTGCATTTGTCCAGGGGCAGGGCAGTGTGATGATTAACTTCCCCTTCTGCTGCTGGTATTTAAATAAGTTTTCCATTGTCTTGCAATTTCTGCACGTGGCACTGAAGCACTACTGACAATATTTAGTCTGTCTCCAAGGTATTTTTCTTCTATTTTGGTGAACTAATTTTTTTTTCTTCAAATTAAACACTTCCCATAAAAGAAAATAATAGGAAATGAAGAGTCTATATATGTACAGTTCAAAGTGGTTTGATTTTGTTGTTTTGAGGGCCTTCCTTTTTCCTTTCCCCTTTGTTTCCTCCAAATGTGGGAGCGTTCACAGTCAAGCAGATAACTCAGGGAACAGAATAGCATTTGGATTTGGCATCCTTCTTTGTTTCAGATTTGCATATGTCAGTATTTGGTTAAGGAGAAGGCAAGGCTTTTGCATGGGCATAATTTCCTCCGCAGACCAGTCACTGTGACTAGAAGATAAAGACAAGCCAAAGGCACACAAGCTACTCTTCAAGACATTTGGCTTTGAAAGAACTTACTTCTTCTTTATCTCTGTATATATCTACTACCCATAAATTCATGTACTGCGTAGGACCTCTCAAATCCAAATTTTAGTCCATGTTTTGGAAACAGTGAGTTTTAGGATTTAATGGGCCAGAAACTTCTTCAGTTGTGGTGGTGCTGTTAAAAATAAACAAAAAATCTGAAACGCCTCCTTGGCCCCAAACTGCCAAAAACATGAGTGAAAAATTGATCCAACAGGCTTTCTGTTCAGTATCACCCTTCATGTTAGTAAAAGGTCTGGCTCCTTCTAATGCAAAAGAAAGTAGAACATTGCCATTTTCTAGAAAAATGCCTATAAATATACTTGTATTCGGATGTTTTATGCTCATCCACTCTTCTCATACCGTGCTCCTCCTGTTATTTGCTTGTGTCTCCCCAGAACATATGAGTGTCTCTATAAAGCTGCACATATGAACATGCTGGCAGTTATTCTGGCAGCTGAGGCAGCTGTTGTATGCTTTAAGGTTTTGGGAATCTTTTGACCATTGGCTTAATATCATAAATAGTAGATGATTTTCAGGCAAACTCAAAAATATGAGCTCCCTGATGGAATTTTTTGCCTATTTCTGGTTTTGATGAAGGAGAGCTTTGTGACAGCTAGCTTAGAAAAGCCAACACACAGAAGGTTTTCTCCTTATGAGAGAGAAATAGGAAAAAATGTTTGACTGGCTTCAGTAGGCGTAAAAGACCAAGCTATCAAAATAGTTATTGCCCTGATTGCCGTTAATTGTGTGTAGGTATCTTTATGTACATGCAGCAGCGTTCCACAGCACTCTGAGTTGTGCGAGTATATGTAAGTTTAAGAGACTGTCACCAATATGATGGTGACAGTCCAAGGGTGCTCGGACTGTGCTGTAAGGCCCACATCCATATTTAATAAAATTACTACAGAAATAAGGCAATCTAATTATCAGTGTATTGTATTTTATAATACCTTATCTATCAATATATATATTTTGTTTGCACTACAGAAATACAGGATTCGTTTTTCTCGTGCCTGTGTGGTGCAGTAATCTAATATAGAATTTTTAACATGTTTGTCTTCAGTTTGAAATTGAACTATTTTTAAGGACAAATTTAAGGGTAACTTCCTTTCTGTGTAGCTTCTAGTATGTAGTAAAGAGTTACAGTGTTTTGAGAAGACTTTTGTAAAATAGAAATCACTTGGTTTTCCGAAAGTTGTGTGAAAATTACAAGCATGAGCACTACCCTGGAAAGTGAGTATGCTATTTATATTTTTCTAATGATTGAAGTAAGTACCATTAGTTTAAAATTAGGAACAATTTGCACCTTTTGAAATGTGAAAGCAAACAGAGAACATTGTCCAGTTCATTTTTTTTGTTTACATGTGTTTTGCATCATCTAAAATATTGAGCCTGGCCCTTAGTTTGCAAATGACGTATTTTCAAAGGTTTATGTCCAAATATATGGTGTTTTAGATGCTTTCATTGAAATAATTTAATGAAGAAGGTACAATGTAGTTGTGATCTGTAAACATCCTGTCCAGTACTTGTTTGAACGAAATAATGGCTATACTAATGATTGTTAGACCCATTCTGCACAGAATAATGAGATTTAATGTTGATTCAGTCACTTTCTGCCTTAAGCCATGTCAGTGGTTAAACTGGTCTATGTTCTCAATATTCGTAATAGTTAGATCCAAGTCATACACAGGTGAGTTGAAATACAATTTTCCCTGTGCCCCTAGATATATCCATTGTAAAAGCTGGCTGTTAATTTTATTTATAAAGGCAGCTGCAATGCTGGTGTAGTGCTGTTTTGTAACAGATTATCTAGGAAACACTAGTAGTGACCTTTTAAAAATAAATATGTTAAAGAATTCACAGTTTGGAAGTGTTAGGTGGAGATACACATCCAGAAGATACCTATTTTGACCCTACAGCAAGTGTTTTACATTTGAGTGCACTAATAATTGTATTTCTTGATGAAGAGAGTGAATCTTTTATTCAGAAACAAAAGGAGGTTTCACTTCATACTGCTTTGGTTGAAGACTGGTACTACTGCTGAAAATATTCTTGATCTGATCTGGTACTATCGTGCTGACCATGTTTTCACATTTCTTCTTAGGTAATTATCCCAGCTGCCAATATTAATTTTCTGTTTTGCTACATCGACTGTAAGTTTAAAAGAGAGAACTTTTACTGTCTTATAATTTGTTCCGTGTTCTGCTATGGAATTTGGGTGTATGACAGACTTAGTGCTACAATAGTTTCATAAACCAATAAATGGGACTTGGCTTAGGAGGACACAAGCTTCTTAAAATACTGAGAATCTACTTGGATTTAATTTAAAGATTTCTCTCAGTCAAGAGAAAAAAGCCCTCCAATACCAGCTTCATAATTTGGCCTGTTTAATTTTGTGCCTTTGTGGTAGATCTATACCTTCTCTACACTTAGGTTCTTCAAAGCCAAGTCTCTTTTCCTGCAACTTCTGCAGCACCTCGGTCTTCTCCTTTGCATACGGGGAATCTTTGTCCATCTCTTGTGAAAGAGCAGTCTAAAAGCCCTCCCTCTGAAATAGGGAGCTATGACAAACACCAAGGAGCGACACATACTGGGTACTTGGAGCAAAGCATCATATTGCACTTGCACCCAGAGTTCTGTCGACCACAGCACTGCAAGGTTATGCAGCAGATCCACATAAATACTGATCTTACGAACAAAACATACCAGCCCTTCCTGCTACCAAACAGTTATTTGGGCACTCTGAAAGACAATAGCAATGTAATATCCTTCTGAAGTATTTGCCAGCTGGCACAAGACACCACATCTTTTCATTCAGTTCATTCACTGAAGAATAAAGAAAACTGTCGTGCTCAGAACATTTTAAAAATACATCTGTTCAGAAGATGGGCGTCGCTTCTTGCTTGCTTGGTTTGCCACTTCATTACGAATGTCCTAATGGAAAAGAAGCAACGTGCACAACAGCAAGTGTAAAAGTTGGTTGGGTTCCATGAAATGCATGAAAATTCATTAAAGAAGTATTACTACATCTTTCGAGTTCTGGATTGCACAGAGTTGTAGTTTCAATTAAATGTCAGGAAACTGGGAGCTGCTAGAGAATTACTTTTGCAGTTTACAGTGTAAGCAGTAGATCCTGATGCCACAGAAAATTGTTGAGGCAAGTGATAATGCTTTGCTATATTCATTCTTAGCTCTTTGGAAAATAAGAGCAGATTGTTTATTTTTACAGGTGAGAAGTAATTTAATCAAAAAACTTGTTCAGAGTTGCACCGATTTATAGCAAGATGGCCCATATTGGCTGTGCCATAATTTGGCTGTGAGTTTGCAGAGGTGAACTCTGAATCAGCTGTGTCTGCATTTCCTGGGACTGAGCTTGTGCATGAATTTCTTTGCTGTGTGCCTAGTTGCTGTGTAGAAACTGTGTGGCTCCAGGCTGAGACAAAAAAGGGACATGATGTCTGGGCAGAGTGGACGGCCAAGGAATTTGGGTTAAATCTCTAAGCTTGGCGGTGAAGTCATCTGTTAGTAAAAAGGGGATGTTGTTGGGTCAGCAGGGATGGAGAGAGAACCTGTGTGGCTGAATTCAGTTCTGTATACTTTAATAGTGTTACACGACTGATGGTAGTAGTTGGAGTGAGTAGCAATTAAAAAGATGCTGGCTAGAGCAACAATGTGCAAGCTGTTCAGCTTTGTGCTATGCGTAGTTTAATATTTAGATCAGAATGAGATATTTCCATTTCAATTATATTTCACACCTGGTACACATTCTCAAATGAGGGTGAATCTTGCCCCACACCTATGTCATGTGAATCAAGCCCTAGTCCATTCCCACATCTCTAAACTCATACAAATACAGCCAAGTGGCACACAGGACAGACATTCAAGTTTAATCCAACAGAAACCAAACAGTACAGCTTTGTTGTAAGGCAATTTACTAAAGCAGAAAAGCCAGAATTTGTAGGAAGTGTTCTTTACAATCAGATTTTTCCTGTCGCTGAAGATATGTTGTATTGCTTGTTTCCCTTCCCATGGAGGGAGTAAGTTTGAACTTTGAACCTGGAACTCATGTCAGTTCAAGGCAACACTGGACTGAAACTCCTCATACTTGCCAAAACTTGCAGTCCCTGTGTTTACTGCTGTCAGCCTGCACATCTGTGATCAGGGAGTGTGTCTGCACTCTGTGTGTGTTGTCTTTATGAATTCCTCAGATACTGAAAATGTAGGAATAATGCTGCTTAAACAGTACACTTGAGATCATAACTTCAGATACTGCTGATTGTTTTTCACAAAGTACATATGCAGGAGCTGAGATTGCTGCTAAGAGTGGTCTGTCTTACATGTGTTTCCTTTGACTTGCACTGATGCTGTGTGAAGTGATGCACAGGGGATGGCATAATGAGTGCCTTCAGTTTCAAATAAAGAACATGAGTAACTTGCAGCGTCCTTGAGGCCATGTTACAGAAGATGTTTTGTAGTCATCTCACGGTGTTTAGAAAAAGGTAGAGAGGTTTCATGCTGAGTTTCATGGTGCAGAAGAAATGTCTTAGTAAAGCAGAATAAACCAGTGGGAGGGAACACAAGATTAATGCAGAAGAAGGATATGTAATGAATTAGTAAGATGGCATTTATCATTTATGATTAGGCTGAATAAATGACTTGACCTTTTCCTAAAGATGTCTTCAAGTAAAACAAAGCATTAGGCAAGAATGGATACCTAATCACATAACCTGTAAGTGCAGGCAGGGAATGCTACAGTAATGTAATAACAAGAGAGTAATTAATGAAATATCCCTCTCTGGATGTTTAGGAAATTAGAGGTATATGTTTAGCATCTGTTTGGTAAAAAAAAATAATAAATGAAAGTCATCACTTTTTTATGTGCAAGTAGTTGCTTATGTTCTTGTATCTAAATTTCTCTGTTTTAATTGGGTTTTTTTGGCAGATGTTCCTTCTTGTATTTAGTTGTCACAATATTAGACAGGATTCACTTTTGTATAACAGTTTGCATTGTGGTGCCTGATTTTAATTAGAAGCTTTGGGCACTTTTGCAGGTTTTCTTGATTTGTTATTCTGTTCTTGAAATATTAGTAGCATTGATGAAAAGCTCAACATGAGCTGGCAGTGTGCTCGTGCAGCCCAGACAGCAATTGTGTCTTGGGCTGCCATCAAGAGAAGTGTGGCCAGCAGGGCAGGGGAGGTGACTNCACCCCTCAACCTTACCCAAGATCTTGCCTTATGTTTAATGTAGTATGGAGGGTGGGCCAGGGGGGTTAGGAAGCAGATAGATTAGTCACACAGATGGCAGGTTACATTAGAGAGAGAGGTGCAGCCCACAAAGCCCAGACAGCAATTCCCTTATCTATGTTCTTGTTCTTGTTCTTATACATCTCAGCAAGCCTATGAGTGAAGTAGACATCACCATTGTTTCCTTTTCACAGCCTGTAATCTAACTCTTCTCACCAAAACATTCTAGCTAGGCTCAAACTAGCACACTTGGAGAAGAGAAGGCATTGAGGAGACCTTGTAGTGACCTTCCAGTATCTGAAGGGAGCCTACAGGAAGGCTGGCGAGGGACTGTTTACAAGGTCTTATAATGACAAGACAAGGAGTAATGAGTTTAGGCTAGAAGAGAGGAGATTCAACCTAGATGTCAGGAAAGGATTCTTTCCAGTGAGGGTGGTGAGATGCTGGCACAGGTTGCCCGTGAAGGTTGTGGCTGCTCCCTCCCTGGAGGTGTTCAAGGCCAGGTTGGATGAGACCTTGAGTGACCTGTTCTAGTGGGAGGTGTCCCTGCCTATGGCAAGGGGTTGGAACTGGATGGTCTTTGAGATCCTTTTCAGTCTAAACTATTCTATGATTCTAATTCTATTAATTGTATTAATAAATTTATGTACAGTGTTTTATTACGCTGACATATCCTGTCCTTTTCTGAACTCAGCTGGTAAAGGGAGACAGCTGAATGGCAGGCCCTTTTCTGTATGGGTGGTGTTCTAATTCCTTGACAAAATAACAGCATCTAAAAGCTTTCTTTTCATTCTGACTCTGAATCAAAACTTTATTCTTTTATGTTGCTACTGCAGTTCCCATCCTTAGTCCAGGTGATGGAGCGCTGCAGGAGATCTGGTCTCTAATTAAGATCTGGAGGTCAAAATTACATTCTGTAGGAGTCCATCTAAATATCTGGAGAGTGGGGTTATGGAATGAGAGACTTGTGATCAGGCATACAAGAAAGCAATGCAGACTTGACAGCTTGAGTCTGTGTATAAAGATGTGCCAAATTACAGCCTTATGTTGCGAGATATTGTTGTATTCCCTGCTTGGCTTGATCTGTGGGGTGTATTGCTGGAATGGTATGTGGTAGTTAAGCCTTTATTGTTAAACTCTTATAACTCCTGTGGGACTGATGGTTTGTGGTTTCTCAGGACCACTTCCAAAGCAGCATGTAGGGTTTTGTTTTTCCCTCTCTTTTTTTTCCTGGGGAAGTTGGTTTATAGCTAAAGTCTGGTTTGGGGAGTTTTGGTCTGTGGTCCTGTGGTAGTTTGGATGTCTCTTTTGTGTGTGTGTGTATGTGAGGAGGGGGGGGGGTTGATTGGTTGGTTTGATTGTTTTCTCTTAAAGGAAAAAAAAAAAAGATAAAATAAGTTATTTGTTCAGCTTCTCTGGTTTCTGCTAGGGTGAGACAAATCCATGCTGGGAGAATCTGTGAAAAGTAAAAAAGTTAGTGGCTTCTCAGAGGGACTTACTGTAGAAATCTTAACTGAAATTCTGAGATAGAACTTAAGTAAACATACAGGTTATATACAGTTCTTGATTAAATAGGGATTATATTTGCTGTTCTCATCCTGTGTTGCCTCTGCTTGTTTTCAGTTTGTATATTACGTTTTCACCAGTGATGAAATCAAAACAAGGGCAGTGTTTGCACTGGAAGCTGATCTTTGTATTTGCCCTTACATGATTTCAGGAACTTAAAGCAGCTGGGCTTTAAGGGCTGTTTCTACACATTTCTCAAGTGCAGCACCCGTGCTTGTGGTGTCTGTCTCTCCTTGCTGTATCTCCTCCTTGGACTGTCAAATGTAAGATATTTACTGACATGGCCTTGTTTCTCCGTTTCCTACAGACTTTCAGTTTGTTGGTCAGGATCATCAGTCCTTTATGAAGACCTAGGTGTTCATTTATAAAAGTTCAGAGCCTAGAGTAGTGGAAAAGATATGGCAGTCTGTAAGGAGTAACAGTTAACTGGTTATCTGGTGTCCAGAAATGCTTAGACCTGAAGTGCACAGTATGTGCAGCAAGATGAGTAACTTGATTTGCTTGAGTTGGGGATAGGGGAGTGTGATGTGGAGTTTCCCAGACCATGAGAAAACAAAAGAGGAGAAAGGATTTTCAGGAGACCTAAGATAGGGGACAGTGGAGTGGAAATTGGGGTGTGTGTATGAAGAGATGGTCAATCACATTTGAAGTGCATCTTGTGTCAAAATACAGTCCTTGCTCGGGTGACTTATCTGGGCTGCATACTAACTGTGGTGCAAGAGTAGCAACAAATGTAGCTGCTTCAGATTTGCTGGATTGTTTTGACTTCAGGACAGAGCTGTGCAAATCTAGTTGTGTTCCTTCAAAGGCAAGTCCAGCTCCACGTCCAGCTTGGAGCATTGTTAGAACAGAGTTTGATTTTGTTCCCAGACTGGCGTTGAGTCTTTCTACAGAGTTTGGGAGCTCCTGGTTTCTGAATCATAGAATGGTTTAGGTTGGAAGGGACCTCAAGGATCATCCAGCTCCAGCCCCCCGCCATAGGCAGGGACACCTCCCACTAGAGCAGGCTGCTCAAGGCCTCATCCAGCCTGGCCTTAAACACCTCCAGGGAGGAAGCATCCACAACCTCCCTGGGCAACCTGTTCCAGTGCCTTACCACCCTCACTGTAAAGAACTTCCTCCTAACATCCAGTCGGAATCTCCCCTCTTCCAGCTTAAACCCATTCCCCCTTGTCCTAACATTACTAGACCGTGTAAAGAGTCCCTCCCCAGCTTTCCTGTAGGCTCCCTTCAGATACTGGAAAGCCACTCTAAGGTCTCCTCGAAGCCTTCTCTTCTCCAGGCTGAAGAGCCCCAACTCTCTCAGCCTGTCCTCATAGCAGAGGTGCTCCAGCCCTCTGATCATCTTCGTGGCTCTCCTCTGGACCCGCTCCAGCAGTTCCATGTCCTTCTTGTGTTGGGGGCTCCAGAACTGCAAAGCATCTTTACATTTCCCCAGTTAAAAGCAAGGTGATAAATGGGAATCAACAGCATTCACATGTGTGTTCTGTAGTGATGAGCTCTTCTGGCAGGCAGGTCTGGAATACACACCACACTCTAAAAAGGACCGTGGTGGAACAAGTTTAGGTAGCCCTGCACAGCACTGTTTTTTGATGAATGATCCAGGTTTTGATGCTGTAGCTGGTTGGTGGGTGAGAGAGGAAAGGGACCCAGACCACAGGTCTCAGTATGGTTTTAATCCAGAGGTGATAGAGAATGACTTGAAAGCGATTGTGTAGTCTGGCTGCTGAGATCTCATCTCTTGTTATTCCTGGCATTGAGTGCCTTACTAAACAAGTGAGTGTTTTTCCTGTCTTTGCTTCTGCTGATGGATTGGATCAGATCCAGGACAGCATTTGAATTTTTCTGTGTCTTGCATTTGCGTTTTGTTTTTTTATTTTTTTTTTAAACTGCTGTAACCACTGAAGAAGTGATTGTAGCCAACATGAAAACAGATGTAAAAGGCTGGCATCGTGGTGTGTGCAGCCTTATGATGTGCATACTGGCCAGTTATTTGGTGTCAGATTTCACGATTGGAGCAAAAAGACAGCTCTTCGGTTAAGGCAGGAGAAAAAAAACATTTATGCTACTTTGTGGAAGTACATAGCTAAAAGGTTAGGGACTGCTCTTTCAGACATAAACACTTCTGGCACCTAATGCAAGGGTGCCCATCAGTGGGTATGTTTTACATTGTGCTTTATTAAGTTTTGAAAGATGAAGCCTTTGAAGATTGTGTCTGAAAGACAGAGCAGACACAAGGCTTGGACTAAGGCACCAGGCACAGACTGAGCAGCCACTTTGGAAAAAGTAGTCTAGAAAGCCGGGAAGATTCGGAACTGAGTAGTGGCTGGAAGAGATTTGAAGCTAGAAGCAGAGATGATGTTCTTGTAACATTCATGGAAGCAGGACTTGGTGTACTGCTGGGTTTATGACTTGCCTCAAAGAAATGCTTATCTCCATCAACTTCTGACAAAAAAACCTGTAGTTCAGAATTTGTTTGAATGCAAATAACTGTCTAGGTGGAAAAAAAAAGGTCAAAGTTCACAGCAATGATCTTTCTCAGCTTTTTCTAAGTTTATAGCTTTGTCTTTTTTGACTTGTTAATGCCAGAAATAAACACAGTGTTTTAATAAAATCCACGGTTTGTGAAATTACTTGTAGAGGCAGAAGGGGAATTGGCTGTAACACAGGTTATTCACAGTTAATTTGATGTTGAAATTGTGAAACTTACAGCCACATGGAGGATTGGATTGAAAAAGGGAGCCCACATGCGTAGTCTGCTTGTTGTTTTTTCTGTTCGTATGAGGAGGATAATGTCCTCATTTAAGGGAATGAAACATTGCACTGTTTTTGTGGGCTGCAATAGTGGCGTTAAATTGGTGCTTACAATTCATAGATGAGTCCTAATATTTCATGTGCAGTGTTTAAGTGCAGAATATATTGCACAGAAAATGAAGAACATTTATGTTTGGCATTAAGTAGAAGGCAATACTTTACGCTGATAAAAATCTCAACAGGTTTTTTGGAGGTAGAACCCCACAGAGATACTTTAGAATTAATTGATGGTGGGTGAATTTAACACAGAGAAAAAGAATTAAGCCCCTTACTCTTTAGAATAACACAAAGATGTCTGAATTGTATTCCCCATAGAGGAAATGAGGTTGCTAAGTCCAGATGGATTTTTATTTTTATTGGAATAAATTTTGACACTTAGCAATACTTTTGGTTTTTACATGTTACCACCATAGCGTTGCATCTGGGACAGCACAGACCTGCTTTAAATCCAGTCAAATGAGCACTTTTATACTGTGTTTGTTTGAAAATTAGTATTTTCTTACTCAGTTTGTAAGAGCTGGAGAATAAGGATGATGTACATCAGAGAAAAGCTCAGTCACTCATCAAGTTACTGTCAGTTGAAGTGTGGTAACTGTCAGTGTCTGTGACTGCAGCCTGCCCAAATGTAAGGTGATGCCGCAGGATCTTAACCTCTTTTCAACGCACTAAATCCAGTTGTGCTTGGGCTTTTTGCCTTGCATTGGGGCAGCTGTGGTGATGATACAAAAGATGCATATCAGTTGATGGCATCTGAGGCCTACAAAGAGAAGTTTAAAGTTACAAAGAGAAACTTTAAGGGATTCAATCTGTTCATTGAGCTGAAGTTGAAGGATGGTTCTGTTATTGCTGCGTTGGCTTCAAGCTTCTCATTCCTTAGAATTATTAATCCTGTCATGGTTGTTCTTTGCTTGTTCATTGCTTGTTCTTTGCTGAGTTTCACCCATTGACAAGCTATTGGTGAGTTCTGGGCCAAATTCTGCTCCACCAGTGGTAAAGTTGAGTAGACTTTCTGCTTTAGTTGAGTTGACATCAAAATGGATGGCAAACTAGGAGGTTTACTCCTAAAATAAGTGTTGGTTTATTTCAAGTAAGATTAAAGCTAGAAAAAAAGCCTCTACCATGGTACCATATTGCACTTCACTTGGAAAAGGTTATTAAATTATTGCTAAGAAATTTTGCAGGCAGTTTCTAGACTGGGAGAGTGGTATATGGTGTGGAACTTAATGACTAATAAAGAGGTCTGGATTATGGAGTGAGCTAATACAAGCAAACAGTGAGGGCTAAGTGTAAAATTATATGTATAAAAACTAGGAAGTGTAAATCATAATTGCAGTCTGCCTCATTGTGTGAAAGTGATTGAAAGTATCAGGCACTAACTGGTGAATGAGAGTTGCCACTGGGGTCATGGATAAAAATACCTGTTGCGATACCTGGGTTGCAAAATAAAAGAACATCAATTAGTGAGGTTAGATTTTCTTGATACTTGTCACACCTGCTGCTTACTGTACAAAGGTGAAGGATGTTGATAAATGGAAACACACTGAACTGAGAAGCCACTAGTGTGAGTAAAGATGTGGAAAACATGGTGAGAAATGCAAGGAGCACAAATGCTTGACTTAGCAAACAGTGTCAGGGGAGAGCTGTTTGTAACAGGCGAGTCTCTTAATATTGATAATACATTTAATAAGAAAAAGCTCTTCAGTCTACCAGTCAAAAGCATACTATGATTAGTCTTTTTTAAAAACCAAGATACTATTAGGTTATAAATTGTAATTACTTCTAATGAATTGTAGCTACCTTGTTGGGTAATGACATCATGATTGCATATTCCAGCGTTCTGCCTTTGCTGAATGCCTGTTGTTGCGTCTGGTTGGTAAAGAAGTTTTTCTTGCTTCCTGGCAGAAGGGGGCATGAGATGTTATTTGAGCAAAATATCAAGAAAATGTTACAGTGAGTAATGGTTTCAAGAAAAAGGGGAAAATGAACTTGTACTCTTGTGTTACAGATTCAGTGGTTCTTTCCTTTGACTCCGTTGGACATACAGTAGGCTCAGGTACAACACTGCCTTCTTCTCTATCTCCCACCTCATGACAAGGCTTCTACTTAATTGGACATGGTAGCCATGTTGGGAGGCAGGTCACTGAATCAGACTTCTCTGGGAATCAGCCATCTAGCCAAAGTGGGTATATAGGTCCTTTAAGTGGAGTGAAATTATTAAGGTCTTAGTGTGACATGAGGACTAACATGTGGGACCCTTTTCATTACCCAGCAGGGCAGATGACCTGGACATGTCGCATGCAGTAGTGATGCTGTTTGTTCTTGTTTTCTCATGTGAAAGGCATTGAGATGATGTCACCTACCAGCTGAAGAAAAACTGTTCCCTGCTACTAGGAGAGTTTCTCAGCTAAACAAACAGTTGAGTTATTTGGGGAAAGACATCGGGAGTGCTTCCAGGAAGGAGAAGGCAAAAGAGCCATAGCTAAACAAATAAGGCTGGAAACTTTGGGTTTTGGGTGGAGATTGACCAATATTACCAAACCCCAGGGAAAATTCTGTCCAATCTAATTTCTTTGGGAATCTGAGCATGACCTTCAATTAAATTGAACCAGAAATCAAAAATTCTCTTGTGATGGGATCACTTCATTAAATGAGTAACTATCCATTTGACTACATGGAGTATGTTAGCTGTAGGGTAAAGCTCACCATAGTGAGGACAATGCTTGATGAAATTCAGTTTACAGTATATGTGTAATGATATATGAAGTGGGAGAGGCTGAGAACTACTCTTGAAACCCTTTAGCACTCAGAAGATGGGTTACTTACTGTTTTGCAGAAAAGAAAAAATAACCCAAGTGGAGGTTTTGTATTTTGTCTTGTTCAATAGCCTTTCCTCTTAGGCTGACAGGGGGAACATTCTGCCTTCCAACATAGCACCTGTCTTCTGCCTGCACAGTCTGAAAGAGACCTTGCTGCCTGAATCTAACAACAAAGCTTGAACACGGATTTCTGATGTGCTAACCCCTAAGCAAGTGGTAGTAACTTGCTTTGTTTACAACAATCAAACTGCTTTCTACTATCCCTGCATCTTCTGTAAAGCTTCTGTCTGCAGATGGATCTATTGTAGGTGCATGATCTGATGTGGAAGTATCTCTAGGGTGCTGAGTACAGAGGGGATACGTTGTTGTGTTTATGGGAGGGACTCTGTTTTCACTCCCTTCTACTAATTAATATCAGTCAAAACTCAGGTGTGTTG
This sequence comes from Tricholaema leucomelas, assembly GCA_013400475.1. Lineage (NCBI taxonomy): Eukaryota > Metazoa > Chordata > Aves > Piciformes > Lybiidae > Tricholaema lacrymosa > Tricholaema leucomelas. Next base: position 1,745,252 of record WAAF01002817.1, on the reverse strand, counting down.
TTGCCTGCCTCCTGTACTGGTGATGGTTTCTTTAGTCCGCAGAAGTAGGAGGGAAGTTACATAAGTCTGAGATAAGAGGTCTGTGAGTAAAATTCAGCTAAATATTTTAATGACAGCTGAGGATGTCTGAACCAGGATATCTACACTGGAGTTATGCTGGATTAGTGTTGGTACAGCTAAGAGCAGAATTTGTCCTGGAGCAGAATATTTTATATATATATATATCTATGGATTTAATTAATTTTTTTTTAAACAATTTTTTTTCTAATACTGTTATGGCTTCAAACTGGTGTGAAAACAGTTAACCCTGTGGGTATCTTCCAGTGCAAGGTATTTATGGAGTTAATCGTAAATGTTGTGTTATGATACTACCGAGAGGCTGGTAAACTGAGTTATGAAAAATAGTTCAACTGTTCCATGTCTGTTGGAGTTCTGTTAATATGGTGGGTGGAAGACAAGCTAATGTAAGTCTGGCTTAAAAGCACTGGTCTTTGTTCTCTGCTTGTGTCTTGCAAGAGTAAGGCTAGGAGTAAGATAATAAAAATTGATCTTTTGTAAACCCTTTTTCCTACCACAAGACTGAATTGCTTTATCAAAGAAATATGAAGAGAACTCATATTTGGGAAGGGAAACTCAGAAATGTCCATGAGACCTGTACATTTATTGCTTTCATGTTTAGTACTTTGCATTCACAGTGCTGCAAACTTTTAACTTGCTCTGAACTGATATGTGAAATAAGATGTAAAGATGTGATGTGCACCCAACTGAGGGACAGCTTTCCTTGTTGAACAGGAAGGAGAGAGAGAAAAACTGTGGCTATTGTGCTTCCGCTGCCCATCACATCTCAGCTTGCTGCAGACCCAGGAAAAGACAGACCCCAGAAAGAAACCAAAGAAACAATGGCAGCTCCAGGCCCAGCCATTCCTAGTAGGTGATGTTTCAGGTTGGGGTAAGAAGGGACTAAAGTTACATACTTTGAAACATAACACATAAATCTTTTTCTTTAGTCAGAATTAAACAGCTGTGTCTCCCTGTTAAGATTTCATGCTGCTTGAAACTAGTACTCATTGACTTATATTTACATAATTAAACAGCTTCTTAGGGTTGCTCTTTTGTAATTGTTAATCATGCAGTGTGAAGGGCAATGTCTTTATGTGGGTTTGTATTTATTTTGAACTGATTGTTTGTCCTTGTCTTGGTTTTGCCATTAACTTTTTGTCCAACCTACAAATCTGTTTTCTGAGAGTCTGGAAATCTACCCTTATGCATCTCAGATTAGCGACTCTGTCTTGGTTGTTATGGGTAAACTTTCTGAACAGACATCTGACTGTGGAGCCTTGAAGGTGCTGCCTCATAGAAAATTATTAGCCTAGAAGACTTAAGAATGAAGTATGCTTGGAGTGAGACTGAACTGTGTGAGATTCACACTGTGGTCTGGCCTTCACAAGTCCAGATGTTTTTGTGATTCTTTCCATGCCTGCCTCTTCCTTTTGAAAGATAAAGTTTGAGCAGCAAAGATAAATGTTTGATGTGATGTCTAGGCTGGTGTTTCAGCTGAAACCATTCCAGAAAGGAGACTGTCATGCGCTGAACTTGGGAAACATTAAGCAGGACACTGGGTGTTTGAGGAGACCTAGATTTCATTTGCTTGCCCTAGACAGCTATTACTTTTTTTTTTTTTACTTTTTTTTTTCCCCTTTCCCTCTCTGGTTGCTTTGTTTTACTTCGTTGCTAGCAAATCAAACGCTGGACCTTGAAAGTCAGATTTATACCCCTGCTATTTTTGTTCAGGACTTTTTCTACCTCCTGTGTCTGAGAGCAAGCAAGTTAAATTTTTCTTCTCTAAGTTGCATTAGGATGGGAGTGTGTTGAATGTGCTTGCTGGAATTTTTGAAGTTCAAAGTATCTTGTGGCTGTAGGCTTCTCCTGTTGTGAGATGTGTTGTCCTCTCTACAGACTTAAAACAATTGTTCTAATATTGCACCCATGTGCTACTTAGATCTTGCTCACAGTGTGTGTCTATTTTAGCCTTTTTGTTGTTGCTTTTTTTCTTTGCAGCTCAATTTTTAACACTTAGAAAAAGTTCCACTTGACTCATGCAAATACTATGGAGCTTTTAAATTGGATTTAAATTGGGGTATCTACTGCAGCTCATATGTGTGAAAGAAAGCCCACCGCGATTCCAGATCCTGAGTTCATAATGGTAGTGGAGCAATCATCTGAGAGTTTACTGTGATTATTTAGAAGTTTGCTGTTAGTAATTCCTTATGCTGAAGTCCTTAACCATTTTGGGAGAAGCTGTGAGAACTAGAAAAACTCTCTGTTTTCTTCAGCTGCTGAAGAACTATTTTGCAAAGGATGGCAAGAACCCTGTGTCCATCCTAAGTACAACTCCACGGTGAATTTGATGGCTGCTTTCCTATCTTTTGATGAAGAGTGGTGAGGAATAGGAATACAACTGAAATCAGCAGGTATCAAATTGGTAGAATAGTGGTAAATTCCCAGCACAAAATAAAAACATTGGTGACTTTCAGATCAGTTGCACTTCTTCAGTTTCTCAATCAGAATGTGGTAGTCTACTTTGCTACAATTAGTCTGATCTTTCCCAGATTTCTGGGTTAGTGACAATTAATGTAAATATTAATGTTAATTAACAGAATTTGTGAAACTTCTGTAGGTGTTCTTGGTTTAAGGGAAACAAATTTCATTTACATTTGGAGCTACTGTGTTGGGTTTTTTGTTTGTTGGTTTTGTTTTATCTTCCTCTCAGATTACATTTCTGTCTCTCTTAACGCTGTCAGGGAAAGTGGAGGTAACCTTCCTGTGCTTTTTTTCTGCATTCCTGTAAAGCAGAAAATAAATGGGAAAGATTTTTTTTTTTTCCTGATGGTTTTAGTGGCTTTATTCTACAAAAATGCTTTTTCCTTTTCAGTTTTGATTAATTAAGTTCTACTTAATTCTTCATTTCTTTGAGCTGTAGACTGTGGGGGCTGCTTGAATCTTTGCCAGTGGCTGCCGCGTATCGGTTGCATAGTCCTTACGTGACTTTGCCTGCATGTTCTATATCATCGTCTGTCTTCTTATTAGTGCTTTCTTCCTGCAACCAAAATTACAGCTGTGAATGAGTTGAGGTACAAATGCCTAGAAGCAGCTTAAAGAATACCTTGAAATAAAATATGTGAATGGGATTTTTCTCTGTCATGTGGCATCTCTCTACATCTAGTGGGTACTTCTTTTAAGTCACTAAAAGCCAATAGCGATCACTGTCTCGTTAATATTGTTCTTGACTTTTATTAGGAAATCTGATACAATTTCTAAAATAAAGGATAGGTCAGAAGATACTGTAGGGCAGCATTAACTCCATTAGCCAAGTGGATACGTGGTAGTAAATGAAACAACTGTTTATTTAGCAAAGGTTGCAGTCTGGCTTTAAACGGATAACTCCCTGGGAGAAGAAAAAGGGCATAGGCAGTTCATAGGAGGACATTTTTCATCTCTCTATTCAAGTCTTTCGTAAATTCAGCTTAAAGCAGTCAGCTGCTTTTCTGCTGTTGGAGGTTGCTATGATTTTATTAGGGGAAAAAAAAAAACTGTATGAAGCTTTGTAGTCCATGTAAAGGTAACTAGTCTTTTAAAATGTAATATGCTCAAATGACCTCTTTTTTTTTTTTTTGGTCTTATATCTGTTTTGGAGGTAAGAAGTGAAAGACCTTCCTGATGGATGACCCATACAGCACTATCAGCAAGTGATTGCTTATTTGTTCTTTCTCTGCCTCGGGGATGAATAATGTAGTTGCAGTGTCTAATGAAGGAGACCCCTCTGGTGTATTGCTTTCCTCAGGCTGTAAAGCTGGGCCAGATGTCTTTGAGGCCCCAGTCAGGAACAGAAAACCCCACCCTGAAGGTATAGAGCTGGAAATTACTTCCTGTTGCTGCTAAATCTGAAACAATAAGTAGTATCCTCATGATTTTAGGTGTCACCAGGGCATGCAAGGGTTTGTGACTGGAGACGGATTGCTTCTTTCTGCAGTTTGAACTCACAGGTTTGTATTTCAGTTGTGCTGATAGTGCTTGGTGTATCCATTTCCATCAAGTACAACTGTTTTCATCAGGTGCAGTGTCTGGAAAATTAATATTTGGCCTGGTGCAGCAGCAGGACTTTAGATCAGTTTGTAGAGTCTCTGAACATTTTTTAATAGATGTGAAATTCCAAGCTTTGCTGAACAAGTAGTATTGTTAAGGGAGTTCTTTTGCTCCCCAGGAAATAAGGAAGCTTAAGGGAAGCTACATTAAAGGTTGTTGAAGAATCTTTCTTTTACAGGCATGGTGGGAATGTCAAATGAGCAGATAGTTCTGTGCAGGTGTATCTTGGTGAGGCATACTTCTAGTCTTGGCCTGAAAGGGCTAAGCAGTTTCCTTCACAGTTCAGCTGCCTCTGTGTATTTTATTGGGCAGGGAAAGGCACCAAGGACCAGGCTTTGTCTTACCAGTGTAATGGGAAGTCTCCCTGATACCGCTTGGACAATTTGGAGAAAAAGCTGTTAAACCTGTATGCAAAAGAGTAAATGGGAGTGAGGAGGAAACTGAGACATAGATGTGCAGAGAATCATAGAGTGCTAGGGGTTGGAAGAGACCTCTGGAGATCATCTAGTCTTACTCCCCTGGTAGTGAAGGTTCACCTAGATCAGGTTGCACAGGAACGTGTCCAGGTGAGTTTTGAAAGTCGCTGGAGCAGGAGATTCCACAACCTCTCTCTCTGGGAAGCCTGTTCCTCAAAGTAAAGGATTTTCTCATTAAGTTCAAGTGAAACTTCCTGTGTTCTAGTTTGCAGCTCTTGTTCTTTCGCGTATCGCTGGTCATCAGTGGGGTCTTCTCAGTCTTCTCTAAAGAGGCTTAGGTCTCTCAGCCTTTCCTCGAATGAGAGGAATTTCCTAATCATCCTTGTGGCACACCATTGGATTGTCTATAGTAGTTGCCTGTTCTTGATCTGAGGAGCCTGGAACTGGACACAATACTCTAGGTGTGGCCTCACGAGCACAGAGTAGAGAAACACGAGAACTTCCTTTGAGCTGCTGGCCACACTCGTCTTAATACACCCCAGAATATCATTGGCACTTTTGGCCATGAGAGCACGTTGCTTATTCACAGTGGGCTTGTTGGCCACCAGCACTCCCAAGCCCTTCTCCACAGAGCTACTTTCCAGCAGGTCAACCCGTAACCTTTACTGGTGCATGAGGTTATTCCTCCCCACCTCCAGAGCTCTGCAATTGGCCCTTGTTGCATGCAGTCTATGCAGTACAGTGCTGAGGAGCTCAGGCAGCCTCAGCTCTACACTTTCTGAACCTGATTTTGCCATTTTTTTTTCTTTCCTCAATTACTGAAACAGCCTCAGAAAATAAAGCTCTCGACAGGAAGTTTTGTCACAGAAGAGGCCAAACTGAAATCCTAAGGAAAGAATAACATCTGCATCTCTACTGTTGCTCAGTAATTCTGAGGGGTAGTTTTTCAGCCTCGTTAGAAAACCTTTCTGTTGTCCTTTCCAGTTGATCCATAGCATTATTTTTAAAAATTATTTATTGTCCCTTGTGTTATATCAGAATTGTTTTACATCAGCTAAACTTTAGTACCTGTCCATATGTGTTTTCTTCATCCAAGGTGAATGTGAGGTGTTTGATCTTTTTCACTGCGGGATGAGTCATTTTACCTGGCCTTTGCTACAGATGTAGAATGTGCATGTGGACAGCAGGGCTGAACTGTTCTCGACAGGACTTGTCTCTTGAGTGTCATGCTGATTGCTTTGACCAGCACAAATATTTTTAATAAAATAGCTAAAATCGAACCTTCTGCCTTCCATCCTCTACTTACAGTTAGAGAGAACTAGAACTACATGTAGCCCATCATTTTAAAAATGATTTTTCTATTCCTGTGGGCAAAGTTCTCTTTGTGCAGTACTTCTAGGGAGCTGGCTGCTAAAGGAGCAGTGCTCTAGTTGTCGGTGCAATTGGTTATGGGTAGTTTGGAAGGGTAAAACCAGGGAGCCAAGGTAATTCCTGGATTGTTGGTTTCAGATTAGTAGCATACAGGGGAAGTGTTTTCCATTTTGCTTGTATTTAGCTATATTTGGTACAGATGCAAAATGTGATTTGAAAGCGTGGTAGATAATGTAGACTGTGCTTTATGGCTTTTCATGTGGTCTGTATGGAGTTTGCAGACACCAGACAATGCATTTCTCACTTGCTGCCTGGTAGCTGGATTTTTGTTGGATGCTTGGGAGAAATTTCCATTCTAGTGCCAGCATTGAATTTGGCACAGGATTTGCATCATTTATGGAAATTGCTATGCTTGGCTGTACTTCTGTTCATGCAATCCAAATTTCATGCTTTATGATGAAATTGTTGTCAGTTATTAGATCCTTACTCAATCCTGATCTTCCTGGAAGTGTAAAAATGTGTTTTATTTCTGACCTAAGAAGACCTCTTGTTCTTATGGGACATGATGGAACTTGATTTACTGTATTGGTTCATTTCTGTGCTACTGTACCACGTTGTTAGCTGAGATCTCTAACTTGTGAGCACAAGTGAGTGTGGTTGTTAGGGGTTTAAGACCGAATGTCGTAAGAGCCATAGAGGAGTCCTCCAAGGACCAGGGAGGTGGACAGTGGAAAGTGTAAGCTTTCGTTGTTCCTTCCCTTCATTCCTGCATCTCCTCTTTATAAACAGGCATTTCTGTCTGTTCTGCCCCTTTCCCCCCACCTCTCTTCTCCCAGTGTGCCAAGCTGGTATCTCTCTGGTGTTCATGAGGGAGTTGAGGTTTTTGGCCTTGAGCAGCTTGTCTGAACTGTACTGTATCATTTAGGCCTGGGTAGGGAGGTAAGGCGAGGGCGTTGAGGCCTGGTTGTGGGGGGAGGCTTTGGAAGGTTTTGGCCTAGTGAGATTGTGAGGCTGAATTTGTGCATTTTGTATTTCTTTATCTATTTTCAAATAGTATTTCCATTTAAACTTGCCATCCAGTGTGAAACGTCTTTGGTTTACTCCTGTGGGAAGGGGTAAAATAGCTTTCTGTCATCTCAACCCAAGACAGTGGTCCTTAGACTGCCTTGCTTTCTTAATACTGTTTTTTTTTATCCCCCGTGGGCTTTCAATCCCTCCTGGACTGAGAACTTAAAGCCTTGCTCAGATTCTTCTGTGATGTTCTTCTAGTAGATAGAAAATAAGTTCTTTTTTACCTTTTGCTGGGTTTTTGACTTAAAAATCTATTCCACACAGCCATATGAATATCTTGTATGGAGGTTGGTGGGTAGGACATGGGCTGAGCTGCATGAGACCTACCAACCTGATTAAATCTGAAGGGAGGTCTCCAGAACCACACTTATTGATAGTTCTTCATTGTGCTTTAGTGTAAAGACTCCTTACTGTGGAGGGTCATCACAGTGATGGTGGCAGAGGTTGTCAAACCACAGTTAAGATGTCCAGCTGGTCCAAGCTAGTTCTTGGTGGAAGTGAAATCTTTCTATCACATTCTCTAGCTATTTTCATCTGTTTTTTTTCTAATGTTCTAGTACTTTTTCATCCCACTGCATGAAAACCACAAAAGCATTTCTCCTCTATCAGCTGGTTATCTTGGTATGGCTATAAACTAAGGTGATGTAGGGTGAAAGCAAACTGTTGACTAGGACACAGACTGGTTACATGAGTACCAAGGCAGGCTCTTGCAGCTGGTATTTTTAAGGCAGAAAAGGGTAGGAGCAGGATTGCCTCTTTCTCCAGCAGCGAGCTGTATGATCAGCTCAGTCTGTCTCCTGTAATCATTGCACCCTGACCACACTGATTTTTTGATTCAGTTGCACTTATCTTTGATTTAGTGGGTCTGCAGTTTATTTTGTTTTCAATTTAATGCCTAACCCCAGATCAGGATTGCCTTTTCCTGCAACTGGGTTATGTGTGTTTGGATTTCTCCAGGTCTTTTTATCTGTCTTTTGTGACTCCAGACTGCTTCCAGCCAGCATGTGCCCTTCACTGCTGTGTGTCACAGTGACTTTTTGTTCTCTGTTATCACTGATCACAGAATCACAGAATGTTAGGAGTTGGAAGTTACCTCCAGAGATCGTTTGGTTCAGCCTCCCCTGCTAAAAGCAGGATCACCTAGAGCAGGCCACACAGGAATGCGTCCAGGTTGACTTTGAAAGTCTCCAGAGAAGGAGACTCCACAACTTCTCTGGGCAGCCTGTTCCAGTTCCTGTCACCCACACAGTGAAGAACCTCATGTGTTCTAGCTTATATTCATTATTCTTTGTCCTATTACCAGGTGCCACTGAAAAGAGCCTGTCCCTTTCCTCCAGACACCCACCCCATAGATATTTATAGACATTAGTATTATCCCCTCTTTGCTTTTTCTTCTCTAGACTAAACAGTCCAGTTACTGTACAGCTAAATGACACCAAAAGTCTGTAACGAGAGTCTGATTTTTGATAATAAGGAATATAACCTTGAATCTGTGATTTAGAGGCTCCTAATGTCTGTCTTGAGGGAGCAGCCTGTGATAGAGATTCATTTCCAAGCCAATAGTAATACTGTGATTTCCCAAGGTTCCAGCGAATGTGAGATGGCTCATAGTGAGGGCAGCATTTATCTGCCTGCTGTAGTTTGCACATTTCACCAGCCACCATATGCTTCTGGTTTGATGTTGCAGCCTGAAAGGGATTTTACACACTATTGAAAATCAAGTCCACACCTGTGTTTCTAGTTTGAAACTAGAACTTTTTTTGTTGGTGGTGGGATTTTTATTGTGTGGGGTTTATTCATCCATTTTTTTGCAAAGTGCCTGTTGCAAAGGTGGTTGACATTTATAATTTTATAAGATCACTTTATACCTCTGTTAGTAATCATCAAAGTAGTAGAGATCAAAAATAACACTTTAAACCTCGGGATGGTGCAGCGCCTGTCATAGACAGGAGCTAAATGATGTGGAGCACTGCGCTAGTGGAAGTATGTCAGCTGTGGCACTTAGTCTTTTGGATATGTGTGGTTTCTGGTGCTTTGGTTGCAAAACTCATAAAGTGCTGAGTTAGTAGAAAGCCCAAGATGATGTTGTAGGGAAGAGGTGATGTATCTTGTATTGTTTTTTCCTCTTGTATTTCCTGATGGGAAGAATGGAATTTTAACTTCAGTGGGATCGGACTGGTGACATTTTGATGGGTGGCTGTAGGTGTTTGGTTGAAATAATTAAAAAAAGTAAAATCTCTGCTGATGTTTACTCAGTATGGATGTTAGTTTTGGTAGGAAAAAGGGTTAATAAAAATTGAAAGTTTTGTTTTGTTTTCCTGGAGTGAGTATCATGCTATGTATGATCTTACATACAGAGGAGGTAAGGTCAGACAGGAAATAATTTATTGCAGCAGGAAGTTATGAGGAAAGCAACATGAGAGGGAAACAGTTCTCAGTATGGGGAAAGTGGAGGAGAGATGCACAGGTGCATTTCTGATATCAAGGACAACAAAGATGGTGGATGCTATGCATGTGGGTGCTGGCAGAGAATGGATACTAAGTGCCAATATCTAGTGTGTGCATGTTCTGCAACTTGTTACCTAAGTTATGTCAAATGTAATTCTTTCCTTGGCTCAGGAATTAAATCTTAATGGGATTGAAATCAATGACACAGTTTACACTGTTCTATCTGGTGCAATTGTTTTGTCTTAGGTACATGTTTAGGCTTTCCTGTTCTGCCACTAAGTGACAGCATGAAGAGTTTGTGATCGTATTAAGTAAACTACTGCAGTAAAGATTCTGGTGGTGTTTCATAAAGAAAGCAAATTTCTCTGTTTCTACTGAGCTCTTTCTAAAACTTTATGATTTTTTTTTCTGCCCTTGTGTCATTTAATACTTCCTGATTGCTATGCTCTGGAGGGATTATCTTTTACTTCTCTGTATTGACTTTTTTTATTACATGCTGGCGAGACCCAGTGGTCCTCAGTATGAGGAGGCCCCTGAGCTTAACCTGAGGAGGACATTACACATTTTAGTTTTTCATATGTATCTCATATGAATTCTAATAGTTACAGTTTTTGTATCAAGTATTTGATTTACAAGATCACAATGTGTTCAGACATGCTGAGTGCAAAGCTTGCTTTATGCAGGGGTTACAGATGTTCTGAGTGGTAACTGTTTCTGTAGCTGTTCCCATTTTGTGGCGTAAATGGTGGCCTTCCTGTTGAACAGCTCCTGAACTTGAAGCTTTTTTGCCATGACTTTCTCTTGAAGAGCTGCTTGGTTAAGAAGTTATGCATTGGAACAGACAAAGAACAAAGAAAAATTTCAAAGCTCTACCATGCCAGGACCTAGGAGGAATGTTTGTCATGCAGGTTACTGGCAAAGGGATTTCTTCTGCGGGCAGGAAAGCTGTATACATCACTGCACACATGGTTTCAGTAATTTGTTGTTCTTATGACTCCAGATATTGGTTAACTCTGGTGATTTCTAAATTAATTGTTACCCACACAGTATCTTGGTTTAGTATTTCCTGAAGATTCAGAAATGTTAATTTGGGAGTACGTTGAAGTAATAATAATCTGTGATAATAGCTGGTAGCAACTGGGAATTATTATATAGTTACTTTTAGCTAGAAGTAGCTTCCCTTCCATAGGGACTTACTGATTTGTGGTTTTGGTGCCTTTTGCAGAGGAGACAATTGCAGTTTTTATGATACTGTGTCCCTTGGTTTTGTTTTCCAGAATATGACAAACTGGGCTTTCTCCTGAACCTGGACTCAAAATTGTAAGTAGAACAGTAGGATTCTTATTTGTTTCTGTATTTACAAATTTTTGTTGTAAGCAACATCTTTGTCACCTGGGCAGCTGACTCACTGGACTCACTTCTACCTGGAACAGCCAAGTCCTGAAGCAACCTAGCAATTATGACTTCTTTCCTTACACTAGGCTTTACTACCTGCCTTGGATTGTGGGTCACTGTCATTAAGGAATTAATGACTGAGAGGCTAAAAAATGTCCACCTGTTGATATGATTATCTGTCTGCTGTAGATATCCTACTGTTAATCCTCCAAATGAGGAAAAATGTATTAAACATTTGAAAGCAGGAGTAGTGTCAATCTGCAATTTACTGGGGTGCTTAGAAATTTGTATTTCCTTTCTAGTTGTTTCTTTAAAAATGGATACTACTATTTTTGTTGTCAGCTGGAGTGGATAAAACCTAAATGCAAGGCAGTGACCATTTGCTGTGCCAGAAGCAAAACATGGAAGGGATCATACTCATAAATCAGTAGTTATGTCCTGTTCAATATCTTTATTGGTGATCTGGACCAGGGAATTGAGCCTGTCATCAGTAAGTTTGCAGATTACACCACGCCAGGAGCAGATGTTGATCTGTTGGGTAGGAAAGCCCTGCAAAGAGACCTTGACAGGCTGGATGGGTGGGCAGAGGCCAATGGAATGAGATTTAACAAGGCTAAGTGCAGGCTTCTACACTTTGGCCGCAACAACCCCAAGCAGTACTACAGCCTGGGGACAGAGTGGCTGGAGAGCAGCCAAGCAAAAAGGCACCTGAGAGTACTGGCAGATAGTAGTCTGAACATGAGCCAGCAGTGTGCCCAAGTGGCCAAGAGAGCCAATGGCATCCTGGCCTGTATCAGGAACAGTGTAGCCAGTAGGACAAGGGAGGTTATTCTTCCCCTGTACTCAGCACTGGTCAGGCCACACCTTGAGTACTGTGTCCAGTTCTGGGCTCCTCAATTCAAGAGAGATGTTCAAGTGCTGGAACGTGTCCAGAGCAGGGCGATGAAGCTGATGAGGGGCCTGGAACACAAACCCTATGAGGAGAGGCTGAGGGAGCTGGGGTTGTTTAACCGGGAGAAGAGGATGCTCAGGGGTGACCTCATTGCTGTCTACAACTGCCTGAAGGGAGGCTGTAGCCAGGTGGGGGGTCAGTCTCTTCTCCCAGACAACCAGCAACAGAATAAGAGGACACAGTCTCAACCTGTGCCAGGGGAAGTCTAGGCTGGATGTTAGGAGGAAGTTCTTCACAGAGAGAGTGATTGGCATTGGAATGGGCTGCCCAGGGAGGTGATGGAGTCGCTGTCCCTAGAGATGTTCAAGAAAAGCGTGGATGAGGCACGTAGTGCTATGGTCTAATTGATTGGACAGGGCTGGGTGCTAGGTTGAACTGAATGATCTTGGAGGTATCTTCCAGCCTGGTTGATTCTGTTATCAATTAAATTGAGACTGAACTTCTTAACACTAGGGGTCACTACCGACTATGTTTCTGAGGGCAATAGCCTTGCAGAAATTCTGGCGTTGGGCACAAGAAGACTACTGAAAACCATCCGTCTCTATTACGTAAAAAATGGCACTGAAGTAATCTGGTGTCTTTGAATGACTTGAGAATGCATCTCCTGTACAATGTATTGTGTTAATATAAAAAACATTCTTAAGATTAGGAAGTTTCATTATACTTACAGGGTATTTCTGTTAAGTTTTGGGGTTAGTCTTGATGAGCAGCTTGGCAGCTTCTGTAATGAAATAAAAGCCTTGTTAAGTGTCTTGGGAAATGCTATTTGCAGGAAGTGGAAAAATCTCTGGGTAGGAGCTTCTTTTACTGAAGTAGCGAGCTTCTTTTACTGAAGTAGCTTGGTACATAAACTCAGCTGTGGGAAGTTATCTTGCTAAAAGGTGCTATGAAAGAATGCACTTAAGAAGGAATATTTATTTACTTATTTGTTTATTTCTTGTCTAAAGACTCTGTCTCATTCAGTGTGCAGGAAGGATGGCCTTTGCTGTACGAATAGCTGGTCAAGAGTTCTTTTTACTCATTCAATGTAGCTCTCTGTGATTTTTGGTGCATACTGTCTGGAACCCATGCTGGTTACACACTTACAAATTTTCTTTATCAAACTTTCTGTATTGGGCCATCCTTGTGATTTAGAGAGAATAGTGTATGCACTCTTACCACACCGTGGGATGAGATGTTCCATTATCTTTAGTTCATACATGTAGCAGTCAAAGCAGATGGCGTAGCCCAGAATTGTGAAGTAACCTTTGAATTAATTTGTTGGTGTTTGTAAGGGGAAAATAGTTCTTATGTAGTCTGATTATTGTTTTTTTCCAGACTGCATTACGTAGTTTTTAATGTCTGATCTATTGAACACACCCATTGACTGTCCAAACTCTTTAGTTGTATTAGCTTTGGATACCAGCCTGTGCTATGTCCAAATCACTTCTTCAGTCTTGCTCTTCCTGTTCCTCCTTCTGTGTTCACTACACTTCAGTACTCTTAGCAAGTCCTATTGAGTATTCCTTCCTCTCAAACCTCTGTTACATCCTACTTTTTCTCTCCCTTGCTGGCTTACCTGCTTCAGTTACAGCTCTCTGAGACATGGCCTGATCCTTCTTATACTAGGCCAAGTGAAGTTTCTACCTATTTGAGGGCTTCTAAAACCCTGTAATATTTTTTTAAATCTCCCCATGATAAAAATTCTCCAGTGTTCTTGACTAAAGAAAAAAATTGGTTGACTACACTAAACAAAAAGGTATTTATTTAGCATCCTAAATGAAATAACTTTTTTTTCCCCAGCTGTAGTTGTCCTTTGTTGGTTTTAAGTTGGGTCGATTTTTTCCTTTGTTGTTGTTGCTGTTTGTTCGTTTCTTCTGTGGAAGTAAATCTAGCCCTGCGTTGAGAATGGATGTGATGACTTGCAGAGCTCACTTCCAACTTGAATTATTCTATGATCCTGGAATGATTTGGATTGGAAGGGACCTTAAAGATCATCTAGTTCCAACCACCCTGCCATGGGCAGGGATGCCTTCCACTAAACCAGGCTGCTGAAGGCCCCTTCCCACATGGTTTTGAACACTCTCAGTTTTTTTTCCGATAGCAAGGGAGCCAGAAGAAAACCTGAAAATACCATAAAAGAGTAAAGAAAATTAGAAAGAAAAGCAGTGGACAGCCTAGAGGAAATTGCTGCTGTTGTGCAGTTCACCATGTGGGGTCAGGGTACCAAATACATTTTTTTAATTGCACACTGAGATCAGTGGAACTTAGTGGTTAAAAATGCTTTCAGTCAAGACCATTGTAGAAACACTTTCCGCTTAAAAAAACTTAGACTTGAAAGGAATAATGTGTTCTGCACTGATGACTTTATTGGCAGAAATAATTTAGTTATGTCTGTGGTAATATAATCATTCTAGTGGAATTTTGCCGTAGATCATAACTTTATAGGATTCACTTAATTGACAGCATGTGAGAGTCTTATGTGACTTGAAGCACATGGGGCTACAATTAGTTACCTCCTTTTTTTTTTTCCCTTTAATCGTTTATTTGTTCAAAATCTGTTTCTGGCTGTTAACATCATTTAAACTAGTGGCCTGGAGGACAACACATTCTGCAGTGGATGTATGCTGCAGCACAGGAGGTTCCACCTCAACACAAGGGGGAACTTCGTTACTGTAAGGGTCACAGACCACTGGAGCAGGCTCCCCAGAGGGGTCATGGAGTCTCCTCTGGAGACTTTCAAGGCCCATCTGGATGTGTTCCTCTCTGTTTTGAGCTAGATTATGGTCCTGTTCTGTTAGGGCGGTTTGACTCAATGATCTCTTTGAGTCCCTTCCAACCCCTGACATCCTGAGATCCTGTGATCTGCATTTCTGACTTGTGTTTCAGATTATATAGAGGAAAGTGTTTGGTATAAACAAATAGTAATAAGTCCACCTTTAATTTGTTCATGTAATAGTATTTCAGTGTCCTCTGCCCTGCAGATACTCAGGACATGTTATCTAGGTATAAAAAGTGTGATTGATGTTACAGCAGTGAATTTTGTTCAGTCATTCTCTTTGAGTTCATGGAAATGGCAAGGAAAACAGATTTGTTCACTGTGGAAAGAAAAAGTACTGGAGAAGGGTTTTTTTCCTATGGGAGCTGTGTGTCTGATGAATGCCTTACTATAACATTTAGTGAGGCTGATGTAGCCAGGAAACTCACCTGGAGGAGGATGGCCAGTCTTAGTATACAGATACTTCATGGAAATGTCAGGTTCTGACCTTAAGTGTTGTTGCCCTGAGCTTGTAACAGAGCAGAATGTTGAAAAGGAAGATGCTGCCTGTGCTTGGCTTAACTCTTCCTTAGAAAGTCTTTTAGCTTTTAAAAAGCACGTCGACATCCAGGTAGGAATTCTTAATGAAATACAGGATGAGTGGAAAGCTGAGAACATCTGTAGGCAACATTGTTTATGAATTAGTTGTTTTCTTAGTCAAAACAAGACCTAAAGCCTTGATTCAAGACCTTGTACCAACCATAACATCGTTGCCAGAATTAGAATGCCAAAACAAAATACGCAGGCAGCACAGAAACAGGCCACTTGCATCACTTTCTCCCAGGTAAAGAGATTTCCCAAGCAGAAGAGCCACATGCCATTTTAAAACCTTTAGGAATGAAGTCCAGTTCGTAGTGCTTGCCTAGAGGAAAATACTTATACAAAAAATATGGTACAATTTACAGGTCTTAATTTTTTAAGGGCTTTTTTAAAGGGAGGGGCCAGTAGTTCCTGAACAACTTAAGGCCACTGATCACGTTACTGACTCAGCCAGTAGATCACCAGGTGCCACCAAATGCCAAGATCTGCAGTTGCCTTGTAACATCTGTTCCTGGCAAAGGGTTGCATGCTTTTATTGTCATTAAATATTGATACTGTAGTAGTTCTTTGAGGCTGGCCAGGTACTGGAAACAAAAGTCTCATTCACTACAAATTCTGAATCATTCTCTGAGCAGAATCAATGTTTACATTGACTTACACAAGGTTTCTGTAGGAGTATCAGCACATGATCATGTAGTTAATTACAGGCTGTATCTCAGTGCATATTTAGTGGGCCCAGCTGACGGTTGCACAGGCATTCTTTATTCTGTTACTTAGTATGTGAATGCTGGATTTAGTGACCTTAACAATTACTGTGAGTGTGCCTTGTCATGTTACAGCTGTAGATTCACCTGTCTTGCACATGTGAAGAGCTCCTTTTTTTCGGTAATAATTTGTAACAAAAAGGCTTTCCCCTTGCCTTGTTGCCCTCATGCATCTATATCTTTGCTTGCTCTGCTGGCGTGCCATTTTCCTGGTGAGGTGGAAGCTGTTGGATGCTACTTCTGCCCTTGCTTCCAACTCACTCTTCAAAAGCTATTTTCAAATGTACTTCAGCAGTTAGATTGGTGATTTGATGCTTCTAAATAGCAGCCAGCAAAAAGTTTGTTTTGGATGACAGTGGATCTATTCACCTGCAGCCACAGTCAGATCAAAACTTCAGATATTAAAATCTCAACTAGTAAATTTTGGAGGAAGCATCCCAGGATTTGACTCTGGGGAAGAACCACTTACCCACAGTTTTTTCAAATGTTAGAAGATGTGTTTGAGCGCATTGAAAACATTCTTCACTTAAAAAGACAGTGGGTATTAAATGTCTTAATTGGAGTGAGAAAGGAATTATTGGTTTTAAATGTAGAAACAGGCAAAAAATTGCTACCCTTCTCAGTTAGAAAAATGACTATAAGGTCAGCATAGTTGGCCACCGTAAGATAACAATGTTAACATAGTTTGCTGTATTTGTACAGTATATATGGTATATATTTTATGTTATGTACTCTGGGAATTTTGAGGCAGCCCTTAATTGAAAGGGGAAATATTTGTTTCCTGTGGACTCTGTGCTTTGTTAGACATTCAGTGATACTGTGTGTTTGGATGTTTGTCCAGTATTACAGGGCAGAGTTGGGAGGTGCAGCAGTTTTGGTTTTTTTTTTTTTTGTTTGTTTGTTTTGTTTTTTTAATATCCATGAGAATTTCAAACATTGCTTTAAAAAAGAGAAGGCAAAAAATATGAGCCTTTGGGGTGGAGAAAAAAAAGAAACCAGAAATAATAACCTTTGCTCTGCAAATGCAAACGTAACTTGATCTGGACTTGAAAAAGACTGCAAAAATGGAGGGAGTTTGGGCCAGGGAAAACACATAGATTGAATTACTCCTGTGTGTTGAAAATTTCTTCACTTCAGAACTTCAATAATGAAGTGAAACAGAGCCTCCTCCCCTCATTTTGTTTCTGAAGTGGGAGGCTGCTTTGAAACTGTGTCTATGTGTGGTACTTCGTCATTAAGCACTGTAAAAATAAGCAATAAACGTGTTGGAATGCTGGGCTTTCCCTGCGCCGGCTGCTATGGGATTTGTTTCTGCCCTATTTTCCTTCCTATTTGCCTTTTTGTATTCCTGTACCCCTGAGGGGGAAGAAAGAAGTGAGAAGTCCCAGTGATCCTTTGCCTTGCCTAGGCAGAGGTAAGAGCAGGTCTCACAGGCTAAACGGAGAGATTCTGACCATGACAAGCAAAAGCATCCTGATGATGCTTCTGAAAGATTATTTCAGGGCTTAGCATACTCTGTGACATTGGTATTATCATGGCAGTTGGTCATTTACTTCTCTTTCATTTCAGATTTTTCCATGACTTATCTCCTTCTACTTAATTTCTCCTAATCTGTAGCAGTTGTTTGTGCTCTTCAAATAGTTAAGAAAATTAACCTTAGTTATTCATAGTGGTTCATCCATCAGACCTCCCATGTTTGAGTGGGATGGAGTTGACATTCACTTTTTTTGTTTCACTCTTTTTAGGACTTTTTTTTTTTCCTGTCGTGATCCTTCAGAATTCTCATAAAGATTTCTCGCATGAGTCTCTGAGTCTCCATTATCTTTGGGATAATGGAGACTTTGGGATTTCCTTGTTAGACATAGCCTCAGTTGATGAAGAAGATAAAGCCTGTGTAACTCAGAACCACTAGCTACTTAGAACTGATTCATTACTTAAGTGTAAACAAAGTTAAAAACTTATGTTTGGTGCTTTTAAAAGGGCCAGTTTCCTGAAGCTGGAAGTAATTATGAACCAAACCATGTGGGAACAGAATGTAAAGCAAAAAATATGAATGGTTGGGCATTGTTCAGAGCAGTTTTATATGTTTGCCCCAACAAGTTCAGTTTCATGAAGAAGAATTGTTTGTGGAAAAGCAGTTTTACTGAGCATCTAAGGGAAACTAGTGATAATGTATTTATAGAAAAGGTAGGAGTTTGCAGTAGATCCAGAGAGTTTTCTTCTGTTTGGATGATGGTGGGGCGGGAAAGTGCCTTCCTTAATATCAACAACAAAAACTCAAGCAGCAGATACCTAAGTTTATGTGCTTTAGAACTGGTATGTCTGGACAGCATTCTTGGAATAATTCCTATAGAAGAAGCTGATGACTTTTTGGACTGCTAGAGAGTATCAGTAAATCTTCAGATGCTACAAATTGTTCTTATTCTTGCCAGAAAGTTGATGCACAAGTATTTTAAAAGCAAAAAGGAGTGACTCATAAGCTTTTCAACCTGTTTTTGATTCTGAGCACAATAACATAATAGCCAATATAATTTCATACAGACAGAAAAAAAATGTAATACATATAGTTCCAATTAGTGCACCTATTAAATAGGAAATGTTTTTTGTTAAATGGACTTGTTCTCCACAAGAATGTCCACGAAGGTGCCTGATACATGTGAGAGTTCTTTCTTGGTATGTTCCTCATAGGCCTGCTTTTGCATATTTTGTGTCATTTTAACCAACCAGGCTGGTTATATAAAAACTGGGAACACTCTAAGAAGAGGCTTGGTTCTTTATTTCTCTCGATATCTGTAAGGTGGAACACTTACTGCTTGTAGTTCTTCACCACGGTAGCATTAACCTCATTAAATGTGTGTGTGTTTGTTTTCCTAGGCTGGATATGGTAACAATTAGTTAACTTTACAAGTGTCTAGTAACTGTTGTTTGAGCAAGAATTTTTACAGTTGTTGCATTCACAGAAGGCTAAATTTACTTTACTTGTAAAATCCAATTCAGGGATTATCTATAAGCTTATAAATGACATGAGGCCCTCCTGTTGCTTTAACCTCTTGGGAGAAGAGCATATAAAAAGCCACGTTTCGTGTTCTTTCTTCAGAAAACCTCTCTAAAACTCAGAGATGAATGACTTTTGTTTTGGTCATCTTCTGCACTGGTAAGCTTGTTAAGTTTGTAGTTACTGAATGTCCTTCTATAAAAACCTTCTTGCTCTCTGCATAACATGTGAAAATGGAATAGATCAGACTATCTAAACATTGCTAATTCCCAAAACTTCAGTTAAAGAAGTTAGAAATACTTCATTGAGACCATTAAATGAATCGGTCTTGTTCTAATTGGTTATACAGTTTGCTGCAAGCATGAGATGTTCTATAGGACTGTGGGGTTTGATCAGAACTTGCGTGAAAACTCTGGCATTTGTCACTGTATTCTTGCTTCTGATCACAATGAACAAATTACCACAACATTTTATTCACAGTAGTGATTTGGTGCTGCCTGTCCTGAGTCTAAGCAGTTGTGAACTTCTCAAACTGAGAAGAGAGATGCCTCTGTGGGAAATCCCAAAGACATGTATGTTATACCAAGCATCTACTCTTCTGCACCTGCCTGGCTTGACATAGATCCATTCTTGCAGGCCAGCACTGTTCCACATCCAGTCAAACTTAGCACTCCTGATCTATTCAGTCTGGCAGGCATCCCTAGTAGCATCCTTAGTTATGCGTTTCTCTAAGAGTTCTTTGTGCTTCTACTGCTTGGTATCCCTTTTGAGACAGCCAAACAATTACATTCACTTTTATGGAAGTCTCTATACCCTTTCATTACACAGAAGCCCCTATGAGTCTTTCTCAGCTCACAGCAGAACTCATGCCGAATTCTGCTTCTGCTGCTAGCTGCAGCCCCAGTCCAGCTTTTGGCAGTGAAAGTCAGGACCACAAGGAGAGGGACAGAAAAAAAATGATAGAATATGTATGTGCTGTTTCTGCCATGAAATCTGCCTGTATTTTATCATCATGGGACTCGGGCTCAAACAATTTTGGAAATGTTGTTATTTTGATGAATTAAAAGGAGGAGAGAATAGGATTTGTCCTGTTGAAAAGTGAAACCTGTTTCAGTGCTCAGCCTTGAAACTCTCCTTTAGCTTGTATGTCAAACATCTTAGAAAGTCACTCCTTTCTCTCATTTGGAGAGCCGTGAGATCCTCCTTTTGATGTAGAACTGATGTTCAGTGAAGTTAGGAGTGACAAGATGTCTGATGAATTGGGCTGTTCACGGTTCTTTGAGACAAACTTTATTTTGTTCTCAGACTCATAGTGGTTAGGTGTGGCAGTTTAGATGTTGGTCGGATGGCCTTTTCAGACAAGCAGCTGCTCTTTGAAGTGAAAAAAAAAAACCCAGAAGTTATTTTAGCAGAAGAGCATTCACTAGAACAATGTATGAAGTCAACAGGAGAGCTTCTTTGGGTAGCTCTGCAGCAGTTCTTACAGTTAAGGCTTCTGGCTATTTTTCATTATTACTGGATTTCTGTTAGTGTTTGAGGGCACATGTAGTCACAGTATCTGAAAGGGTACTTCCAGGTCAAAGTTATGATCTCTATTTAAAGCAAAGTTTCTGGAGGAAATGTTTTCCTCCCAACATGTAGTCTTCTTCTTCTTAAGATTTCAGTGTGGTACGTAATGGATTAATGGATTTAAGTTGGTGAAGGCAGATTTTTTTGGGGCTGCTGCTTTGGAAAGAAGAGTGAGAAAAATTACAGGTCTCACGACTATATACAGTGTTTTGCAAAACCACTGTTAAACCACATTTCCCAGCTGCACGGTCACCTCTACATAGCATCTAAAGCACTTTATTCTCTAACCAGTGGATTTTTCCTCTCAATTTCAATCAGGCTCAAAAAAAAAAAAAAAAAAAAAAAATCCAAGCCTTTGCCAGAGTTTTCTTTTTCTTTGACTGGGAGGAGTTAAGTTGTTCTTCCCTCTCAAGCTATCCACATCTTCCGAGGAAAGCTTAAAGGGCAATGTTTATCACCCTCATTCCTGAAAAGTGACTAAAGAAACTGAAAAGTGAGGGTGTTGTGAACTGTGCTTGTTGAAGATTGGCTATCAGGTACCTCAGAGAGATTTTTCCAAGTGGGTTTTATTCCCCTAAGCAGTCTCTTTCAGCTGCCTTTGCAATAGACCTGCTACTGCACAGAAACAGTTGAGCTCCCCTTGCAGGAAAATGGAAATTGTCAGACCAAGGATTCACCTGCCTTAATGTCTTGTTTCAAAAGTGCTTTCTAGTTTTGTTTAGGGAAAATACACCAACATGAAGCAATCCTTGCTCCAGTGTTCCTCTCAGGCTTCCAAAGAAAAGAAGCTTTGGTATTCCAAAGTTTAGGATGCTGTTAGACCTCTTAATAGCTTTTAATCCCACCTATGCATGTTGCTTCTGTCACATGATGGTGTGAAGAAACCTACTGATTGACTGGAGAGGGTCCAGGAGAGGGCTACGAGGATGATTAGGGGACTGGAGGGCATGGCTTATGAGGAGAGGCTGAGGGACCTGGGACTTTTTAGTCTGGAGAAGAGAAGACTTAGAGGGGATTTGATAAATGTTTATAAGTATCTGAAGACTGGGCAGGAGGGTGGGACAGGCTTGCTGTCACTTGCTCCTTGTGATAGGACAAGGAGCAATGGGTGTAAGTTGCAGCAAAAGAGGTTCCGTCTCAACACAAGGGGGAACTTCTTTACTGTAAGGGTCACAGAGCACTGGAACAGGCTTCCCAGAGAGGTCGTGGAATGTCTTTCTCTGGAGATTTTCAAGGCCTTTCTGGATGTGTTCCTCTGTGATCTGTGTTAGTGTTGTCCTGCTCTGGCAGGAGGGTTGGACTTGATGATCTCCTCGGGTCCCTTCCAACCCCTAATATCCTGCGATCCTGTGAAAGCAGTGCTTCCTTCCAGTCACACTACTACTGTCTTTATGATATTTTTGGTTGATGTTCCAATGATATGGGAAATAGTGAACAAGAAATCATTGTTGATTGTTTTCTGTAGCATTCTGCTGTGCCAGTGTGCTCTCACAGCAAGCTGAACACTCTGCATGTCTCTGAAATGATGAGTTCTGCAGCCTGGCTGCGTTCTGCAATGAAATGAACAATATTTTTTGGAAGGAAGACCTGGTGGTTAAAACCTGAGTATCTCGTTTGGCGTTTAAAACATCCGAGCACTGGATTTTGGCATTCAAATCTGCCAAACTGTAGTATCTATAGATATAAAATGACTTTTGGCTGTGATGTTTCGTGAATTCTTAGGTGATCTTTTTTTTGGCACTACACCCACCCACTCCCCCCTGCCCCAGTAGGCTGGGGAAGTATTTTTGCTTTCAGATATACAAATCCCTACTAGTCTGAACAGGGGATTCCTGGATTCTAATTGGCTTGAATTATTTATTCTCATCTCCTCAGGACCTACACTGCTGGATTCATTACACTACAAGTAGAAAAACACTGTTCCTGATCCAAAGAAAGCATTGTCCATTTGTAGATTTAACAGATGAGGGTTGGTGATGAAGACTTAAGGGTTACAGCAACAAAATTATGACATTTCAATTTATCTTTTTACATTCCTTCATTTGGCCAAAAACGGATGTGGTAGGTGAGTGTTTTATTTCCCACCAGACTTTTAATTGCCTCACTTTTTATGGGCATTGGACTAGAAGTGGGGTTTGAGAAGTATTTAAACTGAGAACTACAGCATTTAATTTTTGCAGGTTTTGAGAATTCTGTGCTCTACTATTAGAGAGCACTAGCATTTGTGACTTTGGGGAAGCAGAGTTTGTTTAGGTATACTTTAGACAGTGTTTTTCTTCAGAAAGCAGTTCAGGTGGGAATCCCAACTGACTCCTAAGGGAGTTTTTATTCATTACTGAGTCCTAACACATCCAGACTCCTAAAAAATGACTGTTCTCCATTGCACCATCTTTGTTTCTTATATGTAAACCCAGAATGTTGAGATATATTGCTGAGGACGGAAACACGTAATACTTGGTCTGTGGAAACGAGAATGTGTTTTGGTGTGAAAACTAAACGTAATACTTGATCTGTGGAAACTGAATGTGTATTAGTGACTTTTTTTTAAACATTGATTATCAACAACTTATTTTATCATCATGATACAACTTTCTCTGTCCAAAGATTAATGAGTACTCAAACTCAGAGAGCAGTCATCTTTGATTTTAAATTTCTTTCTTTCCTTGGTAAACAGCTGTGAAAAGAAAATTTCTGTATTTTGTGTCTTTTTTTGTTTAGTCTAACAATTGGTATCCCAGCCAGTTGTTCTCCTCTCCATGTTTCTTTAAAAACACAAACCAACCTTCAGACAAAGTGATTTCTTTGCTCCTTATCTGTGTCTATTTGAACACAACTCTGCTTTTTCTCCGTGCTACTAGTCTTAGAGGTAAGATGTAAAAGTAACAGATTTATTTTTTTCTTTAAAGGAGAAAGTTTATAAAAGCTAAAGGAGATCAGGGATATTACTCAATTCCTGGAGGAGTATGCAGCATGAGGTCACATACAAAATGTGCCATGGAATTTTCGTGGATTTTTTTAATCTACATCCTTTGAACCTAGTTGTATAAACTCATCATTAAGCTTCTTTATTTGTTTATTTGAAACAAACAGAGAAAAACTTTCTAGCTTGAGAACATCTGATTCTTTTTTTCCTCAAGGAGCCCAAGATGGTTTAGGATCTGATAAAAGGTTATTAATTGAGAGGCTCCAGGCAGGATTGTTAAATTCTGTAAACTATGAGAGATGGTACAATGATATAATCCTTTCTGATAGAAAAATCACTTACAGCTGTATTTCTTAAGATGTTTATGTATTTAGCGCTGCAGAGACTAATCTGAAGTTACTTCTTCTGCCTAGTGATCTAATTCCTGGTATGTCAAAGACCAGGAATGGAATTTAGTAAGAAAGAGAGTTGTCTGCCTTTTCTGTGGATGGAGACCTCTTCAGTGTGCTTGTGCAAAGATGCCATTTCACTAAGAGTGAATGGCATTGCCAGTCTAGCAGCTCTCAGCACTCCTCTGCTCAGCATAACTTTCTTAAAAAAGCTTTGAGTTGGGTCTTCATTCAGCACTGTGGAAGTGGGTCATGGGTTTCAGTGGAATTTCTTTAATACTGTTTTCCTGAGCCACTTTAATACAGCCTAATGTTCTTCAGCTGGTGTTCTTGAGTAGTCAAATAAATAAATAAAAATGTGTTGATTATCTTTGCTGCTAAGAAATTAATTTCCTAAGAAGCCAAAATTTTCAGTGGAGAAGCAGAACAGGACTTTTTTTAGCATGCATTTAGCATTCTTAGGAAGAGGGATTTGAGCCATCATTCCTCCTATTCAGTCATCCAGCCTCCTTGAGAAATTTGCTTACATACTGAAGTAACAGTTGAAAATATTTACATCTGTTTAGTTGGCTATAGTGTGATAAATGCACTTCCTGTCTCAGTGTAAGCACTCTGCTTCTCTTCTTTCTACCTCCTCATTCTTTTCTTTGGTTTTTCCTCATCTGGAACTAGAAAAATAGCAAATATCACATGATCAGGCCTTGTAATTCTTTGAACCCACGTTTGTAAAGTTCTGACAGAGCTATAATCACAGTTCCTTAAACTTCTCGGGGATTCCTGACCCACTGTGCTTCTGTTGAACCTGAAGCTCCAGCCGCGTACCAAGAAGAGAGTTCATCAGTTCATCTTGTTTCCATGGTGTCTTGCACTCAAGAAGATTCCAGCTGTCAAAATGATGTGATGATCATGACTCTACTTACAAAATCAGATGTGCAAATATATTTTTGTAGTCCCTTGCTGGGAGCTGACTGCTGTATATGTGAAGCCTGCTGCTGCTGTTAGTGACTGCTCTTGCTGAGTAGCTGTAACTGAAGAAGACTGAGAGAGCTGCGTCACCAGCCCTGCTAAAGGTGTCCTCCCATGACTTTAACTGAACTGGTAGTGTTTGCTGTGAGGATAAGGGCCAGTAATAAAGGAGAGACTTGATGAGGTGCTCACATCCTCCTCAAATGGGTTTTATGGCTTTACAAGCTTATGATATATTATAAAAAAGCATGTTCAGGACTGGAAGCTGTGTTAGGCCATAAGTGATGTATAAAACAAGGTTCAAAAATCTGTGACCTTAATTAAAATGTGATCTTAATTAAAATATAAACATATTATGCACCCTAGCCACTCTGGTTGTGTCTCCATTGATGTCTTATTTAGAGCAGTTCTGCAATTTTGAAGCAATTATTTTTCACTGTGTGCTGATTGAAATGTAGCCCTGGATGTATCTGGGGGAAACTAAACTGAAAGCTTTATTTCTGGGGTCTATGAGATGCAGCAATATTTAACTCGGGATGTGAGTCTCTAAACTAAATCTTGGCCTTTTTGCCAACACTGAGCCCATGTCATTGGCAAATCTGACTGGAGTCTTATCTGAAATAAAATACCCTGAATTTAATATGGTGTGGATATGGGGTCTCAGCATTAACTGCTTTGATTTAGTCGCCTGCCCTTTTTTGATCTGCCTAATTATTTGTGAGTAATATTATTTTATAATAGCCACTATGTTTTATATGTCTTTAATTTCATAATCTCATCACAACTTCTATTCATTCTTCAGGTATCATGACATACGCTTTATAGAGATATTTGACTCATTATTTTGGACCAAAGAGAATGAAACCTAAAGGCAAAGGGTCAACCTAGAGAGTACATTGCCAAAGAACTTATTTTTCTCATTTAAAAAATGTAAAAGTACATGTATTTTGTGTGCCAGAGAAATCTGTCATCAAATAATATGGTCTCTTTAGAATTCAGAATTTAAATTCCATGTGGAAGATGAAGCAGTGAAACTACCTCTTAAAGTACATTTTGTGGTATTCAATTACGCAGCCTTAGTTGCAGACATTTTTTTTTTAAGAAGTCTAAACACCAAGTTTGTGTTACTAATTTATTTTTATTAAAGCAGATTTAGATTCCAGTCATATGAGGATGACATGCTGTCCCCAATCAAGACATGATGAAGGAATTAACCATGGTGATGTTTTCATATTTGAGATTAAAAGAAGACACACAACTGCCAAGTGCAAGCAGAAGGGGAAATCTTGTTACTTTTTCTGAATCCTCTGAAAGCAACAGGATTTTTAACTTATCCAAACTGTGAAATTTTTGTTAAGATTGATAACTACAGAACTTTGTATGGAGGCACAGAATTTCTTGAGAATTCAGGACGTGAACCAGTCTCATAAGAAAAAGAGTCAGAAAGATTTTATTTCAGTGGAATAAGATAATCTCTTTAACTTCACCCTCATGCAGGACCTTGTTTAAAAACTGCAGATGTTTACAGTTACTGACTATGAATTGCTTCCCTTATTTACTCTGGATAAATTTATTATCTCATTGGTTTTTTCCTGCACAAAATCTGAGCAAAATATAAAGGTTCAGAGTGTTGTCTAAGTATATCCTTTCTGCTGTCCCCACTAGCTCTTTAACTGCCTCCACACAGCTGATGCTTTCACTGTAGCTAAGGCATATGAGAATAAGGAGCTGGAATAACATGTTTTGAACTGGAAGATGTAGAAGAGATTTGCACCTTTGTGCTGTAACAGTCACTATAACTCTTGCTGGCTCACTGCAACAGCTTTCTATGTTTCTGTGTTCTTTTGGTTGGACTTCATGATCCCCAGGGTCTTTTCCAACTTGACTGTTTCTGTGATCAGGATAGCCAGGCTCATTTATGGAGCTAGTGAGATGAATCCATGTACTGGTTGAGTTCTAAGAAAGTGACACCATTTGGTTTGTTGCATACTTCTCGACTTGTCCATTGTAAGCAGTGTTCAGGATTGTAGAATGAGAACCAAAGACAAGCTTTGGTGATTCTGTGCGCCATGTTTTGATAATTTGTCAGACAGCTTGTGCAGGATGTGTTTTCAGCAATATTGATTCTTCCATATGGAAATAAACACAATCAAAGAAGCAGTAGTATTTGCAGCAGTGTAGTAAGTACTTTGTCATAAAACATGAAGGAGATGCTTGTACATATGCTTTGGCTTGGTAACTTTTTCTTTGTTATAGAGCTGTGTAGTTGATGTACTACTAACTGTAGCATGGTTTTACACAGCTGAATTTGAAAAATGTATGGTTCTCTATAGGACACTTCATGCAGCATGTTTTGCATTATGCAAAAGCATTCTCTGCAAGATCTGTGAATCTGGCAGGAAAAAAAAACACAAAGCAAATGTATATATCTCAAACTATGTTAGCTTGCATGTTTTCATGTGAGAGCAGATCAGTGAACAGCAAGGCTGTATCCATATCATAGTAGTATCATAGTATCATCAGGGTTGGAAGAGACCTCACAGATCATCAAGTCCAACCCTTCACCACAGAGCTCAAGGCTAGAACATGGCACCAAGTGCCACGTCCAATCTTGCCTTGAACAGCTCCAGGGACGGCGACTCCACCACCTCCCTGGGCAGCCCATTCCAGTAGCCAATGACTCAGTGAAGAACTTTCTCCTCACCTCGAGCCTAAACTTCCCCTGGCGCAGCCTGAGGCTGTGTCCTCTCGTTCTGGCGCTGGCCACCTGAGAGAAGAGAGCAACCTTGAGCATGCTGTCTGTGACAGTGGGTACTGTGTAATCTGAAGAAACCAAATAAGTAAAATGTGTCCTTAGGTAGATTTAAAATACAGGGTGCCCATTTTTAGTTTTATTTAGCCTGCTGATTCAGTGTGACTGGAAGAAAGGGGATGAACAAATGGTGAATGATAGGAGATGTCAGCAACAACTGGTTTACAAGAAGTGTTCTGCCTCTGGCACTGGATCTTGAACATCATCACATCCAAGAAATGTTAACAGCTCAGGCCCTCAGGCTGTAGCAGCTTCAACTATCGTTGTGGTTTTGTAATTGACAGCATCAGTATATGACTGCGATTGGTATTCTGTGCCACTGAGATGCATGGAGATTTCCGCCTACTATTCTTTTGCAGAAGCACCATGATGGGCATCTGAGTGACATTTAAATTTGATAATGAAAGAGCCTTTAAATCAGAAAAGAGAAAAATGCCTGTGTTTGTGGCATAAGATATTTTCTGACCACTGAGGTCTTCGGAGAAAGGCCTGCTGTTGAAATAGTTGGCCAAGTTTGCCAGCAGTGACTCACTACCATGGTGGCTGCAGATAAATTCTAGTTGTTTTGTACTAATTTATAAAGATTTGGTGTTAGATGTTTCTGTGTGTTGCTTAAACAATAAAAATCTGGCAACACTTAGGTTTGTTTGATAAAGATTAAGATTTCTCACGTTTCTTCGTATCTAAAATGCTGCAACAAGCTGTGATCTGTTGTGCTTGTTTGAGGCTAATTGGAATATTTTTAATGAGAAAAAATAGATTATAGGCTGTGTGTGCTAGTTTGAGCCTAGCTAGCATGTTTTGGTGAGAAGAACTAGATGATAGGCTGTAAAATGAAAACAATGGTGAGGTCTACTTCCCTCACAGTCTTGCTGGGATGTGTAAAGAAGAAAGGCAAAACAAAGATTAGGGCACTTGCTTCTTCTCTTCGCTGGGGAGCTTTGCCTGCTGGGGAGAAGCTGAAGCTGCTGGCTGGACTCCATCTTGCTTTCTAACCTCACCCTCCTTTTGCTTGGCTGCTTCACCTTGCTTTTTAACCCTCTTGGCCGAACCTCCATTCTTCCTTAGGACTGGGGTAAGGTTGAGAGGGGTAGGGGGAAGGTGAGGGGTGGTTGAGAGCCCCTCCTGGGGACTCAGGTTTCTGGGAGGGGAATTGTGTTTGTATTACCTTTTTTCCCTTGTATATTTCTGTCTATAACTGTATATACTGTAAATATCTGCTTGTAAATTGTGCCAGCTGTAAATATAAGCTTCATTCAAATTTCCAGAGCTGACTGAGTCTAGTCTGAGTGATTTCTAAAAGTGTGGGGGGCGGGGCACACCCAAACCATCACATCTTTTATTTTGGCGCCCAACGTGGGGCTCGAACCCGCGACCCTGAGATTAAGAGTTGTGATGTCTGCTTCACTCACAGGTTTGCTGAGATGTATAAAAGCAAGGACACAAACATAGATAAGAGTGTCTGTTGGTGTCTGTGTTTTCTCCCTGTGCTTCTGCTGTTCTGCTTGGATCTGTATAACCCAACTAATCATTCTGCTCCTAACACCCCCTTGCTGATCCTTCCAACTCACCTTGCACTTAAGGCAGATTCTGGGATAAGAGTGGGGGGTGGAAAGAAAGTGGAAAGATGATTTGGAGTCCCTCCTGGGGACTGTGATTTCTGGGAGGGGCATTGTGTTTCTGTATTACTTTTAACTTGTATATTTCTGTTTATAGTTGTAAGTATTTTTAATATATTGTAAATACCTGCTTGTATATTGTGCTAAGTTGTGCATATAAAGCTTTATTCCTTAACTTCTAGCCGACTGGGTCTAGTCTGGTGAATTTGTGTGAGAGGGTGGGTAACCCCCAAACTCTCACATCTGTACACCCTGCTGTCCTTTTTGACTGTATCAGAAAGGGGTATGTATTGGTACTATTAAAGCCTTGTG
The DNA here is from genome assembly GCA_013400475.1 of Tricholaema leucomelas. Classification (NCBI taxonomy): domain Eukaryota; kingdom Metazoa; phylum Chordata; class Aves; order Piciformes; family Lybiidae; genus Tricholaema lacrymosa; species Tricholaema leucomelas. The sequence continues at coordinate 1,715,770 of WAAF01002817.1, read as the reverse complement.
TCCCATCAGTAGTGGGCCTATCCTTCCTGTGCCTATTTTTAAAGAGATCCTACTGGAGTCAGAGCACAAATCATTCAGTATAAGTTCAGGATTCAAACTTGTATATTCTCACATCCTGGGTGCTTTTTCATCTCTGTCATTTAGAGAGCTGGCTGACAGATATAGAGAGCTAACATTTACCACATCTGTTCCTTTGCCCAAGACTGGGCACATAAGAGGAGCAAAACTTCCTCCTTTTCCACCCTTGATACTTGGATCCATTAGGCACATCAAGTGTCCTATTTGTTTTTCTCCTGGAGAGGAAAAGGCTCAGGGGAGACCTTATTGCTGTCTACAACTGTGTGAAAGGAGGTTGTGGCCAGGTGGGGGTTGGTCTCTTCTGCCAGGCACCCAGTGATGGAACAAGGGGATACAGTCACAAGCTGTGCCAGAGCAGGTTTATGCTGGATGTTAGGAAGAAGTTCTTTGCAGAAAGAGTGATTTGCCATTATAGTGGACTGCCTGGGGGAGTGGTGGAGTCACCACTCCTGAAAGTGTTTAAAAAAAGACTGGATGTGGCACTCAGTGCCATGGTTTGGTTGATTAGATAATGTTGGCTGATTATAATATCACCTATAGAAACCAAATTTGTGGATCTTGGTTGTGATTGACAATGTTACACTTGTATCTATCTCTCCATGTCTATATTATATATTTAGAGAAAATTAAACTTTGCTGTAAATAACTGACAGTGTAAGCAGCCAGATGTATTGTTTTGCCATCCTATAGATGAGGAGTTGTGATAGTAAAATATTACTATGTTGGCTAAAGCTATGCAGGAAATCTGTGATAGAATTAGAATTTGGTCCATATTTTTAAACTTTTTATGGGGATTTTCATTTGAAAAGGTCTTAAGAAATTAATGCTTACAGTGACTTTTTATTTTCTCCAGTTTATTTCTTCTACTTCCAGCTGCTGAAAGTTTGTATTTTTATTCATCAGAAATAGACTTTATTCTTTAATAGCTATGGATTCAGGTGCTTTTGTACTCTACGTGGCTAATTGTAAATTTTCCTATCCATCTACTGATCACCCAGCTGGAACTGGCTAGTGATCTTCTAGAAGATGACCCAGTACCAGTACAGGAGAGATAGCTGCTACCAATTTGGCTTGGAGTTACTGTCATTCAGATATGTAATTTTGCCAGCTAGGATTCTGTTTGCCCTACTGCTCAGGTTCCTCTACAACTTTTTCTTCAGCTCAGGAGTCCACTCACTTGAAACTTTGAATCCATACTCACTGCATTTAGCAGTAGTTTGCTAGTTAACTGATGCTGGTGATCTACATGTTGGGGATGCCTGCATGGTTGTGATAAGAATGGGGTCTTCAAAATTGTGTTTGTGGGTCTGCTATATAGATATGCACTGCCATCTTCATTTGACTGCTACTGTGGATTCACCAGTAGGAAAAAAAAAAACCAAAAAGCTTTCATTGCTTGCCTGCTTCTAATGAAATAATAGAACAAGTACAGTACTATCAGTTGGCTCTTTGCAGTTGTTAATACTTGCAGCTTCCACTGTACGTTGAACATGTAACCTCTTTTTTTGTTGAAGAAATGTTGTTAATTCTCATACTGTAACTGATGTTAAGTTATCTTATTCTACTATGAAAGCACAAGTTAGTTAACCCTTGTAATTTTTCCAGGAAAAGGATGAATGTAAACATTTTACTTGTAGTGAGCAAGGACACAAAATGTTTTTTTCCAGGTCAATCTGTGGTAAAAGTATGTACAAGATTTAAATACCTTTTCTTCTTAATCTTGTTTTTTTCACAAAGTATAAATGGAAAAATGCACCAAATAACTTAAATTTGGCCCTGAAATCACTGGGCAAGCTGGGTTAAGACACATCTCAACAGAATGGCAACAATGTTATCTGTTCCAAATATTGGAAGCATGCATCCCTTGATGATAACCTGTCAGAACTGCTCAGCATTTTCTTTGAAAATCTCTAAAGATATCTTCTAATTAATAATCTGGGTAATACTTTGCCATAATTATAACTTTGTTCATTCTTTAGAAAAATATCCAAAATTGTGTTTGTGTTTTCTTCCTTTTAAAAGGTTGAAGTCTAAAATGCTGTTTTGATTTTTTGCTTCCGTGAGTCATACCTTCCTAGTTAGGAAAATCTTTTAGCAAAACTGGTGGGTTTAGTGATATTTCACTTCGACCACATCCTTTGCTTGTCATTCTCCCGTGATGCTATACTGCAAGACATAAATATTCATCTCTGTTTGCTGTTGTTCCTCACAGCTGTTTTTCAGAGAAGCTGTAAGGAAAAATTCACTTTAGGTAATTGTGAAAGTGGGTTCATAGCCAGGGGAGACCTGACTTTCTGATTTTTTCACAGGCCTCCAGAACTGGCATCAAAGTATGCAAATTTCTCTGAGGGAGTGTGCAAGCCTGGTTATGCATCAGCGCTCATGACTGTCATTTTCCCTAAGTAAGTAATTACTGGTTGTTCTTTTCCCTCTTCCTTTGATGGCTTCTCATCCTTCAAGGTAAGTGATCTGCAAAGTGTCTTGAAAAGTGTCACTACTCTGTCATTTGATTGGTTCAAGGGAGACCAACATTAAAATTTTGGGCTATTCGTGTGGTCAGTGGTAATGACTTATTTGATTGTAGCCTGATGTGCTTGGCCAAAGATCACGAAGATGATCAGAGGGCTGGAGCACCTCTGCTATGGGGACAGGCTGAGAGAGTTGGGGCTCTTCAGCCTGGAGAAGAGAAGGCTTCGAGGAGACCTTATAGTGGCTTTCCAGTATCTGAAGGGAGCCTACAGGAAGGCTGGGGAGGGACTATTTACACGGTCTAGTAATGTTAGGACGAGGGGGAATGGGTTTAAGCTGGAAGAGGGGAGATTTAGACTGGATGTTAGGAGGAAGTTCTTTACAGTGAGGGTGGTAAGGCACTGGAACAGGTTGCCCAGGGAGGTTGTGGATGCTTCCTCCCTGGAGGTGTTTAAGGCCAGGCTGGATGAGGCCTTGAGCAGCCTGCTCTAGTGGGAGGTGTCCCTGCCTATGGCGGGGGGTTGGAGCTGGATGATCCTTGGGGTCCCTTCCAACCTAAACCATTCTATGATTCTATGATTCTGTGTATTTAATAATTAAGCAAATTACATTTTCAGTTTATGACACAGATGTGTGGTCAAGCTCACTGCTGGTACCAGATGATAAATCCTTAGGAAGCTTCAGGCATGAAGTGGCATCTTAAGTTGTCTGGAGTGATAAATTGTGGTCTTCGATTGTTTGGTTGGTTATTTTTTTCACTTGAACAGAGTAGAGCATCCCTCAGGTACCTGCAGGCTTTGCATAGTGTTTTGCAAAGAATCTAAGACATGTCATTAGCAAGTGCTGCATCTCACTGTGTTGAGTAGGTATTGTTAGCTTAAGTGTTACTAGTTTCTTCAGAGTTAGTTTCTCTCTGTGCAGGTGGGAAGCTGCAGTACTGTTCAACAGCAGAATGTAATCATAATACAGAGACCTTTACATTTGGCTTATGGCTTTCTCTTAGGCACCAGGTGGCTTCTGCATTTCAAGGAGTCTGTAGACTTGCTGGAAGACAGTTCAGACAGTTCAAGAGATAGATTAGCAAGAACATTATACTGTTGAGTATCTCAGTTTGCTCCATCAAATGGAAAACTTGACTGAGTGGCTATTTGACCTTTGTACAACCTTCTAATGCATGTGGAAAAGATGGCAAAATGGATCATAGACTTTTTTAACACAAGAAGTACTTTTCTGAAAGATGTGTTTTCTTTCTTTTGAGGCAGTATTCCGTGACTTGCACATAGAGCACATGGAGAGATTAGGTTGTGTGACAATGGCCTTCAGGCCAAGCCTGAAACTGGTGGTATCTTCCATCTGGTTTTGTTGGCAAACACGGTAGCTGTGAACTTCAAATTATTGGAAGAAAAAAATCTTGACATTGCCTTGTAAGCAGCAGATACTACAGCCAAAACTTAAAACCAAAACAAAACACTGAGTATTGAGACTATGCTCTCCATCACCAGCATAAAACAAACAATTATCAGTATGATCTTTTGTGTGAATTTTGCAACTCTGGTTAGAACATAAATAAATCCTGGAAAAGAAGGAAGATACATTATCGTCCTCTTCTTTTAAGAACTTTCTGAGTGCTTCCAAATCTGGGTTTGTGTGCATATTAAATGTAAATACTATAGAAGAGGAATAGAAGTAGTTTAACTGTACTAAGATGTCTGAAGCTGAAGCCTTCCTTTATACAACTGAAACCTAACTGCGCTTTCCATGGCATGGCTGTTGTTACATATTGATTCTGCAGTGATAAATGATATACACTAAAGTAGACTAAGTTAAGTAGACTCAGTTGTTAAGGCCAGAAAAATACCATTAATAGTCTCCTATTCTGAGCCATTTCCACGCACAGGACATGATGTTTTCACATGTAATCACAGATTAATTAGTGTGATTTAAAGATTTCAGCTGACGAAGAAGCTGATAATGTGCTACATTATTCCCATGGATGAACTCATTGTTGCAAAGACATTAGTCTTATTTTAATTTATCTTAGACTTTGGCTTCAAGAGTGACATTTTCTGCTAGATTCCAAAATGTTACTTACTTTCTCCCTCAGTAACCACTTGGCAGATTACTCTTCAGTCACCTTACACCAGTAGCTAACAGCATTGAACTAGAACTATGCAAAGAGGCAGTAACTTGTCTCTAGTCTAAGAAGGTGGTTGTTGTCTTGTTGATATATTGAAAAATTGTATTCATAATTCTAAAAACACCATCGATGGGAATTTATGTTCAATTGCTTCTCTAATAGGAACCCTAAACCTTACTAAGGTTGACTTTTTATTTCCCAAGACATCCTTTAATTCTTTATTGATTAAGTTCAGCATCAAACATTTCATTATTTCACTTAGAGCTCATGTAAGGATGGCTGATCAGTAGCTCTGCAAAGAATTCCTTGCTACACTTAAGATTCTTTATTTTCTACAACTTTTCTTGTACTCAAAGTCTATGTGAAACTAATATTATGAAGACAAGTATCAGAATTCGGTATTTGGAACTCTTACGGCCAAATTACGTTGCCTGCTGATTTAAGAATTTGAACTGCATGATTTGAGCCAGCAGTGTGCCCAGGTGGCCAAGAGAGCCAGTGGCATCCTGGCCTGCATCAGGAATGGTGTGGCCAGCAGGAGCAGGGAGGTCATTCTGCCCCTGTACTCTGCACTGGTTAGACCACACCTCGAGTACTGTGTTCAGTTCTGGGCCCCCCAGTTTAAGAGGGACATTGAGATGCTTGAACATGTCCAGAGAAGGGCGACAAGGCTGGTGAAAGGCCTCGAGCACAAGCCCTACGAGGAGAGGCTGAGGGAGCTGGGATTGTTTAGCCTTGAGAAGAGGAGGTTCAGGGGTGACCTTATTGCTGTCTACAACTACCTGAGGGGTGGTTGTAGCCAGGAGGAGGTTGCTCTCTTCTCTCAGGCGGCCAGCGCCAGAACGAGAGGACACAGCCTCAGGCTGCGCCAGGGGAAGTTTAGGCTCGAGGTGAGGAGAAAGTTCTTCACCGAGAGAGTCATTGGCTACTGGAATGGGCTGCCCAGGGAGGTGGTGGAGTCGCCGTCCCTGGAGCTGTTCAAGGCAAGATTGGACGTGGCACTTGGTGCCATGTTCTAGCCTTGAGCTCTGTGGTGAAGGGTTGGACTTGATGATCTGTGAGGTCTCTTCCAACCCTGATGATACTATGATACTATGATTTCTTATATTCTAGCTTTCATTTTTCAATTGCTTGTATCATTAGGAAAACATCATCTCTTTGGCTGACATTTTTCAGGCTTGGTCTTTGCCATAAAATTTGTGGTTTTGTCATTTTTTTTTTGTGAAGCTATTTGGATAAAGTTGGTTTGGCTGTTTTCAAGCATGAAAAAAAATGAACAAACGTTTTCTCATTCTAAAGGTTTGTGACTTTTCAGTGCAGTTGTAAATGTAAACAGTCAAAATATGATGGAAATAATTGGGATAGAATACCTATTTTTCAGAGAATGTAACTCTTCTTGGTAAGCATTTCTTTAATGCTGAAAATGTGAGTTTAGATTTTACCAGGCTAGAGCAGTGCTCTGAGAAATCTCAAAGTATGGTTGCTGGTAAAGAAGGACTAAATATTGTTTAATTTTTTTTTCTTTGCTTTTTACAAGCTCTTCACTCAATCAGTTCTCATTCTAGGAATGCTTGATGTCTTCATCAATAATCCTAGCTGGAAAAAAATCCTAGGTTAAGTGTGCAGATGATACGCTTATTGGAGAGTTCTAAATAAAGGATTAGTTACTTTTAGAGAACAACTTGGATTGCCTGATTTTAAATGGCTGTAGTCCAACAGAAGTTATGTTAATCCAATATGAAATAAGACATCTGGGTGGAACAAATGCGAAGTATACCTTCAAGATAGGAATGTCTTGGAAGCAGACACAGAGAAAGCTGCATGTAATCTCGACGAAGTATCAGCTGAAATGCTGTTTGGGATTCATATGTACCCAGATAGGTTGAGAAATTTTGTTTGTAGAATTGATTTAAACTGTAAAACCTGACCTCCCTTGCAAAAGCTCACAACCCAGGCCTTTTAGAATACAGTGTCCAGTTTTAATGGTGAAAGTCCAAGAAGGGAGGAGAAGTAAGAGATTGAAGGAAAGCCACAAAAAGGAACAAGGACTGGCTTCAAGAATGGAGTAAACAAGACTCATAGAAATAAGTCATCTTTCTGAAGCGGGAGTTGTATCCAAATGAGGAGAACAGGAAAGAGCATTACCTTTAGCAAGTTAAATATAAACTTTAATGAGGTAGGCCAAAAAAATGTTGAGGATCAAGTTTATAAAGGTGTTTTTAAAAAAAGGCTTTTTGTCTGTCAAAAGCAGAAGGCCTGCCAGAGATCCTGATGTGCTGATAGATGGTCACAATGTTACATGCGAGTAAGGGAAGGTAAAGCCATAGCAGAGGAGTTAATTGCATTGCTTTTCACTGCAGAACAGTTCCCATGTGGAGTTTTCCTTTCTGGGGTACAGGCTGGGGGAAGCTGACAGAAGGCTGATGTTTTGGAGCAAATTATCACAATGAGTTGCTAGGAAAAGTTCTCATTTTGTGAAGAACTCAGTGCTGAAGTTGCCGAATTACACGCAGTTGTGTATAATCATTGCTTATATTGGCCTTAGAATGGAAGAAATGAAAAGCAGTAAACATGTCAGGCTTTTCAAGAGGGGCCTGTGGAGCATTTTGGAAACTGGAAACTGATAGTGAACCTGGTTTCTGTATGAGACACCTTGGTAGAAACTATAAAAAAAGAGTAGAGTTATTGTTCATTCACAGAAATAAAGGTGATGATAGAGAGGAATCAAGTTGTCTTCTCCAGCAGGAAGTCCTGCCCTGGAGGACTGGATGAGCATTTGATAAAGAAGATTTGACTAATACTGTATGTCTGGATTTCTTTATGAACAAACGAGCAATGTAGCATTTGTGTTTCTTTGGGAAATTAAACCAGTGTAGTCTTCTAGTGCTTAGGTAGTGACTAGGCAAAGATTGGAAGCTGTATGGAAAGAAAAGATTGGGATGTGTTATGCCTGGAGTCCTCTGGAGAATGTGTGCTAGGATGTCTGCTGTTCCAAGTGCTCATAAACTGTCTGAAACGGAGGATAAGTAAAAGCACTGGCATATTTTTCAAGGTAGCAAGACTAAAACCTGTGAGGAATGTCAGAGGGATCTCTCAGCACTAAGGAACAGGTCAACAAAATAGCATGCCAAATTCAGTCATAAGGTAGTGTTTGTTGAAAAGGCTGACCTGATGGCATCTACCTGATGATGGGCTAAGCTATGCCTTGCAAATCAGGAAAGAGATCTTGGAATTACTCTGGATGGTTCTCTGACTTACCAGTGATGGTTAGAGGACTGTGGATGCGTTAGGAGATACATGCAGAAAACCCAGGAGTTTGTTATAACACTGCATAAATACCCAATGCGCACCTTCAGTGACAGGTCTAATTCTCTTCAACAATGAATCAGGTCTAGAAGAATTAGATATATATAGTGGTAATGAAGACAAGACCACAAAAGATGGAATTGACTTAGGCTTTCCAGTTTGACATAGAGCAAACAGAATATTCAAAAGTATGTGTAATGTCACAGAGAAGGTGTTTGAGGCGATTGCTTCTCTCAGTACAAGATTTGGAGGTATTAAAGGTAAATATTGTGCACCAGGTGTAAAATAAACAAAGAGAAGTGCTATTTCATGCTATTTCCAGTTACATTTTTCTGAGACTGAGTTCTGCCATGGGCAAAAGATTAAAAAAAATGTTAAAAAAGATTGACAGTCATGTCCTGTTGGTTTAAACAGGCATGGAAATCTCTAAGTGGACCCAGACAAGAAGTACTGGGAAAAATGGATGTTTGGAATAATCCATTGTGCCGATGCCTGTGGTTTGATTTTGTTCAGTTCTAGGTTTTGTAGTTGGTATGCCTTGAAGGCAGCCTGGCATAGCTTCAGAAAAACATGCTGTAATCTAAATCATGACAGTAGCTCCCCACCAACAGCAGTAGATACTTGATCTCAGTGCTGCATCTCCATGTAGAAGCTGGCTAGCTGGGCTGCATCTTACCTTATTTTTTACTTTTCAGAACAAAACCATTTTTCCTCACACAAATCTCCCAACAGCAGATAATGACTCAGAGTGCTGGAAGAAAAGTTACTGGGTTTGGAATAATACAAAGAGAATTAAAAGCATCTTCGGTAAAATGGCACCAGTCAGTGAATTGAGCTACTATGTTCAGTGAATTAGGCTATTTTTTGTAGGTCTGAGGTCACCTACAAGTCTGGAGCTGATGCTTTGACCTTTTTGTGTTTGGTGTGGTAGCTCTGCAGTCTCCTGCATGTCTGGCTTTACTGTGGAAATGATGCTGCATGTGTACAGTTCTTTCTGTTCTACAGCTCTACAGCCTTATTCTTTATCAAATGAGAAAAGAGATCTCTGCTCATGTTTTGTGGCTGATGTGCCAGCCCAAAACAGTTCAGCTACTGACAATTTTCCAACCACAAGTTCTTGTAACTTGGCAGCTAATACTAGAAATTAGAGGAGGTGGTAAATAGAGAGAGAATGTCTGCAGGCTGCAGAATTCTGCATCTTTTTTTGGTAAGAGTGTGGGTAAGAAGTATGTGAAGAAAGATAAAGAGCATCCGAAAAGATTTCAGAGTAAGGGGGAAAGGGGAAGTTCAGTATCAACAGATCTATAGGCATTGAGACTCAAAATAGCAAATTTAACATTTGGGACTTGGATACATAAGGCTATTTTTAGCACCAAGGATATGACCACAAACAACTCTTTCTAGACAGTTGGTGCTACAAAATAATCTTATATAAGTCACAAACCTCTTTAAGTCGTTTCAGAAACAAAATCACTTTGGTTTGTTTGATTGTTCTGGTGCAGACTTTCTGTCAGTTTGCAACTGGCATTTTCTTCACAGTCTTAATTTTTTTTCCTTACTTTTCAATACCGTAGCCTGCTTTCCACTCTTAAGGAGAAACAGCTTTCTTGTAAACTCTTATGGGTTTATGTTTTCATGCTGAATTGTTTCTTTGTACATAAAGTTCAAAAATTTTAAAGCTTTCCTATCAGCAGAGAATGCATGACAGGGATTTATGCCAACTATAGAAATTTCCTTGGCTTTCTCTCAAGCAACTCTGTGGATTTTTCTGGATGTTTAGTTCCCTCTTGATACTGTCTGTCACAGACTTCTCTGTTTCTCCACTTCCACAGGCCAGTTGTGTACACTGGGGACAGCTCCAGAAGCCTTTCTCTAAAGTGTACAGGGTACACTCCTGCCTCTCTCAGAGCCTGGCAGCAATTTCTTTGGTGTTGGTTTGGGCTGTCTATAGTTTATGCAGCTTTAGGGAAAAAAAACATTTTTACATGTAAATGGGTGATAGAGGCTTCAAGTGGAACTGGAGCTTTAGTCAAGGGCTTCAACATGGTCAGGATGATTTCTGGTGGGAGGTGTCCCTGCCTATGGTGGGGGTTGGAAGTAGATGATCTTTAAGGTCCTCTCCAACCTAAACCATTCTGTGATTCATTCTATGAATTTTAAAATGTGGTCCACTCACTCAAATAGATCCCGGTTTGTTTTCATATCCCCTTCCAGGAGATGATAATCACGTAAGGGCATCTTTCCATTCCACCCTTTCCATCTTTGTTACTTAGATATTCACAAAAAGTATTTTTGAAAGAGAATTTTTAACCCTCTGCTTAGAACTGACTTTGTTCATGTTTGGCTGTCTCAGTGCCTCATAAATTACTGCTATACTCAGCATGGGCTTGTACTGAAGTGACAGGGTATGAGCTCAGTGCTTAGAGACTCTCAGGGCAGGTAACGGCTGCTTCCTTTGTGATTAACTATTTAAGGAGAGCAGAGGAAGGCAAAGGATGACATTCTCATGTGGTTAATGAAAGCCCACTGAAGAAGCAGCCTGGATAATTAGTTTGCCACTGAGGATTGCTATGGGAATCTGAAACTACTCACTGACTGTAGTGTGAGCCATCTGCTGTGTGTTTTGTGGTCTCTTCAGGTGCAATAGGTAGTATCTCAGATGTTTAAAGTATATAAAATAATACAAATTAGCTGAATTAGTTATTGAGAGTAGGTTTTTTTTTTGTTTTCTGAGTGTGTGCATAAAGTGCACTTCATTTTGAAATACATCAAAGTGTATTTTGTTAATTTGAACTGTGAAAGTGGCTTGTTTCCAATGAAAAAGTGGACACTTCTTGAAGCTTCCACTGAAGTCAGGGTTCCTGTGTCCCAGTCACTGCTGTGAGAAAGACTCCCTGCTTTCCTTCAAAATGAGATCACTCCTGTTCTAGGAACAGGAAGTACTCAACCCCTTGTCCCTTCAGGTCTCTTACTGTATGTATTGACTGGTATATGGTGTTGGCAAAGATTGTTTCAGAGCTCAAAGTTACGGTTGGTGTCCCAGTAACTGCTGTAATCAGTGCTTATCACCTTAGGCACACAGCTGGGAACAGAGTGGCTGAAGAGCAGCCAGACATAAAGGGGCCTGGGGGTACTGGTACATAGTAGTCTGAACATGAGCCAGCAATGTGCCCAGGTGGCCAAGAGAGCCAATAGCATCCTGGCCTGTATCAGGAACAGTGTGGCCAGTAGGAGGAGGGAGGTTATTCTTCCCCTGTACTCAGCACTGGTCAGGCCACACCTTGACTACTGTGTCCAGTTCTGGGCTCCTCAATTCAAGAGAGATGTTGAGGTGCTGGAACGTGTCCAGAGAAGGGTGATGAAGCTGGTGAGAGGCCTGCAGCACAGCCCTGTGAGGAGAGGCTGAGGGAGCTGGGGTTGTTTAGCCTGGAGAAGAGGAGGCTCAGGGGTGACCTCATTGCTGTCTGCAACTGCCTGAAGGGAAGCTGTAGCCAGGTGGGAGTTATCTCTTCTCCCAAGCAACCAGCAACAGAATAAGAGGACACAGTCTCAAGTTGTGCCCGGGGATGTATAGGCTGTATGTTAGGAGGAAGTTCTTCATAGAGGGAGTGATTTGCCACTGTGATGGGCTGCCCAGGGAGGTGGTGGAGTCGCTGTCCCTGCAGGTGTTGAGAAAAAGACTGGATGAGGCACGTAGTGCCGTGGTCTAGTTGATTAGACAGGACTGGGTGCTAGGTTGGACTGGATGATCTTGGAAGTCTCTTCCAACCTGGTTTATTCTATGATTCTCTGTGAGGAAATTTGTGTCAGTGCTCAAAAGGATTCTTGGGAGTGCCAACTGTCCTCAGATCCTGTATCTTGCTTGTTCTGTCACCAGATTTGAAATTGCAAGGACAAACTGATGCTGGTGTAGTTTCTCCTGGGCAGTGCTGAAGGTTATTGGCTTCCTTGATTAACTCTTGACTAAATAAGTTCAGGGCTAGCAGGAGGGGAAAAGAGGGATGAAAGAGGAATTGATGGTGCCCCATTCAGTTAAGCTGTCGGTGTTTCCTGTTTGTCCCACACCAAAGCTGTTCAAGGCCTGGTGTGTGCCAGGGGCATCAGAGGATGCTGCTGCTCTCATTTACCTCCTCTTACCTCCTTACACTGTGTTTTGTGAAACCAAGGCTAAATAAACATGCGAGTCAAAACATGCACACTGTAACACTCCTCAAATCACTTCTGATATCTGAGCAGCATTTCCCCACCCAGAGCTTGGTGGCTTGTCCAGTCACACATCTTCCCATGCAGTCAGCTACTGGCTCGCTGTCACTGCTGGCAAAGCATTTTGCACAGCTCTTTCCTTTCCTTGTGGTTTTTATGAAGTAGTGCCTTTTTTTCTCCCTTGCATGGTGGTTCTGGTCACTTTTCCTCTACAGTTAGCGTTCTGGGAGTTATAGACAATTTGAAAGCAGGGAGAGTGTATTTTTTTATATATATATAAATGTAGATTTCAAGTGATGGAATTGGGTTAGAGTATCCAGCAGGTATAATTCCTATGTTTGTTTTTTTTGTCATGTATTCATTTGGGAGACTTGTCTCTTAAATCTCTCACACTTCTGGGTACAAGTGAAAAGTATGTTATCTCACAAAATATTTTTACCATACCTGGCTGTACTTTAGTGAACATACAGCACAGTCTGTTAGGAAACATTTGCTTTTAATGCTGAAACTAGGATTGTGCTGAGCTGTTGTTGCTATTTGTAACTGGGGCAATTGGATTGCCCTTCACAGCACCCTGACTGCTTCAGTCTCTTCCACCTGCCTTGCCTGCAGCAGGAAGCTGAGATTAAAAGGCAACATTTGATAACTCATGTTCAGAGTGGTGCAAACCTCTGGTACCTAAGTGCTGGTAAACAAAGCTGTGTTTAAATACCATCTAAGCAGGGGCAAAGAACTAATTCCTCCACGACAGATGCCCTGGGTTTTTTTTTCTTTCTTTTTCTTTTCCTTTTTTTTTTTTTTTTTCTTTCTTTTCTTTTTCTTTTCTTTTCTGGTTGTTGTTGTATAGAGCAATGTAATTTCCAAGATGAGCAGATGAAACTGTACACAGAAGTTCACTGATAGTTCTTAAATTGTAGCACTGATTAACCAGCTGGAGCTCATACATCAAAGCAAACTTCAATTGGCAACAGTGCATTTCTTCATTTCTGACAACCTCTGAAGATGTGCATACTGCTGCAGTCAGATTGAAGTAGATATGGCATGATGTAAGAGCAGATTTAAAAAGACTTGGGTTCAGTGCTGCTCTGTTGCCTGAGCTCCATAGCTGCCCGTGGACAGCATGTTACACAGGGTGAAGTGAAATAATCCTTTTGTCTGAACACGAGTGTTCTCTTCCCCATCCATCTACTCATTTTGTGCAAGATTATTTTTAATCCAGATCAGTCCACTGATCCAGTTTATGGAATTACCAAATCATTATACAAACCCTGCCAAGGGTGCATCTTGGGAATGAATAGCTAAGGTGTTGAGATTGCAAAAGCTGTGTAAAGCAAGCCTGGGTACCAGGACAGAGGCATGGCGAGCTCAGGCGATAGCAAACTGCTTTTACCTTCAGTTCATGGAAGTTGTTCTCTCTATCTCATGTCAACTTTTTAACCTTTATAAAAAAGTGCAAAGTAGTACATGCAATTCTCACATGCAGATCATGACAGTAGATTATACATCAGGGCTGAAATCTTTCATGCTTTAAAAGGAAAGGAAAAAAAAAGACATGTGAATCCATGTGATGCGCAGGCTTTGGGCCTGAAAGGTTTATTTTCAGATGCCTTACCATGACTTCTGAATTAAGTGAAACTGTTAGGTAGAAGCTGGAATATGGGCACATGGACCTTACTGAGCATGTGCCTTTCTAGCTTCAAAAAATGGTGCAGAGCCCTAAGTGTTCTTGCTTGGTATCAGTACACTGCATCTTATGGCAGAGTGGGAACAGGACAGGGCAGGGTATCTTGTCTTCAAGTAGATTTCAAGACGCTTTCCTCCTCTACCTTTCGTTCCTCCTGTCTTGCCGTCCCACTTTGGCATTCCTGGAATGTTTCAGTCCTAGAACAGTGTGTGCAAGTGCTGTCCCTGAGCCAGTGTGCCTTGGCTAAGAATATGAATGAATAGCAAGTCTGCTAATTAATGCAAGATTATTAGGGCAAATTAGCAACAGCCTGGGGAACCCTTCAACATTAGGCAAAGTAAAAACTGGAAAGATTAAAAATTCTCTTTGTAGCCACATGAAAAGTCAGTGAAGAATGTTGTTCAGATAATATGGACACTGTGACTTCACTGCAGCATGAAAAGCATAAGCTCTTTTGTCAATTACTTTCTTGTTATCTTTTCATATAATTCTTAGCCAACCGTGCAGCAAAATAAAATCCATACATTCATTGCTAAATACTATAGAAGCAGCATTGTAATTGTTGTAATAGTGTCGAGGACCACAGTAGCTTGGTGAGCTTCTGCAGTTTCCCAAGGATTCTTGCTCTGTAGTCCAACTCAAATCGCTTGTAATGCTGGAAAGCAAGGCAAGAACGTTATTAGCACACGCTGCAGTGAAGCTGACTGCAATGGGATGGCATCTTGAGTATTACATACTATGTTTCTTAATTCTGCTTCAATTTTGTTACATTCTGAAGATTTATGCATTCAGAGATTTTTTTTTTTCCATTTTTGTATAATCTGCCATACCTTTAAGAATGATCACATCTTCTTTCCTTTGAATCATTGATTTACTTACAAAGGAACTTTGTGTACAAGTCGGCGCTGCAGCTTTCTCCAGTCCATTGACCTTAAGAGAAATGTTACCTTCCCTGAAAATTGTTGCATCTGCCATGCTAATGTTATTCTTCCAACGTTAAACAGCTCACATAAGCTTCAGAAGTGTGTACACTTCAAATGGCACTGTCCTTGGGGGAAAAAAAAAAGAAAGAAAGAAAGAAAAATTTAGAGCTTTGTATAGTTTTCTCATTCTAAATTGATACTTGTGCTACACCAATTTTAAGCAAGTTTCTAATCTGTTTATCAGCTGTGCCAGCCTAGGTTTAAGTTTACACCAGGGCATACATAGGACTAGATGTAGAATTACCCTGCTTAAAGCAGTGTCAGGGTGGTGTAGAGATTCTAGAGAAATCAACTACCTAGGAATGAAACAGACTGAAATATCTGTGACCTTCTGTGGGGCATCAGAGAGCCTGAAGCCAGAAGAATGTGTAAATAGGTGGACAAAACCATAATGCTTTACCTGTTGGCCTCTTAAATCACAAATTGTATGCATCTGCTTTTACTGCCTCTGTTACAGAATCTCTGCTGTCTTTAATGGAAGATTATGCTATATTACCTGCCAGAAGTGTTTGTTTCTGGGCTTGGATGTTTTTGTTACAGAAGGTTTACTCTGGGAGCAAAGACTTGCATGGATGATCTGTTTCTAATTGAAACACTTAGCCTGAATGTTTCAGGAAAGGTGGAATAATGTTGAACACCTAAAAATGGAAAGCTATTTGAGACATGATGGCTTTCCCTGTCCCTGCAGCCACCAGTGGGATCCGTGATGTGCTGTCTTGGGCTGGCTGGGCACTGCTGACACTGAACCTGGAGCATAAGCAAGGCCGTAGGACAGTAGCTGTTGCGGTGGAAGAGATTACAGCTCTGCTTTGGAGAGAAAACACCAACTTAGTAATGATCTCACAGATGTCCAAAGCCATACCAGATGCTTCAGCATGGAATAGAATTAAGCATAAATAGTACAACATATAGCTGCTCTGCAAGTTATGTTTCTATTTTAACAATTTGTTTGCAAATGTTAACCTGCTGTGTGGGTAGGGATTTAAAGCTAGGGCATGCAGCTCCAGGCAGTCTTAATGTAACCTGCGGCAAACCAGGCAACTCCTTAGAGCCAGTGATAGCCAGCTCTTTTTTCTTTTGGTTTGGTTCTTTATCAGTTTCTGTGGAGTTCAGGCACTTGCAGGGGAAGATGCTAGTCTCAAGGCTCTGATTAACAGTCTCTCGTTGCTGGACTTGTTTCTGCTGTTCTTGGAGCGGTTGAGAAAGGATGTGCAGACTTTTAAGGAGGTAAAGTGTGCTTATAGGGTCTGGTCTAAGCAGAAAAATAGTAAAATAAGAACACTATAAACTTTCTCTGTTTTTCACTCCTAATGGGGATTTTAGTCAGCACATGTGCCAGATATTTCTTGTCTGATTTCCTGGGCAGTAATAATTATTTATGGAACAACAGGGTAGTGAGCAGTTTATAAATGATAGACTTGTTTACTTCTGCTCTGTGACTGCTCATTTCACATAGGGATTTCCTCATCTGTCAAGGGTAAAGAAACTTGGCTGAGTAGACATATCTTTAGAGAAGTAGTTGGTCTTGTTTTGCCATGGTATCTTGGCAGAAGATCTGCCCTGCTTGGCCTGCACCATTTTCTACCAGTGCTCAGTAAGGATGGTATTTGAGCATGAAAGTAGGCATTCCATATTTTCTAAGAGGAAAGGAAGAACTGCTCTGCTTCGCTCCTTGCAGGTCTGACACCTGTGGTGCTTCCAGAGATTGTTCATTCTTCAGTACTGCATTATTAGAATTTTCTATAGCTGGGTAACTCCTAAACCATGCCCAGTGAGAGGAAATAGATCTAATAGTTTTGGTGTCTTTTTTTCTCTTCATATTAATAGGACTGGATTTCCAGTGGTTTGTCATCTCTTGTGGGTTACTGGACAGAAAACAAAGAGGGGAATCATAATTAGTTGCTCAACATTACACCTCCTAAGGTGGAGGAAACAGTCATGTTTTTGGTATGTCCAGGAGGAATAGGAGAGAAATTCTGTGGAACAAGCCATGTCTGGAGCACTCTGAGATATGGAAAAATTCACTTAAGAATTCAAAGCTGTTTGAGATGTGCAGTGCTGGCTGTTTCACATTCTGTCTCCATCTGAGCAGTGGCTATGTGATGATGAGTTACTGAGATGTTTTGACAAATGCCAGTCAGAGCGATGTTTTTGACATTGTTTGGTAATGATTAATGTCACTCTAAGCAGTTGTTTTGTGTTTCTACATGTTTGTTTTAATTCATCTCCTACTCGTTTCCTTTTTGCAGCAGTACCCAGCTCACCATAATGCGATTCAGGAATCTGAAATCAGTCTCAATTAGTGAGGCTACTGTAAATATTTTCACTGTCATAATTGTCTTTATTCAGTTCAATCTCAAAATATTTAAAAGTTGGTTTATGATAAACAGTGAGAAGATCCAGTGAGTCAAGTGAAGTGATACCAGGAGAGCAGTTTATTCTGACATAATCCTATCTTCAGATGCTTTCTGAAGAGGCAAGAATCCCAATAAAAAGTAGAGGATAGGTGAGAAGCGTGACAGGAAATGGAAGAGAAAAAGCTTCCTACAAACAAAATAATTTATCACTAGATCTAACTTTATTTAGCAATGTTGTTTGGCGTATCCAGAAGTGCACAAGACATTGGTGCTTGCAGTTGATAACCTTAGTAATGATCCAAGTTGCCCATATCTAGAAAGTGTGAAGCAGCTATCACTGATGAGACCTTCTGCCTTAGAGTAGGGGAGATGACTCATAAGTATCCAAGACATCTGGCCTAGGATGAGCTCTCAATGACTTGTTTGTAATGACCACGCTGTGGCTGTTAAGGAGCAAAAAATAGTGTGGAAGAATCATTACTAAATACCAGGGCACTTAAGGTTTCTCTAGATGGAAATGTCTTCCTTCTGTAAGTTAATTTTCTGGCATGTCACTGTCTGTCAGCTGCAAGTGAGTTTTCTTCCTGTGACCAGACATGTCAGGTCATCTAAAGTTAGGCATGCAAGAGTGGAAATTTCCGAGATTGTCTCACTTTGCAGATATTGAGAGGATCTGCCTGATACATTTTAATTTCAATTTGGGTCTGGCTTCGGTTGATTTTTGTTTGTTTGTTATTTTTTGGTGTGATGGGTTTTTTGTGGTCTGCTTGTCAGACCACTACACATTAAAAAAACAAACCCAAAACCAACAACAAATTACTTGATTTCTGACAGTTTAAGTTTTTGAGCAGTGACTTGGGAACAGCTACAAAACAAAGGCATAAAATTAACCAAATGCAAACTTCTGAATATACCTGGCATTGATCTCTTAATTTCATCAGCTGCTAGAAGATTTTGGAGACTTGTGTTGACTATGGAAGCCAAATGTCAACTCTACAGTACTTTGGCTCTATAATACTGCTTTTCACAGCAGTTCTAGGAAGACGCTTGTTCTCTGTCTCCACCTTCTAGAATCTGCAACGTGCTGCAGCCCTGGGCTAGTTTCTCTCTCATGCAAGGTGATCCCTTCCTTCTCCTGTGTGTCCTCAGAGCTCTCCTCTTGGCTCCATCTGCCTTTCTGTGTAGATTGTGTAGGATGTAGCCCTTCGTTATCCCTCTGGAGCTACATCTCTGTTTACTTTTTTCTTTATAAATAAAATAGTAGCCTTTATTACTCACAGCATTTTACATCCTCTACAGCACTTCATAAATCCTGTGTTGGGAAACGTGTTTAGTGTGCATGTGTCTTAGTCATACTGCTTCCTAGCTGAACTTAGCTGTCTGTCATAATGGTACAGTTCAGAACCTGAGGCAAATCTTTATTCTCAACTTTTTTTGGGAGTTTGGATCTCAAACTATCCCATTTTGAACAGCTGTGCCTGCCCAAACCTTGGGTAGAAAAACAGTGTAAGAAGTCCTAAAAAGATGAAAGTTACTTCCAGTCTTGAACTCCATAGAAATTTAAAATAGAATAGAATCAACCAGGTTGGAAGAGACCTCCAAGATCATCCAACCTATCACCCAGCCCTGTCCAGTCAACTAGACCAAGGCACTAAGTGCCTCATCCAGGCTTTTCTTGAACACCTCCAGGGATGGCAACTCCACCACCTCCCTGGGCAGCCCATTCCAATGCCAGTCACTCTCTCTGTGAAAAACTTCCTCCTAACATCCAGCCTAGGCCTCCCCCGGCACAACTTGAGACTGTGTCACCTTGTTCTGTTGCTGGACTAAGTGTCTTAGAAGGTGAAGTAACTGAATTGTGGGCATGTGGCTTTCACTTTGAGTGTATTTGAGTAAATTTGAGTATAGGCATTTTCGAGGAGTGGTGGTGAAAAGAGCCAGGAGAGGATTATGTTGCGAGATGTAAACCAGTTACCTTTCCCACTTGTTTATTGTTGTGCACACTCTGTATTTCTACATCTTTGTCTAAAATCCTGACTGTATATCAAATTTGATAGATTTTTCACTTCACAAATTCTCTGCTTTTATTAAGTGTGGATATCCAGGATGAAACAGGCAGACCCAGAGGTAGCAGTTAAGACTAAGAGCATGTGTTAGTGGACCAGAGAGTTCTGGTTCTCCGGTGCATTGTAAGCAAGCATGAGGAATAGTGAGGGAGTACTTTATCATAGAATCATAGAATCAACCAGGTTGGAAGTGACCTCCAAGATCATCTAGTCCAACCTAGCACCCAGCCCTATCCAATCAACTAGAGCATAACACTAAGTGCCTCATCCAGTCTTTTCTTGAACACCTTCAGGAACGGTGATTCCACCACCTCCCTGAGCAGCCCATTCCAGTGGCAAATCACTCTCTCTGTGAAGAACTTCCTCTTAACATCCAGCCTATACATCCCCTGGCACAACTTGAGACTGTGTCCCCTTGTTCTGCTGTTGGTTGCCAGTGCTTTGTCTTCCAGGTCGTGGAAACTCTTGCAGGTACAAACTGGTGGGCTTAAATAAGGATTGCTCAGGAAAAGACCCCACAGTTCATATCACCCCTGGTGCATGACAGCCACCTTTACTCTGCTGAAATAAAATGAGCTAATTTATTTCCCAGAAGACTAATTGCTCATGGTTTATTATAGAGACTATTTGGTGCCCTGCTCTGAAGACTGTTTGTTCCAGACAGCGTGTTTTAGAATATGTTTGTATGTGCTGGCAAATTTTTTAAGGGTTGGGTGTTTTTGGTTGGTTTTGGGTTGTTTTTTTTTAAAGGTCACCTTGGGTTTAGGAAAGTTTAAAGAGCTGCAATAGCTAAATAGATACAAGTAATTCAAACAAATCCTGAAGGTGGTTAGTCTGTGGAATGCTTTTCAGCTTTTCAGTCTGAACTACCTTAAATTTGCCAAATTACTAAGCTGACTCATTTACATCTGTATTCTGAGGCCTTCCTGGCTTTATTGCCTGCAGCTGCCACAGAACTTTCCAGGTTTTCTTAAATGACAGTGTTTCATATCCTTGTAGTATTGCCTTATTTTCTTCATACTGTATCATGTCATTCTGACCTTAACCAATTTCTCAAATTCTGAAGTTAAAATAGCTACTGCCATTGTGTAGTTTCCTGTGTGCTATTTGCATTGCCTTTCCCTTATCTAAATGAGTGACAGACGTTTCTGTATGGTCTGGTCAGTGATTTTATATATGGCACAATGGGATCTCAGCTCTAGTCCTTGAGATCTGCCCTGATTTTAACGTTGTGAGTAACGTTTCTGGAGGCTACTGGATTATTTAGTTGGAAAAGATTATTCCACTCTTTCTGTGCAGGGCCTTTCTGCCTGTTCTCTCTGAAAAGTGCTGGGGTTGTGAGCCACTACCTTATCTATCCTTTTCCTTTCATGGTAAAATCTTCTCTTTGTCCTGAGGACCACCATGTCTCTCCCTATGCTGTGATAGCAAGTATGATACTGCAAGTGTGAAAACACTTGTCAGCTCATCCTGGCGAATGACCATTCATTATTTTGGTTACTGTCTGCCTCTGAACCTGTAGGAACTTTTTAGCAGCTGGATGATAATCATCTTTTACATTTGACGTGTTGCCATGTTTTTTGTGTTTGGAATGCACATCTGAAACGGCCAAAATGAGCTTTGGCTGGAACTTCAGTGCGATCTTGGAGGCAGTAAATAACAAAGACTTTAACAGGAAAAGAGAACCCAAACAGTTCGTATTCTGGGTTGGCTTCTATGAATCAGCAAGTCCAGCATCTGTGTTGCTAAATAACAAAACCTGATTGCTAAATGTAACCCAAATAGTATACCCATGTAGAGGCATAACCCGTGGGATTCTGCTCCAAAACTGATCTACAAAAAACATCAAGCTGCCTTCTCTTCACATAGCTGAGCCCTGAGCTGGGACTTTCTCTTTTTAGTGTTATTACAGTAATGTGCTTCTTTCTCCTCTTGTTTACTCTTTTATTGCTCCTTTTAGTCTCTTGTAAAACTGCAGTTGAGTTCATCCTCCTCATTTGTCATACTTTCAGTGACAAGATCTGCCTCCTTTCACTAACTGTCTGTTTTCCACTCTTAAATTTAGCCTTACTGGCCTCTGCAGGACTCTCTGGACAGTTACTGCCAGCCATGTAACTGTTAACTAAGTTAAATGTAAAAATCTTTTTGTCTTTTCAAGCAAATGTGGGGACGTTCTGACAGCTCACCCAAGCTGTTTGCAAGCCTATGGTAGGTTTAATTGCAAAGATAAATTATTAGATTATACTTTCCTGTGAAATACTCAGAATTATTTAGCCCTTCTTTCTAGGTACTTCAGACTAAGGAGAAAAACAAGATGAGACATAAGAGAGCTCATCTGTCCAGCAGAAGAAAAAGAAACTTCATTTGAATTGCACACTCTGTCTGCCAGATGTTGCCACAAACTACCCTATGAGTCTGAATGTGGTGAATTTGAGCAGCGTGTTGTGCAGTGCCTACAATAGGCATGAAACATTGGAGGTGAACCTGCCCTTCAGAAAGAGGAGGAGCTCATCTGTGGCTCTCGTGTGAGAGCCTGTAAGCCTTGTTGGAGAGAATGAAGCTACCCACACTTCACCGCTCCTTTTGGGACCAAGCGGTTACCTCAACGTGAAATGCTGTTGTGTGGGGGTGCCAGGTTGTCTCAGCAGTAAGCTTGAGGTCCTTGCACAACATTGTGTCACATGATGTGGATGCACTGTAAGGTCTCTGACCTTAAGGTGGATTAGAGCATCCATCGTTTCTTGTGTTTTGTTTCTCAGTAGTGTTCATTAATCGGAGGGAGGTGGAGTTTGTCTAATGCAATTGTGACTATCCTGAAAGACAACTCCATGCATTGGAGAGGACTAGATCCACATTTTATTTGTGAATAATAGAAATGCACAACAGTGATGAAAATAATTGGAGGCTATAAATCTTAAGGATCAACCTCATGGGAAATCTTTTAAGTGTTGAATACTTAGTCTTTGCTACTTATTATTTTCATTTACAGAACCTCTTAATTATGCTGATGAGGAGGGAAGAAAAGCTCTTATTTTGATGTTCAATTTGCAGACAACTGGCAAAGCATTTTGGACACAGAAAGAAGTTTCCGTCTTACCTGTGTCAGTTAAACGTAGTGTTTTAGTTGTCTAGTTTAGAACTAGACAGAAAATGAAAAGATGGGAATTCTTGTAAGGTGTGGTTTGTCAGTGTTTTCTGCAATGTTGTTGGTACCATTTGAGTTTAGTTTAAAACAACTTTGAATTTACCTTCTTGGTTTTCTTGCAGTGATGGAGTAATAAGAAAGAACCATGACAAAAAAGGCCAGTGGTTATATCTGTAGCTTGGTATCTGGAAGACTGAAGGATAACATAGTATAATTCAGTCACAAGATAAGAGCACTGCCTGCTGAGACCTGTGCCACAGGAAAGCATAATTTATTTTAATTTCTTTCCAAAGGAGCACACCTCCTGCAAGTGCTGTAAAAAGTAGTTATAGAAGGAAGGAAGCCAGCTGAGGTACCAGAGCAGTATTCTAAGTGTGTGTCACACTCACGCAAACACTAGGAAGTATGTATGAAGAGAAGCATTAGTACAGCTGTGTGGAGGCAGTCACTGTATTTCATAGTGGACATTTAATTATCCATTAGTTCTTTGGTGACGTTTCCACAGTGTCTAAGGAGCTTATTAAAAGTGTATCCATTATGGATTATGCTTCCGAAGTGGGACATTTGTGGGCATGGATCCACCATTGCAGTGTAATATTAGCATCAGTTTCTAACATTTATTTAAAGAGAGAGAGAGAGAAATCTGCTCAGTGAAGCCATAACTCTGGAATTTGTTACTGTGTGTATGATGCTTTATACTACTGTGGCAAAAATGTACTAAGAAAAAATGCACAGAAAATATTTTCACGACTTGACTCTGGTTTCTTTTGTGATCAGTTTCAGATATTGGACTTTACCCAAGATTTCCAAAGTATAGTTTATATTCCAGTTTTATGTACCTTAAAGTCTGATTTTTTTTTTTTAGCTCTGTATGCTACAGAGTTGTGAGATCTGAATGCATTCAGTACCTTTGAAATCTACACCTAAGTTTTTAGACTTTATTAAAATTGACTTAGAAAACTGAACTCTGGATATCCTATTTAGAAAATGTTGACCGTAATCACTGAAAGTTACTAAAGCGCAAAATTTCACATGAAGATTGAAAGATACCCTTCGTGCTGCCTGTCTCTTCCAATGATGTAATGGGTTAATGGTTGAACTGTTCTGATAAGCCTTATCTCAGAATAGTTTCAGTCAGTCTTGTCATAGGACTGTTGAAGAGCAAAGAGTCCAGGAAAATTATAGATGGCTTAGGATTAAATGTAACAGACTTGGTGCCTACTTCATAAGCAGAAAAAGGTTTAACTTGAGCTTTTCTTCCTGCTTCATTCAGATGGGGAGAAAAGAATGAGGTAAAGGCTATGCAGACTAAGGTAATTCCAGAAGAAGACAACAGGGCCTGCTGCTAGGATGGCTTCTGGGAAGCAGGAGGGGCAAGTCTCTGGATGAAGGGCAGCTCCGTGCCCAATGAGTAACAGAAGCAGCAGTGATTCGTGGCTCTGACAGACTTTGCCAAATCACTGAACAGTGGCACGTGTGTTGTTAGGAACCTAGGCTTCATCAGAAGGATTATTCCAAGGACTATCAAAAGTCCTAAGTGAGCTACTCCCTTTTTGGATGTTCACAGGCTCTTGTAAGACTGGGAGGCTCTGGCCTCTGAGACCTTTTTGCACTTTGACAGTACTTCTGGAGAATGAAACCTGCCATCCATCTGTCAGCGTGACCCGAGTGCTGACTGGTATTTCTTTTCTTCAGTCTCTTGCTTAATATTTTTTTATCAAATCAACTGACTCAATGCTGGAGTGCTATAGAAATGAAAACTCATAGTGGATAAACTGAAGTTCCTATTGATCACATGATGTGTTTGGATTCAGGAAATGTCCTACTTCTGCTGGACAAGATGGTTTATAGGTACAAATTGTGGAACCACATCACATATCTGGGCTAAATATCGTGAAAAATTCTGACCTCTGCTTATTGCTACATGTTTCATAAGGTTGTTGGGAACTACAGCTACTAGAGGAATTGACAAGCTGCCCTTGGTCAAGTCAGTAACTTAAAAATGAACCAGCTGCCCTATTTATACTTAATAGTTGTGTAAGTTCTTAAGTTTATATTAGTTTAGGAGTTGCACAGTTTCCGTAGTTCATCAGAGGACTGTGCTGAAGAGTAGCTTATAAAAACCCCAACATCAATACATTAGGGAGGAGTAGTTGTCACTTTTACTGTCTGTTTCCTTTACAGCCCAACTTAACATTTTGCAGCACTGCTATAATGTGTGGGTATGCTGGGCTTCCTTGTTCTTTTAATCTCTGCTCTGTCACTGTCCTTTTGTCCTTGCCTGCAGCAGCACCGCTGGCTGCATGACAGTCTCAAGTCTCCTGACATAGATCCCCATTGCGTTGCAGAGCTCTGATGTTAAGTTCTTTATCAGTCCTTCCAGTTCACTTAAACTGCAGAAGTCTTAAATGATGTGAGTAGACATTGGGCATTTGCCTACTTAGGAGAACTTTGACTGAACTGCAAATATGGAGGCTCTTACCACCCCATTTTGGTTAAGTAATTTTTCTTCTTAAGCATCCCCTGAAAAGAATAATTCATTGCTTTCCTTGTATATGTTCTGCAGAAGGCACAAAACTGGGCACCCACAGTTCAGAGTAAGAGTCTAGGGATTTACACTTCAACATGTTCCCCTAGTGGTCCAGTTATCCTTGTGTGTTTTATCCCAGGTAAACACACCAATTATGAATAGGATTAGGATGATATTAAAGGTACAGATTTCCAGTTTTAGCGAATGGCAAATTTATGCTGCATTCTCCAGAGGATGATAGACTGTAGTCATATGCATCAATGCAGTTTTCACAAGCTCTCTCAGGCCAAGCATTAGGTCACTGGAGATCTACAGCATTTGTATAAAATGGAGTTTTAACAGACTCTTTTGTCTGAGATTTGACCTCTCGTGCATCTTTAATGTTCCTTGTTCCATGCAGGGAAGGATCACACAATCACTGACTAGGTGGGATAGGCAGAGACCTCTGGAGGTGGTCTAGTCCAACCCCCTGCTCAAAGCAGTGTCGCCTGGGCCAGGTTGCTTAAGGCTGTGTTCAGATGGATTTGAATATCTCTGTGCAGCCTTTTCCCATGTTTGACCACCCTTGCAGTAAAAGTTGCTTTTGTTACTTCGAATGGAATTTGTGTCTCAGTTTCTTATGCACATTGATAAGAGCCCTGTGAGCCTTCTCTGCTCAAGTCTAAACAATCTCAGCTCTCTCAGCCTCCCCTCATATGGCAAATGCTTCAATCCCTTAATCATCTTAGCTTGTTGGACTTGCTCCATCATATGAGGAACCCAACACTGGACCCAGCCATTCAGCAGTGCCTCACCAGTGGTGAGCAGAGGGAAGGATCCTCTTCCTCACCTTCTGCCTACTGCAGCCAGGACAGGAGTTGGCTGCCTTTGCCGCAAGAGCACAATGCTGGCTTGTGTTCAGCTTGTCCATCAAGACCCTCATCTTTGCGTATCTTGCAGTCTCTGCTCCTTCTCGGAGATACCTTGAGTAAAGACCTCATTCAGTTTTTATGTATCTTTCTTCTTTCAGTTTCCTTAATTTACACCCTTGTAAAAAATTTAAAAAGCACCTCACTGATCCAAGAGGTAGAGCACCATGGAAGCTATCATTAAAAGTAGTTGGAAGGCTTGTTCCTCTTCGTGTTTCTGCCTGTAGTAGCAGCAAATATTTTTTTGAAGTTAATAGAAGCATTTTATTTTGCTTTGTGCAGATAGGAAGGAGATGGAGCACAGACTGTATCTGACTCAAGCATTAAGTATCTTTTGTGTTGTGGGTTTATAAATCTGCCCTCCTATCATTTTGCTTCCAGGCTCCATACACTTAGGAACAAGCTTCAGAATAGTAAAATCTCTCTGAAGCAATGTCTCTGGTCTCTCTCACTGCTAACCTAATGAGTGCTAAATCACCCTTCCTGGACTGTATACATCTAGGAATTTTAAAGAGGTTTAGGAATGTAGTGATTGAGCTGCTAACCAAAATGAGCAATCTCTTGTTAAACTCAGATTTTCCACTGCAAGAATGGAAGGAGGAAATATATTACCTAAACTTGCAAGAGAACTTGAGAAACCACAACACAATAAACTTGCTTACCAGGAAAACTCTTTAAAAGGAGTATTAAAAGTAGACTTACACACATTTGGATGACTGTAGTATAACACAGACCAGCATAACTCCTATATTTAAATATCATGTAGTATGAACCTGTTCACATAGTGTCTCAGATCTTACAATAGGGTGCCCTTGTTTATTCCTGTGACATGTTGCATCGCTTATGACAACTAATTTGCTTTGCTTATATTACCTTGTATCTGCTTCTTTGCCTCCATCAACAGTGATTTTGTTCTTCCTGTCCTTTTTTTACTTTGTGTTTGCTCCTTTGTCACTGTTGTTGTCCATCAGGTATACTCTGGCTCCCTCAGTGTACTGCTGTTCTCACACTGGGACCAGTCTGACCTCTCCTGTGTTACAAATGGATTTTCCCTTCATTCTATTTTGTGCTCTTTGTAGTGAAACCACTTGCTGTGACCACACAGATAAACGATCTTGTTTGTGACTTTCCCTCAAGCTGTCTTCAGTATTTGTTGCTGTAGTCTCACTGCTCCCTGCTCTATCCATATGAGAGAGAATGACAATACCCAGCATGCATTTTCACCTTCTTTCATAGCTTGCTTTCTTTTCCTCTTCTACATTTTTTTTCTCATTCCTTGTCAAGTCTTTTCCTGAAATTTCTGTTCTTCTTGTTTGCTTTTCCCCTTGGTTCAGGATCTGAAGAGTTTATCTCTCCACCTTAGAGAATACTTGTCTTTTATGCCATTGCAGTAGTGACTGCCCTCCACCTTTCGCCTCTGTGCTCAAGGATAACATTCCATTCATGTCCTCAAGTTGTTCTCCACCAGTTCCATCCTAAATTGATTTCAGTACACCTTACACCTTTTGAAGGCCCCTGGAAGCTTATAGAGGGAGGTTCTGGTGGCTTCTTTGTAGGCAGATTCCTTGAATTCTTCACTATTAATCTGCCAAGGCTGGTCTCAGGTGGATTCCAAGTAGAGTTTAGAGTTGCTGCTCTGAAATACGCTTCTCTTACTTTTTTGGTACCTGCAAGAGGAAACTCTGGCTTCATGTTCAGTGCTGCTAAGATGTAGGACATCAGGAAATGCCTTGATGCAGTAGAAGTTTGGTGAATGAGCCAATGTGATGTGACTTTACAGCAGGAGATGGAAGAAGTGTTAACAAATGATTGCTTAAAACTGGTAGTCTTTTGGGTTGTTGCAGCCAACAGCTGCACCTACCTGCAAGTTGGCTCTACTCAAAGTATTGTTTTCCCTTTTTTGTCTCTTCTCCTGCTCTCACTCCTTCACAGGTCCTTCAGAAGCTCTTTCCCAATCAGCTCTACCAAGCTCCCTGCAGAAGGAAACCCACAGAGTTCAGGCCTTGGTCCCCTGCTCCTCCTCCTCTTTTGCCCCTTCCTAAGCTGAGGTAGTGGTGGAGGAGGACTGCATGTCTGCACGCCTACTTCAGACCTACTCCAAAATAAAACTGTAGCCTGTCTCTCTAGAAAAGGTGGGCTCCGTATGAGTGAAAATGGTGCACTTAGTCTGCAGAAAAAAACACCACGGATGTGTGCAGTTTAGCAAATGGCAGAGAAGTTGTACTTTGCATTGCTATTGGCACCCTTCTTGGCACCAAATTTAATGACGATAAAATGGGAGTCTAACCTCACAGAGATTACTGAGACAGCATCTGAATAGGAAACACGTTGGCATTTACTGATACACTTAGTAAAAGCAGAACAGTAGATTTTTTTAGAAGGAGGTAAGTTCTTGCTCTTTAAGGGATTCATTTTGAAGCTGGTCAGTCAGTTTATTCCACTGTAGCTTAGGACAAAGTTATTTTACTTTAGTGGGAAGTACATTACTGGTTTTTGTTTTAGGTGGGATTTCTTATCTGATTTGGTGTAGCCTTCATGCTTGAAGTAACACATGTCCCACTGTCACGTAATTGAGTAAAACCATGTGTGTTTGCACACACATGTTATTTGTTGCATTTTCCCAAACCTACTTGCTAATCTAATCTCAGTTAATTGGTTGAATTATTTCACTTTCTACCAGAGGTAATTTATCAACACTTCCCACACAAGCCTGGGTCTAGAGTCAATATTACTGAATTAAAGCATGCATATTAGCTGCTTCCCACAGTAGAGACAACATGTGCATGCCCAAGTCAAGCTATACAGACAGTGGAATGGGAGAGTGTCTCTGTGGTCACCTACTTTGGTGCTGTCATGCTGAGACTCTGACATTACTTAGTTGGCCAGGGTTGCAGTAGTACTTCTCTTCTTCCTGTGACTGAGTTGTTTACATGCCAACTCTTGGACAGCTGCAGGACATTGCTACAGAGGCAGTTGTCCTGTGTCTGAGCTGTATTCCCACGCTATCTAATGGGTAAAGAGGAGTAACGTGGCTGTTTGTCATTTTTGTCCAGACAGACTTCATGTCCTTATGAAATATGCTGTTTGGAAAGCTAGTGTTTTACTCCTTGTGTGCAGCTGATGAAGAACATCGGCCAGCTCAAACCAGCAGGAGATGATCTCTTTGAAGCATCTGGTAACTGCAGTCTGTGGATGTTCTTCATCAGTTGTATGCCTACACCACTCCCCATGCATGCTGTGTTTTCTGTGCCCATGCAGTTTCCCAGAAATCATTTGGAGCTTGCATGTGTATGTTCCTTCCGTCCTTTCCAGATGCTTCTTTTCTGGTGATCCTATTGGGAGCTACATTGTGAGAGAGATATTTTTCAGTCATATCTAGTAAATCTGAAACTTCCCAGCCATCTACAGCTGCCAAACATTTCTGTGAACATGGGAGGAGACTGGACTCCTTAAGTGGTGGCAGCTGATCTTAAAAGTTGCCAAGCGGTCTACCAGGCAGAAAAGGGGTAGTTACCTAGCAGGTGAGAACAGGTGGCTTGAGGTAGACACCAGGAAAGCCAACTGAGAGCTTTAGAAGCTACAGTCCAAAGAACAGATAAAGAACATAAGAAATGTTTTTAAAGGCTTTCACTGTGCCTTTGCACAGAGTCTGCTTCCCAAGTGAGAGCTGCATGAACCAAAACTTCTTGAAGCTTAATCACAACAAATCTCAAAGATCGAGTAAGGGAAGACCTTGAGGGCAAAGGAGGATTGAGAGGTGGGAGACAATGTGATTGCTGAGGGAAGCAGATGTGTAACAAATGGGATAAAAGCATATGTCCTTGTTAGTGTCAAATTAGAAGGAAGCAAGAGAGCAGAGAGAGATCTGATCTTCCATAGTGGTTCTTCTGGCTCAGCTGTGCTGAACTTCCCCTTGGCTTTTACTACAGGGGAGAAAAGTAGAAGAGGAAAAAACACTGATAAAGTCTTTCTTCGTAATGTGTTTCTTATTCCATGCAACATGACAAAGAGTCAGTTCTGCATCCATTAGGCCATGTACCTGGGCAGTTCCTTGCTAAAACATGTGTTGGCTGCAAAATGTCTATGTGAATTCCAGGGCAGTCTGGACAAAGATTTGGAGGAGAGATCCATTACTGGGAGGGAAAACCATGTCAAGCTCAGGAAATCCACTCAGCTGAAAATGTTTGAAAGCTGTATGAATGCTAAGGAGAAATATTTTATCTATTTGCCCTGTTCTTGCTTTACCTTGGGTATCCATTTATTGCTATTTTTGGAAAAGAGGGTTTGAGCTCTGATCTAACCCAGCACAATCTTACATCCTTAGGCAGGATTTTCCTTAGTGCTAGGCAGACAAACCAATGAATTCTTGGATCATTCCCTCAGAGTCCAGGCACTTCACGTGCATTTCAAGAAATGCCCATGATGGCATTTCTTATCACTATGTGGGTGATGGCATTTCATATCACCATGTGGGTGATAACAGTAGGCAAAGCAGGCAAAGTTTGCTCAGATCTATGCTTTGTAACATTAAACATGCTCTTGATATCAAGAGAGTAGTCAATAGCCGTGTGATGGAAGCTTACCCTAACCAACAGATTCTCCAAAGCTGAGCTGGCCACAGGCAGGTTTGGAACCAATTTGTTTATATTGCTGCACATCAGCCTTTGTGTTTCTGCTAGAGCTGTTCTTGTATTTTTTACACCCTAGTTCCTATCCTTGGTATGGGAGCTTCTAATCTCTAGAAGTAGGGAATGCCATTTTTCAAAGGTTAGCTAATAAAAGTTGATGGGAGTGGACCTTGTTTGTTGCCTTTAAAGCTTGGTATCATCAGAGAGGCTGCCAACTGGATTAACTTCATAACTGGCCAAGATACTAAAATGAAAACCACTTCTGCAGGGCGTGTATCGGGCTGATGCTGTGGGAAAATGTGCACTGAGTGTTTTCAGAAGTAATTATTAGAAAGTAAGTATGGTAACATGAGTGACCTGATTTACTCAGAAGACAGGTTACTAAAGTTTCTGTTGAATTCAGCAAAGTGCTGATCATCTTTGAAAATCTTTTCTTCACTTGTTTGTCAGCTGAGGTTTAGACAGTGATGTTTACACAGCATTGATGTGAGAATGTGCAAGTTTTACGGTTGTGTTGCTCGTGGACATCATTGCTAAGTACACTTAATCTGCAATTCAGGAAAAGAAAAATGCCCAACAGGAGGGAAAGGTATGATTCAGTTCAGTTTTAGGTTCCTCAGTTTTAAGAGAGACAGGCACGTACTCAAGAGAATCCAATGGAGGGCTACAGGGATGATTAGGGGATGCCTTATGAGGAGAGGCTGAGGGACCTGGGGCTTTTTAGTCTGGAGAAGAGAAGATTGAGAGGGGGTTTAATAAATGTTTATAAATATCTGAAGGCTGGGGGGCACCAGCTGGGGGTCAGTGATAGAACAAGGAGCAATGGATATAAGGTGCAGTACAGGAAGTTCCACCTCAACAGAAGGGGGGGAATTCTTTACTGTAAGGGTCGCAGAGCACTGGAATGAGCTCCCCAGAGAGGCTGTGGAGTCTCCTTCTCTGGAGACTTGCAAGGCCTGTCTGGATGCGTTCCTCTGTGACCTAAGATAGATTGTATGGTCCTGCTCTGGCAGGGGTGTTGGACTCAATAATCTCTTTGGATCCCTTCCAACCCCTAACATCCTGTGATCTCGTGATTCAGGAGAGCTGAGCCATGAGCGTTACAGAGTTGGGATAGTGTGGGATGATACTGTGCTGTTTTCTAACTCCATGGTTGTCTGGAGTCTGTTTGAATGCTTGCCCAAAGAGCACCCATAAATACTTGTGGGAAGTTCTCCTTTTGGCTAACAGCACTGCTATTTTTTTGCATGAGGGAAATCTGCTGCTTCTCTTGTCATTGAGATCAAGGGGTACTCAGCTAAAGTAGTCCTTCACTTTTCCTGTTTAGACAGAGAAATGTAAAAGTATCCTGAATTAAATAGGGTTGTGGGCTTTAAAATTTTTTTAACTACTCTAAGGTAGTATGAGGAAATCTGTTTTAGAAGAATAACTATTTGGAAAAAAAGGGAAAGGTAGTGAAAATGTTTTCTTGGATTTTATTACAGCTTTGAATATTTTTTTTTAGAATATTTTTAAAAGAAACTTTATTTGGTAGCTTTAGACACAGTCTTCTGTGATTTCTTCAATCATACTTAAGTTCAAAGAAGTGACTTGTATTTGCTGATTTCTTGGAGAGTAGAATAAGTAAAGATTGACAGAAACTAGAAATAGCTGGTGATGAAGATTACTCATTACATTATGGTCTTCAAGGTATTTTTGCCAGTGCATTCCAAAGCCCTCACTTTTTAGGCTGTCTGCTTTCATCACATTCCAGTTTATTTTACCAAGGTGATTGTTTTGTTAAAAGTAAGATTAAACAAGAAATAAGTGACTGCAATTTGTCATTGTAGTGGAGAGGTTTCTTGCACTGCCACACCAAGCATGTCTGCTTCCAGAATGTCTGGAGTGAAAAGTTTAATACCTTTGTGGAATTAAATGAAAACATGAAGTCTGTCTCAATGACAGATGTAAACTGCAAGTAATTCTTGGTGGAGTGCTTGAATGCTGTATTGGTTGCCTAGGCCATCTAAGTGGTTGAACAAACATAGGTGGGCAAACAAAAGAAGGAGAAAATAAACCAAAACCAGATGATGCAAAGAAAATCCAGTGAACAGACTGAATTTCAGGCTGAGGCAGAGAGTAAGTTACTACTTTTGTGGCTCTCTGATGGGGCCGTGAAGATGCTGGGTTACAAGGTCACTCTGTGCTTTGTTCCACCCACACACGAAGGGTATGGAAAACTCCCGGGTGTGGCAGGATTTCTGCATCAACTAGCAGTGCTAGTCACTGAAACTACTTAATATTGAGTTGCCTGAGGGAGTCAGTGGGAGAATATCAATAGTAGGAGGGAACTTACTGATGCTTTCTATAAAGGCTGGACGCAGTTCATGCAATTAAGCATTGCTACTAGGACAAAAGTAGTGGATCAGCAGTGTTTCCTGCTCTTTGTATTATTCAGGAGCAAATACAAATGCCAATGATGAATATGCCTGCAGCATTTCTTTGGTTTGGAACTTGAGACCACTCAGACTGCACTTTGTCCATGTGCTGTAGCTCTCTTTGATAACAGCCAAAAGAGGTGTAATTTTCACTTTCACCATTATGCCTTGTTTTCTTTCCCACAGCTGTAGGGAAAGTGCTTTCTTTATCAGGGGTACTGAAAGAGAAAACATATTTGTGGGTTGTTTTGTTTTTGTTTTTTTTTATTCCACTCATCTTCACCATAACCATTTGCTTTAGTAGCTAATAATATTCAGTATTTATTTCAGTGACTTACATAAATCTCAAATGCATAAACCAGCAGCATCCTTTTTTCTACTGGCTTTTCTTGTGGGAACTTGTTGAAGTGAACTATCTCATTGAAAAGCTCCATTCCCGGAGCAAGGACTGTACCATTCTTCAGGTGGTGCAATAACAATAATTGCAAGGATCTGTCTGCTTTGAGTGGCGAATCAGGGAGCATGAGTTCCTCCAGGAGATTTACAGAATTATGGAGAACAGGCTCTTAAGAACTTACCTTGAGCTTCAGGTATCCATCAAACCTCACAGCAGAGTCCTTTGTGCTATTGTTGCTGCACAGTCTCTCACTAGATGTGTATTGAACTTTGGCTTGGGGACACGAAGGAGCATAGGACCCTGGTCAGAGTAGCCCAGTAAATGCTGACTGGAAATGTAGGTCTTAGTTTTTGCACCTGTTTTGCAAGCAGGATGAGAGAGGTCAGCGTGGTTCATGGATCTTTTCTTTGTCAGAGTAGTCAGGTCACACCTCTTCTTCCCTGCCTGTTCTCTAGTTCAAACCAGGCACTTTCTCTGTGGGATGATGAAGAAAGGATGTGGTTGTCTGTCCTGTCTGCTGTTTGTGGTTCTCTCCACTGCACTCATTTGCTCCTTGAGCCCAGAAATACTTTTGATTTTCTCATGTGACCTCTTAAATGGAAACTTTCTTCAGTGTTCTAGTCTGTATACCTTATCTCTGGAAGCAGCAATTAGAAGGAGGTTTTACAAGCTCCGTGTCTCACCCTTGTTTCGTTAAAATACTTGTTTATTTTTAAAACCATGGGACCAAAGGAGAGAGGTTTATATTAACAGTGCTGATGCTATCTGGAAGATTTTAATACATGTTGCTTTACAGATTGATCTTAGGCTAAGAGCTGGAATTAATAAAGTGATAAAGGAGACAGAATTGCATGAAACTGTGTACAGAATCCATGTCTCCTTTGTCATATATTCTCTTTAGTTAAGGAAGGACCTGCTGTCACTGGCACCTGGCGGAAAAAGACCCTTCTGAAAACACTCTGCTTGGGGTACGTGTTTGGGCTGTTTTTTTGTCTAGGTTCCCAGTCAGAGCCTGTGGGTTGAAAAATCCTTGGAAGATTTTTTACATCTGTTAAAGGAAGAAAAAACCTCTATCTGAACCTTAAATAGTAACAACTGGCTGCTCCCAGTTCATCCTGCACTACAATGTGAAGTTCATTGTGCAGCAGAGTAAAAAAATACATCAGAATTTTTTCCCATTGAGACTGATATGTCATTAAAAGAAACTTTGGAATCTATCTGTAGATATTGTTCAATAAGTGATCAGTTATTCTGATTATTCTTTTTCTGTGTACATTGTGCAAATGTACATCAGATGGTTGTACCTGGGAGATGGCACCTAGAGCTTTATTATTCTGTTGCACTTCACAGAAGAAAAAAAACAAAACTCGTTTTCTGGTCCAATGAATTCCACTGCTTTGACTATAAGGCAGGTTTGCAAATCATACAAGTGTTTCTTTAACAACATCCTACAAGAAGGAGCATGCCAAGGTAAATTGTTTAGGCATTAGGAATTTGTGCAATGGGAAACATTTCTACCCTCACTGTTTTGGGTTTGTTTTTTTTTTCTGTTAGGATGTCCATCTTCTGAATAGGGAAAAATTAGTGTAGATTCCAAGCAAAAAATCTTGTCCAGTTCTAAAATATTTGGAGAAACTGCTTGCCCAGCAGCTCACATGCTTTCAGCCTCTTCCTTTTTCTTTTTTGCTGCAGATTTCATTCTCATTTCTAGTTAATATTTTCCTGTTTCCTAGACAAAACTGTAGGCTTGATTTGATATTGTCATTGCTATGCCAGTGTCAAACCCAGATTGTGATTACTTTTAAAAAAAAATCTTTTGAAAATAACTGACAAAAATTTCTAAGAGACATGACAAAGGACTATCTGTGTGATCATCTTTGTGCATCAATTTATGTAGTATATGAAGAAGCTGAGCAATTTACTTGTCTTTGTTTCTTGGCGTGCAATTATCTGCCTGTCTTGTGTGCTGTAGGCAACTACTGATGCAATAGCTTCTCCAGGCTTGTTTTCTCTTCACAGTTTTACTTTCATTTCCTGTTTATGTCTGAGAGAAGCTTGGCCTTTGCCTGTGTTTTCACTGTGAAGACTTTCTCTGGAACACCCTAAAATCACTGTAGAGAGAGTTGCAGTCATGAGAGTTACAACCTACAAGTGTTCAGTAATAATGAATTGGTCAGGAGGTGCATGTAGTTTGAAAATAATGGTTTCTTTCTTTTCTTAGGTTTCTGAGCCTTAGTCATTGAGGTCTCATGTCCAACTGCAAGGCTAGGAAAACATCCCTCATTTGCTTTGGTGGCTTTTTTAGCATGAAAGATGAGATTCTTCCAGGAGTGTTGATATTAGGAGGAAGTTCTTCACAGAGAGAATGATTTGCCATTGAAATGGGCTGCCCAGGGAGGTGGTGGAGTCACAGTCCCTGGAGGTGTTCAATAAAAGACTGAATGGGGCACTTAGTGCCATGGTCTAGTTGATTGGCTAGGGCTGGTTGCTAGGTTGGACTGGATGATCTTGGAGGCCTCTTCCAACCTGATTGATTCTATGTGGAACTATGTCCCGTAGAACCATTCAGAATATTGCATGACACGTGAGAAAACCAGAAGAGCTGATAATACCTCTCTTAATACCATGGTGTGTGCTTTGCATGTCATCTTAAAAGAACTTCTTGTTTTGTTTAGGGTCTGAAATGGCATTGATCATTCTGAAAATACATGAGTCTTGACAAATTGAAGACTATTTTCACTCATAACAACTGACCTGTTTCAGTAACACTACTAGAAACATTGACATTTCTTATGCCAGCATCCTCACTGCAGTAGGACTGATGAAGGATGGTTTTGCCACAGACAATTTTTTGAGCTGGACAAGAGCAATATGCTAGAGGCGATGGAACATCAGGTGCTCAGGAACTGAATGAATTACAAAGTGAAATCCTCTGCTTATACAAACACCAAATCATAAAACCCCTTTCATAAACTGACCAAGGTTCACCTCAAGTCACTTGTTTTGCGCTTACTTTCCGCTCTTCCTGGGCTTCCATAACAGGGCTGTTTGGGAATTTAAACCATTTAAAATGTCAGTGACCTTGTTTCATCTTCAGCTGGCTGTATCATAAGGTCATACTCATTTGTCTTTTGTACCTATTTGTTCATTAGTTTTAATAACCCTTTGCCTTCCATGCTGGTTCTCTTGTGCTGTGCGTCAACAGAGCAGTCACATCTGTGCTGTGCTTATGTTTGACTGTCTTAATGCAGGCCTTTTTGATCTAGCTGATGGTAGAAAGATATTTTCACAGCATCATCCTCTTCCCTACATATGTACTAATTTATGTTTGTCTGACTTGACATACATGCACAGAAATTGGATGTGCTCTTTGTTCTAGATTGAGGAATTCAGTATTGCAGGCTCCTTCTCCAGTGGTGTTATTACTTGTTATGAAGACCACTAAGAATTTTACTATTCCCTTGCATGCTTGGAAATCTGAAAATTGGTCTAAGTAGGATAATCTCAGGATAGATATACACATTAAATAACATGGTAGGGCAAAACAAGATCAGAGACTTTTGAAACAGTGAAGCACAATTTGATGTGCTTCTGCCGTAAGAGTGCTGGCAGCTCAGGACTCAAACATGTCACTGGAGGCAGGAATGAACAGTGGGGTGGAGAGAGTTGCTGACAGTGGCATGGCTGTGGATTAACTTTTGTCTGCAATTAGAAGAAAGAGACCAGTAATGTGCCTTAATAAAAGCAAAGTGCATTTAGACACACTGGTAAATTAATATTCATGATGAAAGACAAGAGTTTAGTGATGGGATCTATGTCTATCATCTGTGGTCTTCAGGAATGTATGTTAGGCCTTCACCAGAAAAAACAGATACCCTTCCTTTTGGGGATGCCCTGTTGCAAAGTAGCAGTTAACCTAGATGTATGCTGTCTTGTTCTTTTTCGGTAGAAACAATCATCTCCCTTCTCTCCCAGAGAAATGAGAGCAGGTGCATAACTGTGCTAAATTTTGTCCAACTGGCAGAGTCGCTGGTTAGCATCTTCCATGTGAGCTAACTCTTTCTTCTGTGGAGAAGGACTGGATTCTTTCTCCTTCCCTGTTCATCTCATTCTTTTATTTGCACAGAAGGCTTTGAAAACTCATGCAGTAGTTACAGTCTGCTTTTACTCACCTTCATCACGTTTCCAAATACCAAGTAATCTCATCTGTTTGGCTCAGTGCTCCCTCAGAGGCCTTGAACACCCCACTTGGGTTTTGGTAGAAAGTCTACCTGTAATTCAGTCTTGCATCTTTGACAATAACACGTGAAAAACAAACTATGATATTGAAATTCTGTTATGGGACTGGTTTTAAAACTGCGCTGTCTAGAAGTCAGCTTTTTCACCCTTGCATAGTTGTGTTTTGGTATTAGAGTGTTTGGTGAACAAGGACCGATTTCACATGTTGTCTTTATGTGCTGCACCATGAGGCAGGTCAGGACAAAATTTCTGCCTTCTCTGAATTCTATAGCTCCCCCCACCTAAAGCAAGCCAACCTTTAAACCAAGTTTCTTGTTCTTTTTTATGCACGTGTGGTTTGTGTCTGGAATGTTTGGAGAACTGCGAGGATTCTTCTAGAGCAGGCAGACTGATTTCATTTTGCCTTCATTATTTACAGTTTATCTCAGAGCGTTCCAGTCACCATAATGATTATTTGCATTATATATACATAGAAGCTGTTCAGGGCAATTTTGGGCTTTGTGCATGTCAGAGTGCAGTCAGCAGAAGGCACTGAACTGTTATTAATGCAGTCTTTGATTTTGTGCCTTGGTGGTGCATAAGCCCACGATAGTAATGACTGTAGAAAGGTTAAACTTTACGCCTCTTCCTGTTTATCACAAAGGTACAGGGTACAAACAGAAAGCAGTCTTGGCAGGCAGCAGGCTTGCAAAAATCCATGTGCTGCTTATCTACAGTTGTGTTTGTACTGAAATGTGATTACCATATATGAAGGTAAATACTTGAGAAGCAACAAGGAGCCTGAAGGGTGGCTCTTGATTCCTGATGACAGCAAACTGGTCACCTCCTAGAAATGTCAGCCCAGTGTGAAAATAGTTTTAAAAAACCTAGACCTGTGCAGATCTTCAAATGTCATCTCTTTAATTTTCCATAGGCACAGCTATGGCTAACTCATGTTTTATGTAAATTTATTCTTAACAGCAATGCAATAATATCATAAGCCAGTGCTGCTGACCCAAGGTCTGTAATCCATGTCCAGGAAATGGATTTTAATGTGTAATAATCCCAAGCATAAGATACATTTTTCTAATGTTTAATTTCAGTTTCCTTTGCTGTATTTTAGGTCCAGAGCTACTAATTCTATTCATCAGGGATATGGAAATACTATCTTTTTCTTTTGCAGCAGCCTTGTAATATTTAACAGCTTATCATGTCCTCTTTCACTTTTTTCTTCTCTAAACAGATTATTTTCTTTTTAGCTTTCCTCTGAGATCATATTTTCTAGACTTTAGATTCTTTTTTTTTTCACAGCTCTCCTATACCATTTTTTTCCAATTTGTTCACATTTTTCACTTAAGGCCCAGAACTGGGCATAGGCTTTGAGCTGATGCTTTCTGATCTTGCATAGAGTACCTAACGAGTTTTACAATTTCAGTCATGATAGGATGTTTATCTTTTCTGCAATAGTATGACAATGCTCTTTTTATGAACTACAGCACAGAGTATGAAGATCCTTTGAGATACGCTGGAGCAGATGATTTGACTCTAAAGCAGTGAGTTTAACCTGCTATAGATGATGGAAAACAAGGAAAGCTGATGGTGCTCCAGAGTGCCTCAGCATTTACTAACTTTTCCTGTCAGAATGCAGGACCATGTTTCACACCTCATGCTCCTTCTTGCAGAGCTGTGAA
Organism: Tricholaema leucomelas; assembly: GCA_013400475.1. NCBI lineage: Eukaryota > Metazoa > Chordata > Aves > Piciformes > Lybiidae > Tricholaema lacrymosa > Tricholaema leucomelas. The sequence continues at coordinate 1,676,553 of WAAF01002817.1, read as the reverse complement.
GTGATGACGCCAGCTCAGTAATGGACAAAACCCAGACAATAGATTTGCTTGGAAAGAGCAGAGAACTAAGCAAAGTAATGCTGTACTACTGCACAATTCAGTGGCAGCTGTACAGAGAATGGCCAAGCAGTTGAGGACTGCAACTTTAGGTATACTCAGGGTCTGTAGATACGAATAGCATGGGAGAAGATGGGTAAAGATCAGTGGCTCACAGTGGTGAGGTGTACTGACCCATTCAGTGCAAAGTTGTCTTTACTGTACTGTCTGATTTCATTTTAGACCATTTCTGCAATTTGCTAAGATAACTTAATTTTTGGGCTGTTCTCTACTGTTAAAGATTTTTTTCTTGCAGCCATCCATTTTTTTCCACTTGTTTGTTTGCTGATTTAGGAAAAGAAATAATGTTGGTTGAAGAATAGGGTTAAGCCTTATTAGTGCAGTTTCTTAAATTTTTCAGCTGCTTGAGGAATCTTTGAGCTGCTTGGACTTTTGACAGAGGATTAATGTCAATAAGAAATGTGAAATCAGGACATCACAAGCCTCCTCATTCCTTATGCTACCACACCATCCTGCTCCACAGAGAAGGGAGGCAAGGGAAAGAATATTCATCTAGGTCTCACCAGTGAAAAAAGAAAAAGTTAGTTTAGATTTTCTCCCCATACATTTAGAAGTGCAATTATCAGAGATACTTACTAAGTGCTAAGAGTGGTTTGGTGTATATTTTTGCTGTTTTATTAATAAAACTGGTGTTGGTGTATATTTTTGCTGTTTTATTAATAAAACTGGTATACTTTGTGCCTTTATCTAACAGTGGGTGTTGTTTTTGAGCTCAAAAAAAGCTTTTTAGCCCCTCTCTTTTTTTCCCCCACATTTTGAGCAAACAAAAGATAGAAATCATGCCAAAGCAAATAAGTAATTCTTTTGTATTAAAAAAGGCTATTCATACCCTTAAACAAGTGTGGTGCTCAGGTTATGTTCAACATTAGGTTCTCATACTGTTTGGGTTTTTTCTTTAGCTTCCAGTATTCCTTTGCTGCTGGTTCTTCCTAGTTAAAGAGGAAGTAAAAAGGGCAGTGCAAATTGAAGGAGTGGGGGGAAATATGGAAAGAAATGTCTGAGAACTAAGCCCACAGTGGCATTTAGTGACTGCCAATCAGCCTTTCCTTAATGTCATGATTTATAGAAACATGTTGCTATCTTCTCCTCTATTCTTTCAGGGACTTGGCCATGTCTTCCTTCTTCCTTGTTAGAGCCAAAGATAGAAACATGTTGCTATCTTCTCCTCTATTCTTTCAGGGACTTGGCCATGTCTTCCTTCTTCCTTGTTAGAGCCAAAGACTATAAATCAGTTTGTTTATTTTACTTTCTAGTGTAGCCTACTCTCTTCTACACATTCATTCATTGAAAGCAGTAAGTAGGAGTAGGGAGCAGATTCCAGTGGAAATTAAATGTCTGAAATTGTTCAATGTCTAGCTGGAGTGGCAGCCATGCTAGTCTAGGATTTGAGAGATACATTGGGAAGTTAGTGCTGCTGATATTGAATAGCTCAGCACACATCCAAGAGAAGGAGCTTTGAATGGATCTGTGAATGAAAATGGTCAGAAAACTTGGCTGGGGAGCTTCTGGCAGGTTAGTCTAGCCTTCCAGGTAAAAACGCTTTGGAGATGGAACTCTTGTTATTTGTCAGGAAGAAAGTAACTGAAAATGTAAATTTCTGTTGCGTCGGCTGGAATACCCTAGGCACAAATATATGTCACATTTTCTTCTGTATATAGATTCCTGCATAGGAATACTTTCCTGTCAGCACACTTCCTTTCACTGAGTGCAGTGACAAATTCTCTTAAGAGATTTTACAAATGTCTTTGTATAAGGAAAACAAATTTGAGAGCTGGAAGGGATTTGGACTGTACTGCATAGTTACCATATCCAGCATTTAGTCTGCTTGGATATCACTTCCTGTTTTATTGGGGTATGCCATTCAAAGTAGAGGTCTAGATGCTTGGCATTTCGCTCTCAAATCATGCAGGTCAGAAGTGCGTGCCACAAGCACACAGATTTCTCATCTTTTCATAGCTGTCACGTGAAAAATTGAAACCTCCCTTTACGTACTTCAAGCCCATTTTGGTTCTGGAGCTGTAGTGGTGAAGCTAACCTTTAGGTAGAGAGATGACTTGGGTAAAAAGCAGCATCTCGTATGCAAGCTGCTTAGCAGAGACACAATTTAACATTATTGAGAAACATTTTGCTTTTTCTATCTGACAGACTCCCACACATTCTTTGGAATGTATTTTAGGTGCTCTGCAGAGAGCATTCCCATGGCTTGTTTGAGGCATATCCTGATATTTCCTGAAGGGTCCTAGGATATGCCAGAAGAACTTCAGAGGAGAGACAAAACAGCCATGCTCCTGGAGAGGGCTGGCAAACAGCGCTTCCCCATCACTGCTGGACACTGGTTCTGGCCTGCTCTGATTTAGTGAGGTAGCAAAGTGCTTTTCACAGATCATGAGCTTACACCATTCATGATTTCTTAATACTTCCAAAATAGAACTACCTTCAATATTTACGGGAGCTAAATATCCTTTAATTTGCTCCTGTTTTTCCCCATGTAATATTTCCCCCAAAACTGTTCTTCCCCCCTCTTAAATGAAAGTATGAATTCAAAGTCATTCTCTCCAGTTCTGTGTACAGTACTGCTAAATATTAGCAAGTTACAGTAGGTGGTCTAAGGCTATAGTATTCTTTGCTAGAAAAATCCCCATGTTTGCTTGTAGCACATATTAAGAAAAGGTCAATGGGTCACCTCACCTCGCACATCACTTGGGTTCCCAGGTCATCACATGCAGAGTGGCCACCACAGAGCATGAGATCAATCCTGTTAGTGCTTCAGCTGACATTGAGGACTCCCTTGAGGACTCCTGAGGTCCCAAAAGGATTTGACCTTCTTTCTGGTTTACCAGACACCTTCTAAGGAGGAATCTGAATGAACAGAGAGAGACTTCATCCTCTCTGTCAGACTGAAGTGAACTGTCTGCCTGGTGTATGACTTGCAAATAGGCCAGTTAAATGCAGCGATTTTTTTGCTGAAGATTGCTTGCCACAATAGCAACCAGAGTAGCTCAATGACATAACATAGCAGCCCAATACTGTTGCACTTCAGGCAGTGCCATCAGTCTTCACCACAACTGCTGCCTGGGGAGAAGGGACCATTCTTCTGGGTCGACGAGAAGCTCAACATGAGCCGGCAGTGTGCACATGCAGCCCAGACAGCCAACCGAGTGCTGGGCTGCATCAAGAGAAGTGTGGCCAGCAGGGCAAGGGAGGGGATTCTCCCCCTTTACTCTGCTCTCCTCAGACCCCACCTGCAGTACTGTGTGCAGTTCTGGAGCCCCCAACACAAGAAGGACATGGAACTGCTGGAGCAGGTCCAAAGGAGAGCCATGAAGATGATCAGAGGGCTGGAGCACCTCTGCTATGAGGACAGGCTGAGAGAGTTGGGGCTCTTCAGCCTGGAGAGGAGAAGGCTTCGAGGAGACCTTATAGTGGCCTTCCAGTATTTGAAGGGAGCCTACAGGAAAGCTGGGGAGGGACTATTTACACGGTCTAGTAATGTTAGGACGAGGGGGAATGGGTTTAAGCTGGAAGAGGGGAGATTTAGACTGGATGTTAGGAGGAAGTTCTTTACAGTGAGGGTGGTAAGGCACTGGAACGGGTTGCCCAGGGAGGTTGTGGATGCTTCCTCCCTGGAGGTGTTTAAGGTCAGGCTGGATGAGGCCTTGGGCGAGCTGCTCTAGTGGGAGGTGTCCCTGCCTGTGGCAGGGGGTTGGAGCTGGATGATCCTTGAGGTCCCTTCCAACCTAAACCATTCTATGATTCTATGATTCTATGATTCTGTGAGACCTGGCTTCTGCTATCAGTTCAAGTGGTAGATACAAAGGAGGATCTGTGAACATCTGTGCTGTAGCCACACATATTACAAAAGCTCTTGCATTATATGAGAATCTTGGAAAGAGTCCTTCTATTGGTGGTAGAAGGAGGTGGACTAACTCCCTGGAGACTCAACCAGTGTAACACAGTGCACCAAGATACTTTAACAAATTGAAGTAATTTGTAGATTATTGAAGGGTTTTGGATATTTTCATAGATCTGTTTAAATTGGAAAATACCTCTAAGATCATCAACTTCAATGGCTAATGCAGCACTGCCAAATACACCACTAAACTGTGTCCCTAAGCACCACAGCTTTTAAATATTTCCAGTGTGAGTCTGACAGTGCCTGACAGACTTTTTTTCAGTGAAGACCTTTTTCCTGCTGTCCAATCTAAACCTCCCCTGGTGCAACTTGAGGCCATTTCCTCTTCTACCCTGTTCTTTTTATTTACTTGTAAATAGGCCTGTGGTTCAGAGGGATTTTACTTAAGATCTTCAAAAGCTCTGCTGTATCTAACACACCTTTCCTACCTCATCCCAGATAGTTATATAGATCCTTTTGTACCCTCAGTTCTAGAAAACATTCCTTTCCTTTTAGATCAGCCATGTAATCCGTGAAGCCTACTTTTATAATTATACATGATCTTATTAAAGTTTACATGAGTAGATGTGAAGCAGTATGCATGGGTAAATTTGAGTCTTACTGTTTTGTTAAACACTCTTAGTCTCTCTTCTCCCTTCCCAGAGATGTCTGAAAGCTCTGTTTTCCTGGGCATTTGTGGTAGGAATGTAATTTGGAATTTGTTTCATGCTTCCCTCTCTGTGCTGCTTTCTGAAATTATTACTCTGCACCTATCTGTGCCATAGTGTAGATGAATTTATCTTAAATGAGGTAGCTCAAGTCCAAGAGTTACCTGTTTGCAGTAACATGGAGGTGCACATTGAGTGTAGAAGCAGCCTGAAGGGAAGGTCAAACTGATGTATTACGTCTATCCTGGTATCAGTACCTGAGTTAGCCCAGCTGTGTTTCAGCTAGGTATATGTTGCACTTGCAGCGTGGCTGTAGTGGAGATGTGCTCTCTGACTCGGAACGCACAGTATGTTCCTTTCTTCATTTCTATAGCACAGTGTAATTTAACAGTAGCACAACATCCCTGCTACTGTTTTGGTATGACTGAATGAACAGATTTCTAGTAGTATTTGAGTGTTTCTAGCAGCTATCTTTACACACTCAGAAATGGTCCCATATAAAAGTTAATACTTCTGTCATTCCTTTTACTAATTGCTTCCTTCTATCTGGCCACTGTACTAACTGTTTCTAGAGAGGACAAATGTTTAGTAGCTGCTGTATTTGAGAGTGTAATTAGTATAATGTATTCCCATAATGATATGGTTAACAAGGACTAGTTCTCTCTTCTTTAAGTGGTTTTGGATAGATCACAACTGTTTTGTTTGGCAAGGACCTCTCTAGAATCATTTAAATGTTAATAAATGCAGCAGAAGACACCTACATCTATGCTGCATTTCCTTTCTCTGTAAATTAAGTGCTGCTTATGATCTCCTGAACCATTTCCTTTCATGCCTTGCAATAGCAGCTGTGTATGTGCATATGAGAGAGGAGGCAGAGGCACCCAGGAGAACAGACAATCCCAGCTTTGCTCTCCACACACATTTGCCCACTGTGTTCACACCTGCACAGAGCAGCACACTCTAGTAATGAACAACATAGAGGCAACTCCACACCCATTCCCCACATGCTCACAAAGACAGCACATAAATTGACTTGTGCTTACAAAACTGGAAATACAATTGTCTAGCTCTGATTGTAATTGGCAGCTTATTGTAGCTAAATTAATTGCCTAACAATAGTGGAGAAGTTCTATATTGTTGAGTGGAAGCAATTGTCAGGCTCACGACTTGAGCAGTTTGGATGTCCTCGTGGTACAAATTCTGACAGATTTGTTCCACTGCAGGCACCTTTGGGTAAAACTAAAACCTTCCAGATTAGTCTATTGGCATTAAGAATGTAGAGTCAGAACTTATGTATAGTTTCTCTCAACTTCTCTACAGAAATGTATTCTTCCTAGTTCAGAAGTTAATTTCTCTCTCATTTTGGTTTTCTCAGGTTCTCGAAGCCGGCACCAATGTTCTTGGATGATTCCTTCAGGAAATGGGCACGTATCAGGGACTTTGTACCCCCCTTTGGAATTAAAGGACAAGGTATGAATAAACTGTGCAGCTGTTGGAAAAGAAAGTGGTTCTGCAGATGCTTGCCCCATCTTGGTTTTCCATTTTGAGAACTGAGGTGATTCCTTGGGCCTTTTATTCCCCTGTTCAAGAGAAATACTGTACGTGTGGCTCTCAGAAATCCAGAAGGGGTTTTGGAACTGGAACATGGACCTCAGAAGCTGGTCATAGGGAAGATGGTTATGTACATGGGGAAAGTCAGTGCAACAATGGCAATTGAGACCACCACATTCTCGAAGAAGCATTTTGTCATTGACTGCCATAGCGTCTTGTAGTGTGCTGACAGCAACAGAGAGTCCAAACTGAGTTTTACACACCTTCAAGTCAGGAATTCTCTAAAGAACAGGAAAGATTCCTCTTTCTGAGTTTTGGAGCCTTGGGGTTGACCACTGATACAAATGCTCAATTTCTACTTGTAGCATTTGGTGATGTAATTATTTCATAGTTACCCTACTTGTCACCTTGTATAGCAAACAGAAGAAAATCTGTTTGGATGCTTAGTTGATGATTTGTAATATGCCCAGTCCTCCAGCTGAAGCATTGCAGCAAGGACTGCCTCTCAGGTATGCTATGGGAGAGCTGGAGTGATGATGAGATAGGAGCCAGTAGTCCACCCAGCAGATGACACATTTTGCAAGTGGCAAAATGTTCTTGCTATCCCACATGTGCCACCAAAGGCCCCTCTGGGTGAGTGATAGTGAGCAGAAGGATTATGCTCATCACAGTGATTTGCTGCATATTTCCTGCAGTCTGATGTATCTATTAAGAAGTGTTTGTGGCATTGCATCAATTTCTAAGATATTTTTTTTTCCCACTGACAAACTCAAGATTGCAGATGGCCCCTGCAGGAATTGATGTACCTGGTGGAGAAAGGACTGCAGCCACAATAAGCTTGGGCCTGTCTCTCCCTGGAAGCAGGTGTGGTAGTTGTCAGAACAATCTCTGATCAAATCAAAGGCTCTACTGACAAATTTCTTTTGGCTTGCATCAGTTCCCTTCTTTGTTTTGTATATGGCTATTACTTGTCCAGTCAATCTTTTGCAGCTCAATAGGCAACTAATTACTGTCCTCTAAATCACCCAGCAGAGTTTGCAGCATAGAAATAACAGTGGCAGCACAAGTAGAAGGCTGCTTGTCCCCTTCTAACAGGCATACGAGGTGTACAAAGCTAGGGCAAGCTGCCTGACCGTGGCGGAGGTGGGATTTGTAGATTACACATGATGTCAGCTAGACCTAATAAAAATCATTCCGTTAAACTGAATCCAAATGGAGAAATTCACCAAAAGGGAATGACGGAACAGCTCTGGCAGCTTTCTCCCTAGGTTTGTTGCCAGCTTGTGTCACCACTGCAGTGTTATGTAAATCTGGTGTTTTATGTTGGACTTCCTCATTTAAAAAGAGAAATGAGAAATTGCCATTATTTAAATGGCTGTGAGCTCAAGCCATGGGACAGAAACCGTTGAATGGGTTATTTTTTTTTAATGCCCTCCCGGGACTGAATTTTGTGCCAAGATTTCAGTCTGGAGCAAGTTCTGTGTGTGGGAGGGTTGAATTATAAATCCCTGTAGCCCAGGGTTCCTAATGGCTGTGCTGACAGGCTGTGAGTCCTAGCGATGCGAATGGCTCTCTTTCATGTTACACGTCACTTGGAAATCTTGCATTGGTCTTTTCTGGCTGTCCCATGGGATGCATTCTGCCCCAGATGAGTGATTGGATGATGGGATCAGCACCTCATTAGAGCTTTCAGCCAGGACAATCTAATGATATCCAAACGACTTACCCAAGCCGGCAGCGTGAAGCTCAGTCATGTGCTAGTGCGAAATGAAAGCTATCAAAGCTGGGATGTGCATGGGAAAAAGAGTAGTCAGGGTGGCTGAGAAAGCGTAGAGTGATGTGCTTGTGTTGGAACAGATGGGGCAGGAGTTTTGCTCTGTGCGTTAGGAAGCCTTGTGACACCATCAGCCAGGGCTGCTGACATGTATCACGCTGGGGAAGGCAGTCAATGTTTACAGACTGGGCTGATAACGGCAAGATTTTGCTGAGAACTTTGGTGAATATTACCCAGTGTTTTCAAGTCACTGTGGTCTAGTCTAAGTGCAAAATGGCCTTTTTTTGCTATGAAATACAGCAAGAGAATGAGATCACTTTCAGTAATGGTGCATGATTCCAAGAAACTTCTAGATTCTAATTTGTGGTAGCTTGAAAGTACTAAAGTTATGAAATAAAGAGATTCTTAGCACTTTGGAGGCTAATCCACCAATTCTGCTTTCTCTCATTAAAGTTTTTATTTATTCTTCAGACTCTGAGCTAAGTTTTTATTTGCTTTGTCTCTTAAAAAAAATGAAAGAAATCTCTATTTTTATCCATTACTTGGTGCTTACTGGTCCAAGAAAGAATAATTCCAAGATTGCAAGAACAAGTCTTGCAATCTTTAGAGGAAAACAGCTTTTGAGGAGCTTTGTCTACTGAGCTGTGCTGATTTCGAGTAACGCATCTGTATGAATTACATGTAAAGAGTAGAAATAGCTTGGAAATTTTTACAGCAGGACTACTGCTCTTTAGAGGCAATCATATAAAGAAGACAGCAGTGTGCTGATCGTTTTGACACTGTTCATCAAGGATCTTCACTTCCTTTAAAAAGAATCTGATTGTAAAGACAATTCTTCCATCTCCAGTTGTTGAGAAGCACTCAGCATAATACAGAAAGCTTACCAATGTTTCTTTGTGAAAGAATGCTTACTCCCTTGTCTCATTTGGTCATTTTCTGATTTGACCATTAGCCAGTGCAAGGGGCTTCTCTGACCAGAGTCCTCTGCTCTCTCTGAGAGCATTTCTGTGTAGAAGCTCTGAAGGTGAAAATGGTTCTGAATATGAAAGTTTTTTAAACTTTGCTCTCAATTTTGCTGCTTCTGAAACATACTGGGAATGAGGCACACCTCACACTGGAAACTACTGCTATTTTAACTACCTCGTTAGTTACTTGTCTGCTGAATTAAGGAAGTACAGGAATAAGTAGATGGTGACCGTACTGATTTATGAACAGGACTTTCTGAGTTGAGGCATGCAGTAAAAAGTCTTGTGCAAACTATTTTTGAACAGTGACCTACGAGTGTCTTCTACAAGGTACTAGGACTAGATGAAGAGGATTTTATAAGGAAAGCTTTTACGTTTTTCTTTAGCAGTCTTAAATGCACAGAGAGTTTTAGTACACATTCTGGTTATTGATTCTGCCTCTGTTCGCTGAAGATCTGGACCAAGATTGGTCCTAATTACTTGATCCCAATCCACAGTGACCTGGGACTAAAGCAGAGCTGCAAACTGTCAGGAATTTTGGAGCTGATACAGCAGATTGAAGGTGTCATTGCACTCATCACAGATGCCTGGAGCCTTTTGTGGGAACCCTCGCCTTCTTTATATGCAGAGAATAGGAAAAGTAATAGGTCTGTCATATTTTTAAAGAGGCTTGAGTATATTAGGGTTTGACACCACAGAGGCTTACTACAAGTATCTAATTTGGCCTTTTGTGTAACAGTGGCTCTAGATTTCACACAGTAATTTCTACAACTGGCTATGGGCATATGAGGCTATCTTTCAGAGTCTGAATCAAGATTTCAGTAAGTGATGAAAAATGACCATTTAACTGCTGTTAACCAGAGCAGTGTCATAGTTGACTGCCCTTACTTCAAAAAAAAAATGAAAGCTGCTTGTGTGACTTCACAGAATCTGGAAACGGGATGTGCTACTAAGTGTGCTTGGAAATGATGACTCCATCTCTATTAATATATGAAGTAGTTGTCCTCTGGTCCTGAAGGCAGTTGAGCCCATTGTTCACACAGGTTAATTTCCTGGCTCTCCCCCCACTGAAAGAGGCTGACTGTCCAGGCTTCCTAGCAGGAAAGGTCACTTACCTGTATTAGCCTATGACTCTATGAATGCGTGAGAATCATTGAGGGGGATATTTGTTAGCCCTGGTGAAAACCATCAGCAACTGTGCTAGCACTTAGTGTGGACTTGTGTGGAACAGTGTGGGTCCATGTCCTGCTGATGATTTGTTTATTAGTGTGTATGTAGCCAAAACAACGGATGTTATTCAGGAACACAATGGAATTAGTCACTTTAAGAGTTGTCGAGAAGATCAAACTGTAACAACAAGTTGGAACTCTAAAAGCCACAAATGTCAAGATGTCCTGTGGGGAACAGTTTAGACAGCCAAGCACCCTCCAGTGTCCCAGGCTATTGTTTCAGCAATGACCAGGGTGTTGGAGTGCCTCCCCTATTTCACTATGAGTGAGGATCTAATTTACTTGCAGAAATTCTTCTTTCCCAGAACCTGCCAGGTCTGCTCTTGTAGCTTTTTCAGTGAAGAGCAAAGGGACTCCAGCAATTTTAGGCTCTTAAGTGAGTCACATGGAGACATTTTTAAATTGAAATTGAAATGTCTTCTTTTGTATTTTCACTCTTTTCTCGCAGTACTTGTCTCAGTGTAACTTTGGAGATGTGAATATGTACATGCAGAGATCCTCCAGCGTGTGCACTGCTTCCAGGGTTAAATTTGTCAATGAAAAAGCAATGGAAAAAACTGTTTATAGTGTTAGTGAGATTATTATTCCCAGAGGGCTCCTCCCCAAATTTACCTCTGTAGCTATGGCAAAAGGAAGGAATTATTTGAAGAAGGGCAACAAACAAGACTGGAGAAATACCTGACTATTAATAGACTTTCTTAGTACATGTGGCTTAAAAGAATATAAAGGGCTTTCATAAGAAAGAGCAGCTAGTATCTGGCATCTTCCCTGTCTAATGAGGATGGGAGAGTTGCTGCATTTTGTTTTTTTAACTTAAGTGAAAACATATGCACAGCATACACTAAAAAAAATAAACGGAGGTGATCCCTCTTATATCTCCTCCATACATTTAGTTAGTAATTGTGTCATTGCTTAGCAGTAATTATGAGTCTTCACTTCTACCTCTGTTCTGCCAGACTGTTTTAAGCAGAGTGGCTGCTTTGTTGGCTCTGAATCAGTTTGTGTTGGGAGGTGATAGTTATTTTTTAGGGAGTTAATGTCTTGTCACTATCTCAGAAGTTGCCTCCCACCAGGAATCTAGGAAGTCATTTCTACCACATGGTGATAAGAGAATATTGAGAACATGTTTGGAATACTACAGTTTCATCAAGTGTAGTGTGTACTACTGGCTAGGAGAACCTTGTAATTTCATCTGATACAAGACAGGCATCTGGAATTGGTGTCAAAGAACTCGCATCTCTGCCCAGAGCACCACCGCTAATAGATGCATTGTGCAATAGATCATTGTTCTTGTACTTTTCTTGTACTTAGCTTTACTGGGATGCTTTCTTTTGTGTTTGTGCTTCTGGGAAGAGCAGTGGTTCAGCAGTGATTTTATTAATCTCATGAGGCAGAGGTCATTCATCTGCAGTGAAAATACTGAGTTTTCAAGCATGCAAAAGTTGGCATGTCAAAGTGTTATCAGGACAGAAAATCTCTTTTCATGCATGCTCTTTTCTTGCGTAGTTTTTTCTTCCACATCAACTTTCTTGGCATGAGCAATACTTTATCTCTGAGAAAATGTACTCACTTGGATATCACAATTGAAATTTACAGCTGACTCAAAGGAAAACTATCAGAAAAGGAAGTCTTCTTCAGTCTCCTCGTCCAGCTCGTTTTGAGGCTGGCATACCACGTGCAAACACCTTCCTTTGTATTTGGCTGGGTCTGCTTTTCTGCTTTCTGTTTTTGCTTTAATTCTCCAACCTTGTTCTGTACTCTGTTGAAAGGATGCTTTTCCTGCTATGAGCACTTTTTTTCAGGTGTTCTTTCTTTAACAAAGAATCACAATCATGTAGAGCTGTTGGTTCTCTTCAGAGTAGATGTTAACACAAGATTATTGTTTCTTCTTAAGTTTGAGGGAGATTTCTGAACTAGTTTCTTCTAGAATTTTGCATTTGACCAGAATTGGCAATATTTGCCAGTATCACATGGGAATATAGCTATAAAAATGTCAGTGTTTCCCCAGGGAATCTACCCTCAAGAAATTAAGGAAGAGGTTTGATGAGAAGAAAAAAGTTTCAGAAGAGGTAGAGGATCAGCTTTTCATTACTGAATAAAGCCTTTAAAGGGAAGTTATGTTGTGAATTTTGATGTTAAATCCATTCTCTCACTGTTGAGCTCTCTTGATGAAAGTACAACCCTCCAGTACAGTTCCTCATTTCAGTCAAAACTGAATGAATGTGCTTAAAGAATAGTCTTTCTCCCAACACACTGAGAAGGGAAAGGTGCTCCAGAGAGATGTCAAACTGAAAGTTTGCAGTTAATTGTGTGACTCAGTATTGGATTTCTTCACAGAAGTTTTGAAGTGCAATTGGACAGATGGATAGTATTCCTGTCTTTGACCTCCTAGAGGGAAGAGCAGGTCTTCTCTGGCTTTTGTTTTTTGAAGACCCACATCTTAATACATTCACAAGGGGCAGGAGTAGTAAAAGTTGCTCTAGTAGTTATTGATTTTTTTTTTGCCTTAAAGGCATTGCCTGGCCATCTGTGAAGGGGCATCAAAATGAAGCAACAAAGGGAAGAACAGCCCTCTCTAGTAACTGGTTTTTATTTTTCTGGTTCTTCATTAATCTTTTCAAGGACCCTTTTAATTGGTCATGAATTACCCTGTTTCTACAGGCTTTATTGCTCCCTGTGTATCATGCAAAATGGGTAATGCAAGGTTATTGCCAAATGTTGCCCATTTTTTGGCATAATTGTTTTTAAAGTTAATGTTCCAGCGTTCCAGGATCTGGGATTATGTTGGGAACTAAGCTTGTGTGTGAAAAAACGAGATGTTGTTTGTGAAGAAACTCTTGCTTGAAAAAAAATAATCCCTGAAGGCTGCAAAACTATGAAGTAAGCAAAGAGTCCAAATGTTATGTATTTTATTTATATCTTGTTATAAAAAAAGACCTAAAGGGCTTTCTGAAGGTTACATTTAACACATGTTAGGTTTTCCTAAAATTATCAGGGAGGTACCATACATATTTAGTCTTTTGTTTTGTGTCTGTGCAGCACCATCCGCCTGTTGTCTTAATACCATTAAAAATCATCAGTGGAAGCACTGGAGATATTGGAAGTAGTGCCAGTTTTAGGTTAATCAGGTGTATCTCAAGTAAATCACCTCAGTCTGGTACATTCTAATAACCTCAAAATATCTTTCTATTGTATTTACACACAAGCTGTGATCTGGGGACAGATTCCTGCAGTTTCTATTTCAGTGTCTTTGAAAGCCAGTGCACATTTGCATTTTGCTTCTAAGTTTTGGAATTCTTTGTAGCTAGCTTTCTCCTGCAAAAACTTCATGCAGGGAATTTCAGAGCTAATACCTGTTGTACTTACTGAATTCCCAGAGCTTCACTATAACACAAGTAACAATATGTGTCTGCTGCTGGGCATCGTGTTTCTGGGAGAGAACTGGATGACAGAATGCATGGTGGGAGTCAGGTCCGTTGCCTTGTCCCTGGCACTATAGTGTCAAATCTTTCTACAAAAGATGACTTCTCGTCTCCCGTGTGGAGTGAGATCACAAGGAGAAAAACTTCTGGAAAAGGACTTTTATACAAAGCTGAACTTTTGGGTAGTTTAAAAAAAACAGAATGTATGCACTGGGTTTGTGCTTACAATTTGTTTGTAAATATTGTGATTTCTTTAATCCATAGCATTAAGTTTAGCTTACTCTCCCCAGGAAGCTGACACATAGGACACACGTGGCATTTTGTTGTTGAGGGACAGGGACCCATATGCAGAGAAGACTGGCATACTTCAGGGATGTCTGTTAATCTCAGTCTTGTAAATGTACTCCCAAAAGCTGAAGGTGGTGCCCAGGGCCCTGCAGAATTACTGACTAAAGGTGTGACAGCTGGCTGACCAGCTTCGAAGATGGGTGCTGACCACAGCTCTCAGGGCAAACACAAAGAACTGCAGCAGTACACTGTTCCCTAACCCTAATGCGTGGTATTCAAATATTTACTGATGCTAGTAAGGGTATGCAGACTTGCAGATTTTAGGTAAAGATGGCTGATGTGGACAACATGAAATATTACAGCCTTTTCTCTTGGCCACTCGAGAGGATGTGAACAGCCCAGTTTGCCTATTTTTAAGGCAGGCAGAATGCCTGTAGTAACCCCTGTGGAGTGGGAAGATCTCCTATCTCACTCTTCATACAAGTGAGAAGCTTATGCATTAGAAACAAGAATGTTAAGTGTTGTTGATATTTACAGTGAAGGTCTCCACTCTGCATAAATAACAGAGAACAAGGCTAGCGCTGAGACCTAGGCTGGGTCTCACTGTGTGGTCACTGCCTGCCTAATTTCTAACTACCTACTTTTAGTTTTTCCCAGTGTCTAAAAATTTCAGGGTCAACCTGAAGTCAAGATGTACTTGTGTTCAGAGAAATCATGCAGTCCTGAGCAGCTTTTGAATCTTCTGATGTTACAAGGTGAAACTGATAGAATATGGCATGATAACTCAGGATTTCTTCATAAATGTAGTCAACTCTTCCTCTAGATGGGAGGAAAATGTGCAGAGACTTCTTGCTTTGTTTGGATAGTAATAGTGTATGCATAGTGGTTGATAGATGAATGGGCTAAGTAATCCTCTACTCTCCCTGATAATCTGAATTCTCCATGACAAGAATAAAATACAATAAACTATGGCTGCAAAAGACTACTTGCCATGGTAATATGTTCCAGTATTTAATAATGGCTGGAAAGTGAAGGTGAAAATGCAGAATATTGGTGTTCATTTTCGTTAATTTATTGTTAAAGGATGGTAGCAGATCCATGTGAAACATATATAATCCAGAGGGCTATTTGAACATGAAAGCCTTTGCTCCTTTTCTGTGAGTCGAAGGCCTTCTTCTGTTCCTAGTTACGTAACTTACTTGCTTTGTGATCTTCAATAAGTTTAATTCTCTCAGAGCATAAAGACATTTACTGCTTTCAGAAATGAGAATAGGTGAAGGACCTGAAAGGGTGAGTTCAGGAACATGCATGTATGTGTATATGTATCACCGTGGAGTTTCTGACTTGAAGGAGCTGTATGAAAGCCACATATACTGGAAGTTCACTTCCCTAATACTTCAACTGGAATTAAACAGCACCAATGTTCCCCCCATTATAGAACATGTTTATGTACACTGCGTTCTTATGCCTACCATTTGGATGGTTTCAGTAATCAGAACCACTGCAGTACAACTTGCTCTTTCTGATGCAAGCTGTTAGAGCTAACACAAAGTGGGCTGCCAGCCAGATTCTGCTAAGATGTGTGCCACTCCCAGGACAGCTAAATGCCCTAAGTGTAGTGGTACTGCCATTGCCATTTAAACATCAGTTTTCTCTACAGTCTGGAGGGAGGATTTGGTATTGATGAAATCTGCTTTGAACTTTGTGAGGATGACTAGAAGGAACAGTACAGAGGAAATGATACTATTGTTGGGTTTACTCAGCCTTCAAGTGGTTACCAAAACTGTGGTTGCTGAATGGCTATTAGATGATCTGCATGAAATGAGGTTGGTGTTGGAATTCAGTTTCCAGTGGGAAGTTTGTATTTCACAGCTAATTAGCACCTGCTATGCTGCTGGTTTGGCAGCTGAGAAGAGGCCAAAAATTAAATGCTTTTCAAAGATTAATTCACTGTTTAGCCATACTGGTTAGGGGAGGAGAGTAACAGGGAAGAAGTGCATAGGTTTGCCCGAGCTGTTCTGTTCCTGCCTGCTCAGTACGTCTGAAGAATTCCCTGGAGAGTGCAAGGTAGCCACAGTACAGTAATGCTAACTCTCCTTGTCTGGGCTAAACATGACCTAGACCTACTGGATCTGCAGGAGTCAATTCTGTGCCAGCAATGAATGACAGGAAATAAGTTCTGCCTGGTGTGAGCTGACCTTCTATGGAGTCCTGCAGGTCTCTGCGCTGCACTCTCTGTGATTCGTATTTCTGGGCATTTGGTGCAGAGACATGTCTGCTGGGCTGATGTGCTGGGGATCTGCATTGAACAAAAGTAGTTGAAACATTTTCATTGAGGAAATGGCCCTCAAAAGAGTTAGAGACCTGTTTGAATAGAGATGAATTCTGTTACACCTGAGCTGGCTGTGTGCCTTGGCCCTGGAAATGAGGTGAGTACACACATACCTGTTGCCTGTAACAGGAAGGATTTATTTTTTCCCTTTGTAGCACTCAGAACATGTACACTCAAGCCCCTCTTGGCCTCTCCTTGGTGCACAAGTATACAAGGCAGAGCACACCCACCACTATGTCTGTTCTCACATGCCAGGCAAGAGGGAAGTTGTGCCTGGGCTAGCATTGCGTCTGCATTCACACTGGGTAAACCATCCAAAAAAAAAAAAAAAAGTAAAAATCAAAACAAGTTGTTTGCATAGCTCTTGCTTGAATAAAACAACCTTTCTTTTAAGCATGGGTTCCTGTTAAAGCAAGGACTGTGTGAAATTGGTGCCTTTGAAAAAAATAAAAACCAGAAAATAAAACCAATGGATGAATAGAGAAAAGCTGACAGTTATCTAGAACAGAAGGTGCTACCCTGAAACATTGGTCTTGGGTTGCTCTGTTCTTTATTCTTTGCTGTGTTCAATACAAGTATGTGCCAATCGTGATCTCTATCCCTCTCCTATGAGAATATGCTTATCTATCCCAGAGAAACTTGCTGCCCTGTGTGCCAGCTGTTCATGCTGCTGTCCCACCCCAGTGGAGAAGTTCTGTGTCTGAGGTGTAGTCTGCTGCTGATCACATTTGCTACTAATTAGGTTATGGTTTAGTATAAATTATTAGAAGTTTAACATCAACATATTCAACATCAAAACTAGTTTGTTAGCCCTTCTGTCCCTGTTCTGTAGAACAGGTCTTTTTAATCTGCCCAGCAGCCACTGCAGGAAGATAAAACGTGTTGGTTTTTGCCTGGATCATGGGAATATTGATCATGTTGTGTGTACACTGTCTTAGGTCTTGAAGATTTGGTCTTTCTTTAGTCCTTGCAAAAACTGGTGTCAGTCCTTGTGACAGGTCACTATTCAGTCAGTGGCTGTGTACAAGACCTGTTACTTCAAAGAGGAAGGATTTTTCTTTGTAGCCTTTGTACCATGTGTTTGTATCCATTATTACCACACCGTACGTAGGTGTGTAAGGCAGACCATAGTCATCATCCTTGCAGTTTCTCACGCTGAAGAAAGCATGCTGCATCAATTAACTTTATATAAGACACATGCTTTCCTCGTTTCTAACTTACTGTAGTCTACTATCTATGATAGTAGTCTTTGCAGTGGTGATTTCAAATGACCCTCTACATTCACCCAGCTGGAGTGAAAGATCCAGCCACTGCTTCTCTACAGTAGGTATCTTCATTGTCTTGTGGAAAGTTGCAGATCAGCCCCAGCAGCATCTGCTGGCCCTTAAGACTGTGTCCCAAGAAGGAGATCTTGTCCTTCTGTCCTGGTGCCAGTGAGCAAGTGCCAAATGCAAGTGCCACCTCAGCAGCTGTGCCGTGTCCATCTTCTAGTAAAGTTCTAGCTCTAGAGCTCCAGAGCTTAGTGCCTCTCACCTCCTTTTCCTGTTAGTACTTGTAGCTCCTGTTCTGGGCTTCCAGTGCTAGACTAAGCATGCTGCGTAGAGGGCATCTGTGCCACCTTCATTCCTACTGTGAGTCAATACTTGTTGAAGTATTTTGTCTTTTACTGAGTAAGTAAAAGTGTTTTGTCTTTTACTGAGCTTTGTTCAGCAATTTTGAATGATAACACTATGATTTGTACAACATCCAAACTTCTTGAATGCCATATGCTGGATTGTGGGAGCTGCTGAAGAGATACCTCCCATTTGGCCCTTTGTAATCTGTACTAAATGTCCTATGCTGCTGTTTGTTTTGCCTTGTGTTTTCCCTGTGAATGATAGGAAGGGGGGTACATCTCCATCTCCACCCCAAATGCTGCCACATCTAGTCTTGTTTCATTCCTGAGCATTCACTATGGAGGACTGGCAAGATGAGGAAAGCCAATTCAATCTGAGTGCATTAGTCAACTGTATTTAATGTGCTTTCTAATGGAATACATAGGATGGCCTCCAAGTAGTGCAAAGTGTTAAGTCGTGGGCGGTAGAGCAAACCTGGCATCAGAAAAGCTTGGTAGATGGGAGGTTGCAGCCCTTGGCATGCAATCCTTTGATCTGTTTTCTGAGAGTGTATGAAAACAACCACAGTAACATACACTGTCTAGTGAAAGTCAGTGTATGAGATAGGCCAAGAAGAGGTCTGTGGCATGGTGCCATTAGAGGTCACAACAACCTATGGCTGTTGCAGCAGATATAGTGAAATAGCATTCCTGTTGGAGAGGGAGCCTGCTGCCAATGCGTCAAAATAAATTCTTCAGATGGAGGAAAATGAAGAAAATCAACTATTTCATTAAGCAAAGTAAGTTGCTTTCACCCTACAAATTGCCTCTTTCCGTACTCCACTCCAAAACACAATCTTCTGAAAGAAATCAGTCCCCAAGTTGCAATGGTTGGTAGAGGCTGCCACTAAGTTAAAAGCTTCTCCAGATATAAAAGTAACCATCAGAGTTTTCTGTTTGTCTCCTTTGTTTGTCTGCCTTGTGTTTCACCAGCTTGTTGTCAGGTTCAAAGCTGTTTGGCACGTGGGCTACTCAAGCTTGTCCCACACCCTTGTCCTGTAGTTTCTGCAGAGGGATATAGTAAATAAGAACAGAACTCTTTTATTGGTGCTTGTTGTGGAGGGGAAAATTAATTAATGCGAGATGATATTTTCCAAAATCAATATTGTTTATTAATTTTGCTATTCAGAACTTTTGCCACCCCCGACCAATAATTTTAATAATATCTTGGTTCTTACACGGTCATGGAAACATTCTGTGGATAATATCTAGATCTAGTAATAACAGCAAAATATAGAAACGTTACTTGAACTGGAAGAGACTATTCCCGCGGTCAAATTCCACTTGCCCACTAGATGGGCTCAAGCTCTTTCTGCTCTGTGGCAGAAGGCAGTAGAGAATTACAAAGAGGCATTGAGCATTTACTCACAGATTGTTATTACCCTCACGGTGGCTAGCCACAGTCCAGACAGTGACCAAATGCTTTCAGGGGACTCTGTTTTGTTGGATGTTGAGGCTTGAATCTTCCCGGCTTCTGAGGAAAGGACACAGACAATCTCTGACCTTGTTCTCCTGGCTTCTTCTGGATGACCTGTATATATGTCCAGGAATTCTAGGCAGGACCTTCAGGCGCAGAAGGCAATGTGGTGCAGTCTCAGCACAATGTCACGCTGGCCACACAGGCCGATCGCGTGCAGATATCCAGGGTCTGCTCCTGATAACTCACAGCAATGGAGTTTACCAGGCAAGCAATAAGGCAGTGTACGATAGCAGCAGGGCTGGGCACAGCAGAGAGAGCACAGCAAAGAGCAGGGAAGCAAAGCAGTGAAGCAAAAGCAGGTTGTTCACCTGCATATCTCCTTTTGTCAGTGTGGCCTGAGATTAATTGCCCTTTGGACACAAGAACAGCCTTAGCCAAACCTTACCATACCCACAGGCTCACTTTTCCCTACTTCAGGAAAATCATGGGCCTTGCACTAGGCAGGCACAAGCTAAGTGTGTACCCCACACCACAGGACCCTGGGCAGGCCAGACTCAGCGGCTCCAGGTCTTTTTGTGTCTGTTTCCTGCGCTTGCCTCTCTGGTGGAGCAGAAAAGCATGCCTAGGCAAGGCAGGACATGTATAAGCCTGTTTTGGGCCTATGAGGCCTACCACAGCATTGCTGATTGCAGTAAGTAGTGTCTGTCAGGAAAATAGTTTAAGTTCACTGCAAACAGTCACTTGATGTCTGTCATCTTGATGTTCCTGTGTAATTTTTAATGTGTTTTAAAGAAATGGGACTTCCTTATTCCTTTTGACTGGTTGTTTCCAGTTGGCCAATATATTTAAGGGAAAGATGTGATAAATCTTTACAATCTCCCAAGGAAAGGGAAAGAGGGTTAATTGTTCACAATCCCTTCATGTATAAAATGAAGCTCAGAGAAGCCATATGCGCAGTCAGGAAAGGGAAGTGATTGAAAGTCCATATGCATCAAGGAGAATTCTGGGCTTATGGAAGGGAAGATCACTGAAGGCTGCTAGATACATAGAAGCTATACCTGGACATGTGAAATCTCTGATTTGAACATAATTAAATGATAGGAGAGAATTTCAGGGAAATATTATATCTGTTTCCTTTGTTCATATGCTCTTCTTAGGCATCTGCTTACAGTTATACTTAGAATCAGGATTTGGAAACAGGTGGATTTTTTTTGTTGGACCCAGCACAGCCTTTCTGAAGTTACTGATGCATTTGTAAATCCAGACTAGCCAAAGCATTGCTGCTGCTTGGCCCTGGACAGATGATGGTGAAAGAATTCTAGACCTTTATGGGGGAGGGAGGAGGACAAATTAGCAACAAAGGACAAAATCCAGAAGGAAGTAGATTCAGAAATGCCCATAGTTGATAGAATTATTTATGTGTAATCAACATGCTTCTACAATTTAATACATTTCATTTGTGTGTGTGTCTCTGCTTGCCTAACTTATACCATCTGGTTGCTCTTATCATTCACTGGGTGTCAGTGTAAATTGTGGTTCCATGGGCATTTCTTTAAGCAACTATGATGGTTTAGCTGGATTCTGCCATAAAGAAAGCCAGATGGAGGAATGGAACCTAAACTAAAAGTAGCCCAGGAAAATAAAAAGCATCAGTTTTAACCTGGTTCTGTTCCTACATCCAGTTCACCACTCAGCCACATACAAGCTTGCCTGAAAGCAAGCATTGACAATGATACTGGCTTTTTGGTGTCCGAAGTGTTTGTGAAACTGCAATCTCAGGGAAGTGACTATGAAACCACTGCCTCTGTTCCCTGCCACTCTCTGTGCAAGGCATGTGCATCTGACTGCATCAGAATTTGGCATATTGCTCTGCAGCCAGTGTGTGAAGGTCTTTGTCCAGAGAAAATAGAAACATACAAGTTAAAGTGTTTGTTCCTGATGTGAACCTTATTTCTGTTCCTCCAAGTAACTACTTCAGATGCTTTACATCACTTTGTCTTTCATTTCCATTAGAAGTGAGAACTTGGTCTTAATGTCGTCTTCCTTTCTCCTCAGATAATCTGATCAAAGCCATCCTGTCAGCAACCAAAGATTACCGTCTAACTCCAGCTCTTGACAGGTAAGATAAGACCTTTTAGTATAGAAATTATTGTTTTCCACATTTTCTGAATAAATATTGCTAGATGTTTTTTTGCCAGAAATTATTGCCAGTACATTTGGCTCTGCTCTGGAGGTAGATGAGGAGCCAGAGACTCTGTCCTCTTTCCAGTAAATCTTTGAACTCTGGTAAGACCTCTGTTAAGTCAAGCATGAGTAGAAAAAAGCATTTACCTCTTGACTATTTCCTAATCTTTTGTTTCAAATGGTGTTACAATACACCCTCTTGCCTCTTTTCCAAATATGTAAATAGTGGGGTTTTAATAAACACATTACTCCTTTCAATCTTTCTGTCAAAGCAACAGGACCACAAGAAACTCTTAAAGAGAAAGAAGGGACTGGCTTGTTTTAACAATGTTTTCAAATAACCTCACTCTTAAAGCAGGGATGTGTGACTGTTGGCCAAGCCTGTGCCAGGATGTGATAGTAGTCTTCTGGATCCTCTGGTATTTGAATTAATAACTTTAGAAGAAGCGCCTTTGATTCTTCTGTCTTGTTGTAGAGGATGTTTCTGAAACTCATTGGCATGTTTGCTATCAGCTTCCCAATGATAATCGTTTAGTCTTTTCTGTCCTTGCTTTTCTGTCATTTGTTTTGCAGTTTTGGTTTCATGCCATCTCCTGGATTAGAGGTAGTTTCTTTCAGAAGCTTTCAGAGGTTTTTACTGGGACATGAGCTCTTTTCAAAGTCCTGGTGCTACTATTTTCCAGGTAGTGGCACTTGAAGCCAGGCTCACAACACAGCTCCTGCTTTCTAAACACACTAGGTTCATTTCCTGGCTCGGCTCTCCTGCCTACTTTTCCACAGTAAAGCTCATAAGCTTTTTCCAGCCTTTCTGTGCATCTCTCATGTTGACTGTAGAGCTTGCCCGCTGTAGTTAAAAGTCAGGAGTTACTCTCTATGCGAAAGTTTATTCTTAGCTTTTTGCAGTCTGTGTGCTAATTTAGGTTGCTTTGAAGTTTGCCTTGCCTCACAGCAATGCCAGATAGGGTTAGCCTTCAGAGTCTGGATTAATTTGAGAAATGACGTCCAGAAGGCAAAATCATTTTACAAATGACCTTCTTAGAGACTTTGCACACGACCGAGTTGCACCCATCTGGGGTTTATCTCAGCTCTGGTTGGAGAGTTAAGGTTTTAATCTGTTGAAAAATCCACATATAGATTCTTTCAGAAGATTGCTCATGGGAAATTAGCGTTAATGACAGAGGGCAGGTGGAAGATTCTTGCAGTGAAGGTTAATGTAATTGTGACCCTTGCGGCTCACCTGTGTTTTTGAGGACTGGAATGTTTGGGGGTTTTAAAAAGAAATTTCTCAGGAGGCTGTGAAACAGCCACTCTAGCATAAGCTGTTCACTTTGAGCTTTTGTTCTTTATAATGGATTTGGTGCAGAGATAGGAAAGACCTGACACTCAAGCCTTCATGAAATGTATGCTAAGTCCCTGAGATGTCAAGTCTGAGTGACATCTACAGAACAGGCTAGAAACGGATTTCTGTAGTATTGCAGTAACGAGGTTGGATAATATATGTGCTGGTAAACACACAGGGTTCCTGAGGAAGCACTGTTTCCTTGGGAATTTTGTGACAAATGGGAAGCAGTAGATGGTGGTGGTGTAGTATATGTGCCTTGCAGTCAGATACCTCCCAGAGCCCTTCCCAGTGAGCAGGTCTTAGGAAACAGAAAAGCTGATGTGGGAGAAGGGGACAAGAAAGCCTTAGGATAACAAACCACAAAGTGAGATCCTTAATCAGGTAGATGGAGTTGCAACAGAAGGGTAGTTACAAGAGAGAGCTTGGGTACTGTAGGAGGTTTTAGGGGTACTGCAGTGCTGCTCTTGAAAACCTACTTAATGAGTAGCTTAGATGAAGACTTGGGTATGCTTCCAGAAGTGTTCTTCAGCTGTGATCATCAATGAATTACAGTTCTGGCAGTAGTGGGTAACTGTCATTTTGGTTTCCGGAAGAACTGATGGAGCAGACTGATGAAGGTTAGCTACTATCTCAAGTTCAAAGCAGAGCCCAGCATTTCCCTTCTCTGGCAGATCCAGTGTGCTGACTGCAGGGCCTTGAGGTTTGTCTTACTCCCTTATTGCTCAAGGAGAAAGTCCAGACCTCTCCCATTTGCTCACTACTTTGGAGCAACTGGAAAGGGCCTGACTTAAGGGACCTTTAAACGTCTCTTCCAAACAATTCTGTGATTGAGGGCTGAGAAAACGCTTTATTAAAGTGAAAGAACTGTGAGGTATAAGGGGTCAGACTTAGGAGATCCCTTCCACTTGTAGGCTCTCAGAAGTCTAGTGGGCTGATGATAGCAGTAGGGAAAAGGCTCCAGGTTCACTTTCTCTCCAGGATGAAATTACAGCAACATTTTCTCTGTTGGCAAAGCCAGTCTAAGAAGCTGCATTTGCTGCTGCTGCTGCTGCTGCCTGCTCTCAGGTTGTAGCTCTCTACTTTCTCCTTGTGCTGCTGCTGTTACTTGAAGAGAGACTTTAAAGTGTGTCACTGAAACAATTCCAGTTTAGAATTTTTTTTCTCTTAACCTAGGTCATTCAGTGACCTCATTTGCAGAGGTCCCCTCCTGCGGAAGAGTTGCGTTGGCACAGCGCTGCAATGGCAACCTGAAAGGCAGGGGGATGGGGATGGGTGGGGAGGGTGAGCACTGCTGAGCCTATTGAAGCAAGTGCTCGTGTAACCATATGCTGCATAGAGCTTTCCCAGGAGAAGGGTGGGAGAGGCATGAGAGGTGAGGTCAGAGCAGTGCGTGAGAGCACAGGAAGGAAAGAGAGGATTAGAGGTTTGTGTGGGGGATCTACAAGTCAGCTTTGGTCTTGTCCCCACCCAAGTTTCTCCATTTCTGTCCTCCTTCACAAAACTGTCCCTTGAGATATTACCTTCACTTGCCTCCCATAAGCCTTAGACTTGTTTGTTTGATTATCTCTGTGCCAAAAGGGCATCCTGATGCACCTTTCCTGACACAATGTGCTGAAGTGAGGCAAACTCGATCCTTCCGGGTCTGCATACACTTTTCATCATCCCAAAGGAGCTTTGCCAACTCACTCCAACTAATCCCTCCATTGTGAGTAGAGTTGTGTTAATACCTAGCAGGAGCTGGAGGGCATGTGAACAAATACTATGCTTGATGCCTGTAACATAGTGTAAGTGATGCTGAGCTTTCTTTATTTTCTTCATGGCTCCTTACTCTGGCACCCTTGTGTTGAACTGCTTGAAGTAACCTGCTCCTGCCTGAGGGCAGGAGGTAGGTAAAGCTGCGTTTGTATTTGTGAGGGTAGTTGCAATTCAGCTCTGAGCTTTTCTGGAACAGATTGAAGATTCAGAGGACTTTGTCTAGAATCAGTGTCCTCTTCTGTCACAGCTGGCATGGCTTTCTCCCTCGTGTAGATGTCAGTGAGCCTTGTCTTTGACACTGCGGAGTTCTCTTGCACTCTTTTGGCATTTCCAGGCATATTTATGTCACTTACATTTTCAGTGTTTGCTGTAGTGGTTCCTCCAGTGGCCTGCCCCTCATTCTTCAGATTGATCAAGGCTTAGTTTTGAGTTCTGTGGCTCTTCTGCTGACTTCAGTGGATTTTGGGGTCAAATCTTTGCAGTAATGACCTGTAAATTTCTTATGAAAAGACATAAACATAAAAATCTGACCAACCCTTTTATAGTACCTCCAGGTGACAATGAAGGACAAGTGAGTGTTTGAGCTTGTAACTAACACAGTCTTTACCAATGCAGTATGTAAACTAACAAGTGAGAAAGGAACTTGATAGAGCAGGAGAGGAGGTATGTGTGTGTTCCTCTGGCTCAAACTGATAGCACCAGTTTAAGCAGCAGCAAACAGATCAAATCAGAATATGCTAAGCCTCCCTAAGCACCCTAATAAATACCCTAAAGATGTACTTTTTAATCATTCTTTTATATCTTTCCTCAAAGCCTTTAGTTCCAAAGTTGCACAGAGGAAGGCTTTGTGTTTTTTCTCCCCTGACAGATCTCTAAAATGCTTTGATAAGCGAGGAAGAGGAAACAGCCATTCCTGCAACACATACTTGTATTTACAGTGCTATATTGTTCAAGAAGATCTGTGTGAATCCTGGTTTTGGTGTAGATGAACTCAACTTATGAGAATCTATGCCAAGAGACTGTACATCTGGCTGCAGTTCCCAGCTTAGGGCTTTAGGGAAAGTCTATCTGGTGTGGAAAGTCTGTGACCCTTCCTCATACCACCCTGGTAGCAAACTGGAACCTGGGTTGCGTCCTGTGTGTTCAGTCCTTGTACTCTTCTGGAAAAGAAATACAGCTTTGACGTACTGTGTAAACAAACAAAAAGATGTTTGCACACTTCTTTGTGGAGAAACAGTCGAGCTGTAACTGATACTGCTTGCATGATATGTTTCTTCAGCCAGAAACTTGCCTGGAGCCAGCAGTGACTTCAGAGATTTCCCATACTTGGGCATCATCAGTCAATGCTGGTTGTGAAGGAGCCCAGCTACATTGATGCCAGTTGTCCAAACTTCTGGGCAGAATGTGAGGTTCAGTGCCTGACATCCCAGCTGAATGCTTCCCTTTCACAATGCCATGAGGGTGGCCCTGCAGCCTTCTCGCTGTCCTGCGGCATGATTGTCAAAGATAGTAAAACTAAGCCAGCTCAAACTTCTGCCTGTCTTAATCAAAGCAGTCCTGACTGCCCAGGCTTGATGTAGGTGCCTGATATGCAGAACCTAGGCGAAGTCCAAGACTCACCATATCTCCATGATGCACATAAAGAAGAAATTACCTTAAACTGCACTAGTGGAATTTTAGAGTTGGATATTGGGAAAAAATTCTTTACAGAAGGGATTATAATGCATTGGAGTAGACTGCCCAGGAAAATGGTGGAGTCATTATCCCTGGGGCTGCTTAAAAGTCGTGTAGATGTGGTACTGAAGGGCATGGTTTAATGGTGACCTGGCAGTGCTAGGTTAATAGTTAGACCTGACCATCTTAAAGTCAATTCCAACCAAATAATTCTGATGAAGAAAGCAGTCTGCACCTGAGTACTGCCTTCTGAGTTGGCAACAGAAGCTTCCAGCTTTGTGATGAGAGTGGGCAGAAAGCTTTTGAAAGACATTTAGAAAATGCCACTAGAAAATTAAAGATTAGACCTCGCATCAAGAAGATGGAGGTTGCATTCAAATATGTCAAGGCCACAAGGGTATTAAGAGTGGTCCAGACCTGAAGCTAGGCAAAGGTGATTAACCTGTCAGTTAATGGCAGAACCATTCAGTTAAATACTCATTTCATTTTCTGGAGTAAAGATAGAAGGATATTGTCCAGCTTCACAGTAACAGTGAAATGCTTTTGTGTATTTTTATTACTAACCATGAGGATGTTAATTGACAATTATATGTCTTTTAAAATCAGTAAGCACTGAAAATTACTTAAAGAGTTAAAGATTTCGTTTTGTTATTACTGTTTGCTTTTTAATCACTCTTGGAATGTTGGATAGAACAACAAATGTTGTGCCACTCCTGGAGGAATAAGGGAGAGGCAAAGAGAAGGCTGTAGGTTGCTTAGCTCAATTTTGCAGGAAAAATCCTGGGAAGTTAGATCTGGGACAGAGCTAAGAAGTTGCAGCATAATCAATATATGCTATCTTGGGTTTTGTCAATATGAAATCTTGTCAAGTAGAGGTTATATTTTTTTAGATGAACTAGAAGCATGGTTGATAAAGATAACCTTTAAAATACAGGCAGTAGTTTTTTGCTTCAGTCCATTATATTCCAATTCCACACAACACCTTAGTAGACATTCTTTCCAGGAAAGGACTATGTCACACAGCTTAAAAAAAGTTACTGTCCAGGTTGAGGATTAATCCTTTAGTGACACTTCTAGTGTAATGCTACTGACAGGTGTTCACAGTGGTCAAAACCAATCTAGGGGAAATGTACAATTACAGCAGGAAAATTTGCCAGAGTGGAAGTCTGGGCAAGTGAGGAGTTGGAGAGCCAGGTCGGTCTAGGCCTTTTCGTGGGGCCAAATAAAGTCTGGTATCTCAGAGGTGACAACGCAGATTGTGCTTACAGGATGAGAATTCTATTCTGCAAACAGAGGACTGTAAAAAGAGCATTGGAATGATATATTAAAAAATCTCTGTGTGAAAGGGCCCCTGCTTTGAGTAGCATTAGCTCCGCATGCTGGCCTTCCAGAGGCAGTGCTTCGGAGATCTGGGGAGAAGTTGAGAATGGTTCAGAGAGGTACTGCAAATGTGACTCAAGATCTAGGAGAGCTGTTAGACTTTAACAGATGTGATGAGCTTGCTACAGTTTGTATGGTCAAGAGAAAATTAAGAATGGGCTTTGAGCCTGCAAGTACTGTGTGGGAACAGGGCCAGGAAGAGAGACTGCTGGAACAGCTCTGGCTGGTGGAACTGGTTCTTTTGTCTCGTGTGTTGTGCCTCATGCTCACCAGTCTGACCTGTGACTGATTATCTACATAGAAGCAGATGTTTACAGGCAGTGGTTTGTCAGTAGGTGGATCACATGCAGATGTGGAAGGGATTGCTGACAGTAGATGGTGCTTTAATTTAACAGAAAAGGGAAGAATGCAATTAAGTGTTTTGAGGCGGAAACAAACACATCTGTATTTAGAACTGGTAAGAGGTAGCATCCTAACAGTCAGTGGGAAAGGTATAGAGGCGAATGTCTGTAGCTTGCAATCATCACATTTCAGTATGGTATTCTTCAAAATGTGAAACTGAGAAGAGTCATGGCTCAGAGACAACTGAATAGAGAAATTACAGAATCACACCACATTTTATCCATCAGTCTATTGTATAGGGGGTCAAATTTCCTTATGGTAATCATCAGAAGAGCCTATTTTCATCTGAAATTTTACCTGACCAGAACTGAAGTACATATATTTTTTTCACTCCCACGACACCTTTTCCTTAAAGATTTTGACAAAGCTGTTACTATCCTTGAAACTCACTTGCATGTACTTGGGGGTGACTCCCTTCTCTGTGTGACAAAATACACTGCCTGAACCACATCTTGTATGCTTTCTCCTTGTCACCAGAATTGTTTTTTCTCTGCCGTTGTCTGTAGAGTTACTTCTCTATTGTGGTGTGATTATTGCAGACATCCACACTTCTTCAGCCCTTGGAGACACAAGCATTGGACAAATATGTTCCATCTTCTTGAGGAAGTTTGTTTTTTTTTTTTCTCTTGGAAAAGCTGGGATTAACAGTGAAACTATCTAGGCTGGGGAAGTTGTTCCAGAGCATCCCTTGGTGCTAAGTCTGTGCATACCTCCAGCTAATGGCTCTGTCAGCAGAGTAACCCTCAGTGGTTTAAGTGGGTCTTTAAACGCACTCCAGCCTCACTCTGCAAAGGCAGACCCCACATAAGCAGAGCTTTTCTCATGCAGACTCTTTAGACTAATCACAGCAAGGACAGCCTAGAAGAGACCAGTTAGCTGTGCCTGGGACTCGGAAGGCCATCCAGAGATCTGCTTCAAACAACTGATGGCCTCTTTCCGAAAAAGGCTCTGCAGACACGTATCCCTTCGGTGAACTACCAGAGATGAAGGCATATTGCCAGAAGAGCCAGCTGCATTTGGGATTAGATGGCTGGAAAGAAGTCCTCTCTCTGTCTTCAAGACAAAATCACTTTTTAACATCTGCTGCAGAGAGTTTTCGTGACTTGCAGTTCCACAAGAAGTTGTTCTCTTCCTCCTTTTTCCAGATCATTTGTTAATTAAGGTTATTTTCCTTCCCCTTCTTCACCCATTATGTCTTCTTACATGTTTCCGACTAGACAGAAGTAGGAGGGGGATCCTTTTTCTACGCATTTCTTGGTTTTCTGTCTCTTGAAGTCTCACAATAGCTGCAGCAATTTTGCAGTGGCGAGGTGAGCACACCCCAAATAACCTGGCAAGATCTGCCTGCACTCAGAAAATTACTTGGAGAGAGTACTTCCTCACTCAGCTTTTGGTTTATTGTTATTTCAGTGCAAAATGAATAATGAGACAATTAAAGTAAACAAATGGGTTTGATTCAAGCTCATCATACCAGGGGTGTGGGGGAAGAGGAGCTGCTTGTCCTGACAGATCATCTCATTGGGCCCCATGTGGCATGATGTGTTGAAAGCAATTTATCACATGATGGGCATGATGGGGTGAGCTGGAGATCAAGTGTATCTCTGTCCTCCCGTTAATATGGGGTGAACTGGGGAGCAAGTGTATCTCTGTCCTCCCGTTAATATGGGGTGAACTGGGGATCAAGTGTATCTCTGTCCTCCCGTTAATATGGGGTGAACTGGGGATCAAGTGTATCTCTGTCCTCCCGTTAATTCTTAATACCTACAAAAGGTTTCCTTTAGTTCTCAGATAGGTGCAAACTAAACATGCACAGCTCAAGGTGTGTGAAGTTGTGTTTCAAAAATCTCCTCTTTTCTCTCTTTCTTCCACAGTCTCAGCTGCCGACGATGTATTATTGTGGGAAATGGTGGAGTACTTGCCAATAAGTCATTGGGGTTAAAAATTGATGACTATGATGTTGTTGTCAGGTGAGTCTTCAGGATCACAACTTTCTTGTCACATACTCAGTTTCCATATCAGTTTACATGCTACACATGCAAGCGTTAAACCTGCACTTGTATCCATTTATATGGAAGCTTTAGCTAATATGGAGGAGAAAAAGAAACAAAATGAGAATATAAATGTTTGTTAGATCAGAAAGGAAAGACACTCCTCAAGCATTCCGTTTTCTGTAGCTATTTGGGAGTGTGGTAGCTCCTATGGTCCCACCTTAGTCTTCTCTAAAAGCTCCTTCCTAAAAGCTGCTGCTTTTGTGATGCTCTTTGATGGTGAAGCAGTAAAATACACTGTTGGATCTGTCCAGATTATTTCCCCGTGGTATCTCAGGGAAGTATTATTGGTAGCATTGCCTGGGACATAGACCTTATGGTTAGGGTGGAAGGAACCTTAGTGCAGCATAGGGTCTTAGGAAGAAGTAAACTTCTATGAGTGAGGACCCAGTAATGATTAAAACAGCTATAGATGCACCCTAGAAACAGTGAATGCTTTGTCTCACTGTGGATGATGATGGTGAAGGGAGCAAAAGCCAAGTGGCATAGGAGTAGAAAGAAAGGACCACAGTCAAAATTAGGACTTCCTGTTTTGCTGAGGACCCAGGTCATCACCATCTCAGAATGCCTGAAAAGCATGCTGATATTTGAAATCACAGGTCCAGTCATAACTTTTAGTAATAAATCTGTCAAGTCAGGGTGGTCTGGGTGACTGGAGATTAACAAACATAATACCTGTACTAATGGAGAGTGAAAGAAAAAGAGTGTGTAGGAGGGAGGGAGGACACGCTCTAGAGAGCTACAGACGCATTAGTCTGACTTGGAAAAAAAAAGTGCAGAGCTTTATAGTAGATTCTGCGTCATGAGTAACAAAATACTAAAATAGTAAATAGCAAAAGTGGGATGAACCTCAGTGTAAGTTTATAAAAACTGATTTACCTTGGTCTAAGTTGGTATTTTTTTTTGTTAGTAAAATAGTTGATTTCATATTAAAGGGAATGTAACTGATATCGTCTCTCTGAACTTTAGTCAACCATGAGATGTGGTGCAAATAGCAAATTCTTAGGTAAGGTGGAAGAAAGAAAGGGATTAGTAAAAGAATTTAAGGCACAGTGATGGTATGATTTAGCATGGCCTCCTTTCCCTCCCATGTGCTAGTCATGGGCATATGAGGTAAGAAAAGAACATACACAGAGTAATAAATACTCTTTAACTGTGGACAAAAAGACCAAGAAGGTCCCTTTCAGTTCTTTGATTCTGTGAATAGGTTCCCTCTTTCCCCAGTGGTGCTCTGGACACAGAGATACCTGTTCAGAATAGGGCGAAAGTTTACAGCTCTTCTCTTAGTTCACCTCACTTGCAATTGTTAGCAAAGTGCTCTTACTACTCTTCATAGTCTGGTTACTTGCAGTTACTTGAGCTGAATTAAGATTCAGTTACAGCCTTTTCTTCTTCTTCGGCTATAACTGTTAAAAAGGTAGTAACAGTACAGTTTCAATCCATCTGGACTAAGCCACCTAGTAAGATTTATGTCAGAAAGTCCACTATTTAATTTCCAAGTGAAAAGTTCAAGTTTTTCTCTCCACATCAGTAAATCTAAGTCAGTTTGTAAGCTGAGAGAATAAGAGGGCAACTAAGCACCTGTGATGTCTGCAGGACGGATAAAGGTGAGAAAAATCAACTGTAAAGGTTAAATGAAGCCAGGTGCTTGGATGTGGCACTGAGGAGGTGAGACGAGACTTCTTCTTAAATATATCCAACTGCTTCCTTTATTCCCATGGAAACTCAGTAAGTTGCTTGTGTTGTAGCATCCTTTTTCATGGGTTACAAAACTTGTTTGAAGGATCAGATTTGGAACGTAAGATTTGAATGTTAAAGAGGAAAAATGTGGTAAATTTCTGGACTAGTAGTGCCACAGCAGTATATGGAGTTTTTCGAGGCTTGATGTGTTACCATATGAGGATCACTGTTGCAGCAGGAAATCTTGGTCCTATGGTGAAGAGAGTCAGATAAGCTTTACAATTTTAAAGCAGCTTGGAGTGAGTAGTTACTGTTCTTCTTTACCTGGATATTACCAGATTGCAGTGCAGATGTTACTACCAGCTGTCACATTGTTTACCTGTCAGGAGCTTTTACCAGCAAGTCAGTCATTGGTGCTCTGAAATACCTCCTTAAAATAGATTGCTGACAGGGAAAAACAAGTATGTACCAGAAATTCCTGGTTAGAAGGAGATAGGAATTTACTTGTTGTTGACACTTCAGTGATATTTGAGAGAATCTTCATGGTGCCACGATTAGGTGTTAGAGTCTCTAGGCTCCCGATGTCATTAGTGGATACAGAGGGAAAAACACTCCCAGTCTCATTATGGAGAAACCAGCCTATTCATGGGCAGTATGAGGAGGCAAGTTTACTAAGATTTTTCTGTGTTTATAACACCAGGATGTTCTGTCTGAGAAAGGGTTGGAGCTGTGTAGTACACGCCTTCATCAACATAGGTTGTGGCTGCCAGAACTTTCCCTGCTCTGTTGCTTATACTACCCCTGGGGCACTAACCATGGAGCTGACAGTGCTGGCTGCTTAGTTCAGGACTCCAGATCTGTGACTCTGTCAGCAGCTCACAATCTGGCCCTTCACTGGAGACCCAAGCTGGTTTTACTTGGGGAAATGGTTTGTTTTGTTTCCAGTCTAGATAGAAAGTAGAGGTCCCAGGTTTAGGGAGCTCTAACAAGGTAAGCTGAAAAATGGTGAACCCAGTGGCTGGAAGTGGGGAAAACCCAGCCAAAGAACTACACCTGACACTTGAAACAACTGCAGACACTAACTTTCCCCTCAGCTTCAAAAAGACAAAGATGTGCATAATTAACTTTCTTTACATAGAATTCTGTGGTATTTATCTCTGTTGCCTTTGAAGCCACGTGCTCTTAGATTATGTAGGGTCATCTGCCCCAAAGAAACAGAATGCGGAAAGCTTAAATAATAATAGACTCATAAAATCAGTCAGGGTTGGAAGGGAACACAAGGATCATCTAGTTCCAGCCCCTCTGCCATGGCCAGGAACACCTCACATTAGATCAGGCTGTCTAGAGCCTCATTCAGCCTGGCCTTAAACATCTCCAGGGATGGGGCCTCAATCACCTCCTTGGGCAACCTGTTCCAGGGTCTCACCACTCTCACGGTGCAGAACTTCTTCCTAATGTCCAGTCTGAATCTACCTATTTCTTTGTTCCGTTCCCCCTAGTGCTATCACTACCTGACATCCTAAAGAGTCACTCCCTAGCTTTCTTGTAGGCCCCCTTAAAATACTGTAAGGCCACAATAAGGTCACCTCTCAGTATAATACCATAGCACAAGTGTGTGTGAATATGCCATCAACAGCAGGGTTTAAAAAAAAACAACAAGAAATCTGGCTGGCTGGTCCCACTATTTTTGCAGACAGTTAGGTATAGATACCTCAAACTCAGGGTACAAAGTCATGGTTTCTAAAGCACATGCAAAAAAAAGTCTTAATCTCTTGTATAAATTGTGGTGGTACCAATTCTTGTTTTCCCTTTTTTATTCCTAATGATGAAAGATGTATTTTTACTGTAATTGTAGGAATTTATTCTCCTTAGTTCTGAATCCAATTTCAGATTGTACACAGCGATTTTCTTCTACTAAAAGGTTTCCCACCTAAAATGCTTACTCGGGCTGAAAAAGACAAATCCAGATCCTCATTAACATTCCTACATGGCAAAATTTTGCACTCCATAAGCACTTTCCAGTATATTGAACTACCTCAAGTCAAGAAGGCTGCAATAATTCAAGTAGGCGATACTGTTCCATCAGGGGCTGCTGTTTGATGTCAGCAAGAGTTGTATTCCAAGTTACTTGAAACTTCTCAGCTTCCAGTTTCTTCGAGTTTGAGTAGAAGCTCGGAATAGCTTTAGTGTCATGAAAGTCATCATTGCTGTTAATGCCACTTTGTTTCTTAGAGGAAAAAACTTTGTCCCCGAGGGACGTTTGAACAAAAGCGCAGCTTAAATACCTAGCATTCCCATAGAAATCAGTGTGCCCAAGAGCAAAGCTCTGTGTGCTTGGGTGTTGTCAGAGTGCAATGCACTTCCACAGCAGAAACTCCTCGAAGTCAGTGAGACTGCAGTGTTGCTGAGCCTTACCGTACCTGTGCAGCGCAGCCTCTTGCTTTGCGTTGGCCTCGCAAAGTAGCTCACCTTCTGGATGGACCAGTCTGGGGAATTAAACCAACTGGAGATTGTTCCTTGGTTTTGTTTTTAAAGAATTAGCTGGCTTAGTTCTCTAAACAAACTTGCTGCAGGTAGGATGAGCACTGTAAGCTCTGGATTGTGCTTGGAACATGAGTCCAGCCTCAGTTCACTTAAACTGCCATGGAGCTGCACCCTGTTTCAGCACAGTCTTGCAAAATCCAAGTAAGATATCTCAGAAGCAACAGGATGTTGGAATAGTTATGCTTAGTTTGTAACTACATCTGCATAGACAGTGTTTTCCAGTTTCCTTTTCTTATGCTTCCAACTCAGTTTAAATCACGAGTGGATGTGCAGAAATGGTTTGTGTTACATAAAATAAATAGCTTCTGATTAAACTGTTGTTGGTTGGTGTAAAAGTTCATAAATACTTGTGATGAAGAACTGCAAGAGTTAATGCCTGCTGCTGTTAACAGCTGTGTAAAGGGAGCTCTTGCCCAGAGCGATTGCTGTATCATCAACATGCTGGAGTGTAAGTGGGAATCCATGACAGGGTTTTCTCTGGTTGCCCTGCAGGCTGAACTCAGCTCCAGTGAAGGGCTTTGAAAAAGATGTGGGTGGCAAGACAACTCTCCGGATCACATATCCTGAAGGTGCAATCCAGAAAATGGAGCAGTATGAGAAGGATTCCCTGTTTGTTCTGGCGGGATTCAAATGGCAGGATTTCAAGTGGCTGAAATACATTGTTTACAAGGAGAAAGTGGTAAGAACACTGACAGCTGAAATTGTGAAGGTCATCTAATAAGAAGTGGTGTGCAGACATCATATTTGCCACGTTTGGATCTGAGGAGAATTCCTTGGTGTGTCGTGCTGCATTTAAGTGAAGGCTTTTTTTCCTTCCATGGGACTTCAGCTTTAATTAAACATGTTTTACAAAGACATCTCTGTGTAACTTGACCTTACATCACAGATGAGGCTTTCTATTCAAGATTAGCGTATACTATAAACAATTCATTTAGTTGTTAGTGATTTTAAAGAGTATATGAAAGGACCAGGTTTTGCATGGATTTTATGGACTCCTGGAATTTAAGAGCAGAGGAAGGAAAAGAATAATGGCAAGGGAAAGAAATGGGAATTTTAGTGATGGCACAGGAGGGGAAGAGGAGAAAACAGCAGCACAACTTGTTAAAAAGGCTACAATCCACAGACTTGATGTGACCACGTGAATAGCACAAACCATTATATTTTGCCTGCTGCTGCATTCAGATTCATGATTTGCATTTGGCTAAAGCATCACCCACAAGAAGAATATTAAGTATGATTTTGAAACACTGAAATGGTGAATCCACTGCTTTGCCCACGTAAATATTTTGTCCCAGTCAGTTGCGTTCCTGCCCTTCTGAAGCACTACTAGACCTGTTTCTAGTCAGGGTTGTTCTCTGTAATTCAGCAATCCTAAATGGAATCTGGTTGTAATCACTGACTTCTCATTCAGTGGATGATTTATCTTTATCTGTCGTCATGAAATCCAGTATAAATGCCCTCTTAGTTCTTGTTTTACTAATCTTATATATCTGTTCTCAAATGTTCTTTAATGATTTTTCAACAAATAACCAGACAATCAGATTAACATTCAGAGGATGAGATGTTATATCATGTGTATAGAGACAGAGGAGGTTGGCAGCTCACCACGTACAGAATGGAACAGTCTGCAAATATAATTGTATACGGATATTACAAAGATGGCCTTAAGGGCTCATACTTCGCTCGTCTCACACTGGCACCAACTTGCAATTATTCTCCTGGTACCAGACAGATGAAGTTACCTGTCAGCCTCTGGGCAAGTACAAGAGGGCTTTCATAACATGAATAATTGAGTCAAAAGTAATTTTCTTTGGTCTGTGTCATGCTCTTGTTCTTCATTCTGGGCAAAGGAAAGCCCTGGCAGTGTCAGTGCCCTGCAACCTAAATGCAGCTGTAAGGACTCCTAGGGTCTAACATGAAATTGAAAGGATGGGTTGGTTTACTTCAAAACAGGTTGAATTTCCACCTAATGTGGTTATAAGTACATAACAGACATGTGGTCATAACTGCATTCTAGTGTGGTACCCCCTGCCCTTAGAGTGATGTAACAAATCGTTAAATCTTGCGAGAAGGCTGGAAACTGAGTGCTTCAGTGCCCAGTGTGGCATTGCAAGTTACTTCAGTGCTCTTATGAGTGCCTCCTTATCTCTCATTTATTTGGAGTAAACAGTACATATTTTCAGGTCTTGTAGGTGATCTTCTCCAGATATTTTACTTCCAGTTTCTCTTATGAATCTCTGCAGTTGATTCATCTTTTTCCTAAAGACCAACTCCCAAAACTGTATAAGATACAGCAAACAGAGAAGACCAAACAGCTTCCTCACTGATCTTGCAGTTCTCACACATCTGCTGTTTTGACTGCCTTTTCCACAGTGGCATGGGACTGGAGATAAGCATCCTGTTCTTTGAGACTCCAGGCCTCAGGAAGAACTGAGAAGCAGCTGCCTCCCTAGCTCTGCTCTGCACCCTGTGGTTGTGCCATTGGCTCTTCCTGCCAAAGTGCAGCACCATGCTCTTGTCCCTGCCATTCTTTCTTTCAGAACACTTTCTCCAGTTTGCCAAGTTCCTTTGGCAGAGCTTTCCAGCATACCTGCCATTCTTTCCAGATCCATGTCCTCTGCAGTTTAATAAGCAAACTTGTTGCTCTGTCATCCAGGCTGACAATGAAAACACTAAACAAAGTTAGTTCCTAGGCAGACCGCAAAGTAGTAACATCCTTCTGTTTCTTCAGTGAGCCTGCTGAGAACTCCCCTGGATTGCTTTTTGGCCATTTGTGAACTTGTAGTGCAATAGTATCATTAATGACATTTTTGGTGTGTTGTGAGAGTGATATGTCAGAAAGCCTTACTGAATTCCAGTTCACAGCTTGCTGCTTCTCTGGGATACTTTTTTTTGCCTTTATAAGGAAATACTGGGTTGAATTTTTTCAATAATGGTTCTCCCTTGACAAATCTACCTGGGTTAGTCTTTTGTTCTTCTTTTGGGTGCTTATAAATAATTAATCTTGCTAATCTGAGAATCAGTAATAAACCAACTCTCCTTTTCTGCCTTCTTAGGGCTAGGCACTACTTTTGTCCATTTTTCAGTCCTTTGACACTCTACCTTTTATATAGAGAAGAGGCTGAGATTTTGCTGTCACTGGCTTTAGCTGCAAGCAGGTAGCTAGCACAGCTATTTTCTAGTCAAAACCAATGCAAAAAGTGCTGTGTCTTAGCTAGAAGAAATGACCTGAGGGAGAGCTGACAGGCTTCTGGGAATAAGATGTAGGCATCTGTTTGTTCTGGTAGTGAGCATTAGTATTTGTATCGGCGTGTGTTAAGTTTAGAATGACAAATATCTGCCATTGCTTCTGTGGAGAGTTTCTGTTTCTTTCTCATCTGATTTGCCAGAGAAAAGGGAATTTCTTTCCTGGGTTCATCTAGAGGCACTTAGGCTTAGCTTGGGACCTCTCTATGCCACTGCTGCTTGTTACTTATGTGGCATTAGGCTTGTCCCTCTACAAAACTTCATCCATAAACCAGTGGTTACCGTCTGACCTCAGGACAGAGATGAGGGAAAATGGAAGCATCCTGCCAAAGAACATGATTGCTGTGGAAATGGACACATTCCTCAAAAAAATGGGCTGAACTCTGGCCTCTGATGTTTCCTTTGTCCCTGAATGATGATGGCAACTGCACAGTCACAGGTAGGATATGAGACTTCTTGAATTCCTTCAGACACCAGGGCTGCTTGGACCTACTTTAGCAGAGATTCTAGGCCAGGTACTGGGATCCTTGCTTAGTCCTGTCTCAAGTAAGTGAAATCGAGGAGTTTATCTGTGGAAGAGTAAATAGAAGGCAAATGGCTATTTGTTGCTGGGGTCAGTGGTCAGATAAGCTTATTCTCCCCACAGCTGAGAAGGATTTACTCTGTTATGTTAGTCTTTTGGCAGCACTTGCATACTGAGGAAAGGATAAGTGCTTTATAGAGAGGAGGATTTTCAGGAGATGGTATAAGGAAAAGAAATTAATCAGGAAATTAATAAGGAAAAAAAAATTAAGTGTGGTGCAGAAGCAACAGCAGAATGGTGAGGCAGAGAATTGTAGGTATTACATACAGTCTGGTGCAGCAGCCTTCTGGAGAAATGCATGGTGCCTCAGTACCCTGGGAGGCACAGTAGGCAGAAAGAAGAGCAGTGGAATATGGACCAAAGAAAAAGTAAAAGCTCAGCAGCTTCTTATTTTGCAGTAAAATAATTATCTGGAAACAAATAAAAATGTAAATGAAAAGATTGATCTGGAAAAGTAACAGCAGCAAAACAAAGGTACTCTTCATCATAGAGTTCTGGGAGAGCTGGCACTCAAAACTTGCAGTGAGTTAGGATAGTACTGTATCTCTGGAGAGCGTAGACCTGTCTTCAAGAAGGGATGGGTCAAATGTGGGTGAATCTGAGTGACTAAAATCCTGGTTAATCTGTTTTCAGTCGTTTAACAAGCATTAGAATAAACTGAAGGAGAGAATAATTGCACTTGTTGCAAGTAAATGAATGGGGCAGAAAGGAGCGTGTGGTGGAGAAGGGTGACATGTTAGCAGAGAGGAGTATTGCACCATGCTGTCCTAACATGTCAGCCCCACAGCTGCACGAACCCATGGTTATTGCTGAAGGGTCACAGATGTGAGTTGTATGTGCATCTGCAGTGACTTATGTGGCAGTTCTGACTTGCAGTCATTGCTGCAAGAGCCTACTGACCCTTTCAGGCATCTCTTCTCTGATGCTGCTGCTGCATCCCCAGAGGTGGATTGCTCACAGTCACTCAGAGCACTTACACTCTTCTGGACTGTTCTTTTTGCCAAGAAACCATGTGTATTGTGGTCCACCCTGCCTGCTTCCCACTGTTGTACCATCCTGCATCACCATGAGTCTCTCACTGATAGAAGCTCTTCTCGAGTACCCAAAGTACCAGAGAAATTTTAGTGACAGGGAGGTTTGGCCATATACTGCTCTTCTCTTTCAAAATAATGGTCAAAAGCTGAAGGCTTCTCTGTTGTGTGGAGAGCAGATGCTTCTTAAAACAAATAGAGGAATTTACAAGTGCCAGATCTGCAAAGCAGCCATCGCAGCTCTGCAAAGCAGCCATCACACTCTGATGCTGATTCCAGGGTGGGTTTTGACCTGTTATTAGTGAATCAGAAGGAGCTGTCTTGCTTGCTAGGGCTCACTTCCCTGAACATCTGGCAACTGGCAGTAAAGCAGCCAAGTGAGGGCAAAGGTTTCACTAGCAATTGGCAGCTCACAAGCTTCCTTCTCATGTGGTAATGAGCCTGCAGACGCTTCCAGCAGGAATCTGCAGCCTTTGCCAGGAGGAGTCACTTGTGCAGTAAGTGCTTGCGGCACCTTGAAGCTCTCTTTGATAGTGAAAGTCATAGGAGCGAGTAAGCACCTGCCTGCCAGCGAGGCCAAGTTTGGGTTTCCGTCCCTTGCAGGGGCATGCCTCTGACGACTTGCACTCGGCAATGATGCCATCTGCAAAGCAATCATCCTCCAATAGATGTTGAGACTCCAGCAGTGGACACAGCCCCTTTCCTTTGCCACAACATGTGAGTGCTGCTTGTGGAGGAGATCTTGTGAATGTGGCAGCAGTGAAGATTTTTTCTTTAAACCTTTTATTTGGGAGCTACACTTCTGCTTTAAGTCAACAGGTTACTTTACTCCTGATATAATGTATGTTATGATGACTTCTTGTATTGATCAACCTGCATTACTGTGCTAGAGCCAAGGTCAGACTACTGAGCGCTCACTACCTGTTGAAGTTTTGTTTTGAGCCTCTTCTTTTCTCTTCCCTTAGTTGATGTCCTTGTCATGCTATGTGTTTGCTAGAGCAGACTGCAAATGTCACAGCCTTGTAGAATACTGTGGGTTCCTCAGATTCTGAAACAGCCTTGCCTGTAGGCTCTTTTGCATCCCTGGAAAAAAAAATGAGGAGCTATCACACTCCTTCTTTCAGCTTCAGGAAAATAGTGAGGCTATGCATCCGTTCTTGCTGTCCAACCCCAAGTAAAGCTTCATCTACGTGCTTGTATTGCCAGCTTGTTTGGAACTTGAGCCCAGCAGTGGAGCAGGTGGTTTCTTTAGGTCTGGGCCTGGGAGGGAAAACTCTCCTGGTTTTGGTCGAGCTATGAGTCCATCATCAGCTTTCTTAATGTATTGTGAAAGCAAAGCTTGGTTACAGATTTGTGATGCCTGATAACGAGCTAAGAGAGACCTGTAACCCATCTGCTTAGAGATATGTCTGGATAAGCATTGCCTTGTGTCTTCCAGCTCTGCTTGGGCTCAAGTGGAAGAGGGCAGCAGCTGGAATTGCTGCTCCACCATAAATGAGAAGTTTTCAAATTGGGAAATTATCTTAAGAGTTGTCCCATTTCTTTCACAGCTTTGAGTGTTCACCTAAATAACCATTTATCCAGTCCTATAACGTAGGAAGGCATGGCTGGTGAGTAAGGCAGCCAGCATGTTTAAAGGACATGATAGGGCTTGTACTGGGAAAGGAGCAAGAAAGCCTTTTCAGTGGTGATTGTTCTGTGGTCCTAGCACATGGTGCAAAAGGCCATTTCCGCTCACAGAGCATGAAGGGATTTAGGAGCTGATAGCAGAGAATGCCTTGTCGCATCATCTGGGTGGTTCAGTGTGTTGGTCAAGGCAACTGAACTGCTACCAAATGTTGAATCAGAAAAAATAACTTATAATGAAGTGAAAACATGAGATAGACTCCTGGCTCCTACCATGTCTCTAACTGAGAAGAAGAGGAGGGAGAAGTCTGTGTGATGCATTCTGTGGAGAATATTCCATATTGCTGTGGCAGAGGGTAGCTGGAAGTTACTTTACCTTTCTGGGATGACTCTTGGGACAGTGTTAACCTTTTTTCAACATTTAACCTCTCTCTGACTGTGCAGAAGTCTAGTCAGGACCTGTTCCCCCAGTGCAATGCATTGGATAGAATGGCTCAGGAGAACCATGGAAGACTTGAGTATGAAAAAATAAATTATTCTCTGTGACTAGCCTAGGAGATCAGAGCCATTTCCAGAAGATGTAAGGAGAAGTAAATGCTGGTGCCCTTTGAGAGAAGGTGAGCTAGTTCTTTTCCAGACATGGTTAGAAGAGAGGTTGGAAAATATATAGTATGCTGACCAGAAGAGGGAGAATACCTTGGTTCTGCATTGTGTAGTTTTTAACAAGCTTCCAAGTCACACTGTGGTAAGAATCATACAGTAGACAAATGACCCAGTTTGCAACCTGGGCCTTGGGGGAGACTTCCTGGCCAGATTCCCAAAGGAAGATTGTTGGTATGGGAAGTGCAGGCTGGAGCTTGCCCTTCATACATACCTGCATGCAACAGCATA
Source organism: Tricholaema leucomelas (assembly GCA_013400475.1). Lineage (NCBI taxonomy): Eukaryota > Metazoa > Chordata > Aves > Piciformes > Lybiidae > Tricholaema lacrymosa > Tricholaema leucomelas. The sequence continues at coordinate 1,634,855 of WAAF01002817.1, read as the reverse complement.
ATAAGATTAGGCAGGTCACTACATAGCTGAGAGCTGCTCCCACCCAGGCATATTTAGTGTGTCTGTAAGTACACTGTCAAGCATCAGCTGGTCATGGGCTGCTCTGATGCTGGTGAAGTTCATGAAGGACAGGGAACTGGCTGAGTGAGGGTACAGCAGAGGGCTGGAGATGATGTGGAAACTAGAACATATGTCTTGTGAAAAAAAGCTGAGGGACTTTGGGATTTTTAGCCTGGAGAAGACTGAGTGGGGATTTTATCAATGTTTCTAAATTCCTAAAGGGTGGGTATCGGGAAGATGGGGCCAGCCCCTTTTCAGTAATGTGCACAAACTTGAACATAGGAAGTTCCATGTAAATATGTGAAGGAATTTCTTTACTTTGAGGGTGGTGGAGCACTAGAACAGGCTGCCCACACATGGGATGGCATCTCCAATCTCTGGAGTCATTCAGAGCTTGTCTGGACACCATCCTGTGCAGTCTGCTCTAGGGGAACTTGCTTTAGCTGGTGGGGGTTAGGGTTAATTGATCTCTTCTCAACCCAAATCATTCTCTGGTTCTCTGTGCAATGTGTGTCTACAGAACAGTGTTATCAGGTAGAATCATAGAATGGTTTAGGTTGGAAGGGACCTCAAGGATCATCCAGCTCCAACCCCCTGCCATAGGCAGGGACACATCCCACTAGAGCAGGCTGCTCAAGGCCTCATCCAGCCTGGCCTTAAATGCCTCCAGGGAGGAAGCATCCACAACCTCCCTGGGGAACCTGTGCCAGTGTCTTACCACCCTCACTGTAAAGAACTTCCTCCTAACATCCAGTCGGAATCTCCCCTCTTCCAGCTTAAACCCATTCCCCCTCGTCCTAACATTACTAGACCGTGTAAATAGTCCCTCCCCAGCTTTCCTGTAGGCTCCCTTCAGATGCTGGAAAGCCACTATAAGGTCTCCTCGAAGCCTTCTCTTCTCCAGGCTGAAGAGCCCCAACTCTCTCAGCCTGTTGTCCTCATAGCAGAGCTGCTCCAGCCCTCTGAGCATCTTCGTGGCTCTCCTCTGGACCCGCTCCAGCAGTTCCATGTCCTTCTTGTGTTGGGGGCTCCAGAACTGCACACAGTACTGCAGGTGGGGTCTGAGGAGAGCAGAGTAAAGGGGGAGAATCCCCTCCCTTGCCCTGCTGGCCACACTTCTCTTGATGCAGCCCAGCACAGGGTTGGCTGTCTGGGCTGCATGTGCACACTGCCGGCTCATGTTGAGCTTCTCGTCGACCCAGACCCCCAGGTCCTTTTCCTCAGGGCTGCTCTCCAGCCATTCATCACCCAGCCTGTATCTGTGCCTGGGATTGCACCGACCCAGGTGCAGGACCTTACACTTGGCCTTGTTAAACGTCATGAGGTTGGCCTGATGGTAGATACATGCTGAACAATAGAACTTGTCCACCTGGACTGGATAGTCATGAATATTCACAAGTCAGCAGCCACACTCACCTAAGCTTCTAGGGCAAATAAAACAAAAAGCCATGACTATACTATTTTCTGCATGAGAGAATTCCAAGTATTGAAGGTTTTTGAAGTATCTGTATACATAGGAATGGCATCATTTATTACCCCAATTTTTTCTCCTTAAAATTCAGATAAAAATTGTTGGTGTGCCTGTCCTTCCAGTCATTTACACACCACTCAGGGGTTTTGTCCTTCTTTTTAATCCTTTGCTTTGCTTGCTATTGGCCTAACTCAAGTCTTTCTTGCACTAGATTTCCCGTTAAAAGATGAGAAGCATTCATTCATGCTAGGCTTTGGTATCCTTATCCCACATCTGCCAAGACAGCATCACTTCATTTCTGGCTCAGTAATCTTACCTGTGACAGTGTCATAGGTTACACCAGCACAGATACAAAAATCAGAGCACCCCAGTCAGATTTTTATTCTTCTTTAGTTCCTTTTCTTTCACATCATTCTTAAATGAGGAAAACTAAGCAGAACTTGCCCCATGAAGAGACTGAATCACTAGCCTGGTAGGACAGCTTTCTGAAATTGCTTCACCATCCTGCTTTATCTTGAGACAATTTCTTCTTAAAATTGTCATTTTCTAATCTCTTCTGATGTCTGCTGACATCCAACTGACAGTTGTCCTTTCCCAGATATTTGATCACTCATTCTTTCTTCAACTGTGATGCAAACAAAGTGAAAAAATAGAGATAATTTTAAAAGTTGCCATTTTCCCACATCTCTAAGAAGTTTCTACAGAGAGGTCTGGACAGGCTGGATCAATGGGCTGTGACCAGTTATATGAAGCTGAATAAGACCAAGTGCCGTGTCCTGTACCTGGTTCTCAACAACCCCATGCAACAATCCTGACTGCGGGAAGAATGACTGGAAAGCCACCTGGCAGAAAAGAATGTAGGGGTGTTGGTCAAGAGTCAGCTGAACATGAGCCAGCAGTGCACTCAGGTGGCCAAGAAGGCCTAGAGCATCCTGGCCTCTATCAGAATTAGTGTGGGGTCTTCAGGATTAGGGTGGTCATTGATTGTCCCTCTGTACTTGGTATTGATGGAGCCACACCTTGATTACTGGGTTCAATTTTGGAGCCCTCACTATGAGAAGGATGTTGAGGTGCTGAAGCATGTCCAAAGAAGGACAGCAAAGCTGGTGAAGTGTCTAAAGGACAGAATGAGAAACGGCTGACAGAACTGGGGTTTAGCCAGAAGAAAAGGAGGCTCAGGGGAGACCTTTTCATCCTCTACAACTACCTGAAAGGAAGTTGTAGCAAGATAGGAATCACTCTCTTCCCTAAGTTGCAAGTGATAGGAAGAGAGAAGATGGCCATCAAACCTCAACCAGGGGAGGTTTACATTAGATACTAGGGAAAATTTCTTCACTGAAGAGGTTGTAAAGCACTGGAACAAGGTGCCCAGGGAGATGGTGGAGTCATATAGATGTGGTGCTTAGGGACATGGTTTAGTGACATACTTGATAGTCTTTGGCTTATGGCTGGAATTGACTATCTTAAAGGCCTTTTCCAAATGAACCAATTCTTCAATTATGTAAAACCCAAAAGCCAACATGAGTGAGGGTCAGCTGAAGAGCTCATGTAACTGTCTTGAAAAAGCATCAAGAAGGTGCTCATGTTGCAGTTGCCATCTCTGGAAATATTCAGGCATCGATACTATGCAAATCCTGGTAGGTGCATTTCAAGGTCATAGAGCATGTAAACTCATAGTGATTAGCTGCATTGATCAAAGATAGGCTTAGAGTGTCTGAGACAATGTAAAGAGATTAATTCCAGATCTGAACTACACAATGCCATAAACAGCAGAACTAACAAATTTGCCTCATTGCCTTTTGGATTTATCTCCTTCTCACTCGTGCCTCCCTCATGCACCATAATACTCTTGAATTTCTCCCACCTCATAAATACCCAGTATGTTCTGTCCTGCCCTTTTCCATCACTGCTTCCTGATAAGTGCATGCAGGCCAAGAAGTGCATGTTCACTGGCCCACACATACATGATTGGGCATCTGGCAGACCAAATGAACAGATAAGTGCTGAGCTCTCCACCTGGCCTCACACGCAGACACGTGAATGTCTCTTCCATCCAGAGGTACATGGCTTTACCACCAGTGCAGTCCCATGCCTGCTGAGGACATTGGATTGTCCACATGTGCAGCAGATGTTCCTACACACTGGAGCAGTTTTGTGAATCCAGCACATGAAAAAAGTCAGATAATGTCGTCAGTGGTGAGGCTAAGACATTGCCTAGAGAGTATCAGCTATTTATACAAGTGTTAGTAGAATAAAGATGTTCTGTATTAACACTTCAGTAAAGAACTATAAGAATAATTTGAAGTCTGCAAAGCCTCCTTTAGTCTAAGAGATTTGAGTTCAATTTATTTAGCTTATGCATGAGATTTTGGGGAGATTTACTTGTTGTCTCTCTCTATCTGCCTGGAGGGAACATTTTTTTTTCTCTTAGAAGACTTTTTAATTTAGTAGGAAGAAATCTATCTGAAGCTAGGCATATGACCAAAAAAGGCAGCACATTTATGTCAGCGTAATTATTTTTGCTACATCTGCCCTACAGGCTTGATGAATTTGCTCTTGAAGTCAAGACTGGATATCTTGGTAAAGTTCTGCTTGAGCAGTGTGAGAGTAAAAGACTGACAGAAGTTGCTGATGGAGGAGCACTGCTCCCTGCTATGCAAGACATCTCTCTTGGCCTTTTGAGCAGTGCTGATAATAAATAGTAGAATGTGGTGGCTAGGAGCTGAAGCTAGACAAAATCAGCCTAAACAGATATAGTTTCCTAGAGATTTGTGCTTATAATACTCAAATTACATACTTGCAGAGGTGAACACTGACTGCTGACACCTCCTTCTGAAATACAGACTTAATGCAGTATCTGGGAAAACTCTTTTTGCCTGGGAGAACCCAAGACATGGTTGCGCTCTTGTGTTGCCTTCTCACTATCCTGTTCTGTGACTCTGGGAATGCTTGTCCTCACTCTCCGTGACCCATTTGTTGACTCTTAGAAGCAGAGCAGCAAGCAAGTAATATCTTTGACAGCTTTTCATGAAATTATTTGCTTTATCCAGTTGCATGCAAGGGTCACAGCAAACCTTTTTCTTCCTGAGGCACAACTGGCCAGATCTGTTTCTGAATCTTGAGGTTTTGTGTAGTCTCTGAGGTGAGCAACATCCAACATAATAAAATTCCTCAGAAGAGAAAGCATTGCCACACCACAGGGTGCTCCACGTTCACCTACCTACAGTGCAAAGACTCACAGAGGAGGGGAAAAGCAGTAGGTTTATTTTGTAAATAAAATCACATGCTTTCATGGAATCACAGAGTGGTTTAGGCTGGAAGGGACCTCAAAGATCATCTAGTTCCAACCCCCCCGCCATAGGCAGGGACACCTCCCACTAGAACAGGTCACTAAAGGCCTCATCCAACCTGGCCTTGAACACCTCCAGGGAGGGAGCAAGTGGCTGACATTTCTATCAGTGGCTAAGAGACTCCCCTTTAACCATTCCAGGAATTTTGCTTTCTGCATTTTTTATTCTGAAATGGAAAAAAAAAAAAAAAAAAGAAATCCTGTACAGTAAATATTTATCCAAGATGTGTGGTTGTTAATATGATCCAGTCTTCAGTCATTTTGAATGGTGTCATGATGACAGATGTTAATTCAGAGAGGAATAGATGGGAGGATTTATGCCTGAAACACATGTGTTCCTTGGCGGGCTCCGCGGATTGCTCGCATAGTTAGTGCTGTCTGAGCAGCTTGCAACGTTTTCTCTGCCTCGAAGCACCGAGGGCTCCAGGACAGGGGTTTGACCTGTACCTCCAGTTCGCTGTAATAAATACTAAGGTAACTAAACTCCCCATGTGCTTTTATCTTCCTAAATTTATCTCTGTCTCTCTGCTCCAGCTGTGTGTGGTGCTCCTGGTTCTTCCCACGACAAACAGCAGCTTCTTACTGCAGGAGAGAGGGATGCTCCTGTGTGCGCAGGGTGCGAATCTCTGACCTCATCCTGCTCTAGATTCAGCTTCTCTCCTACCTCAACACTCAAAGTTATTTAATGCAAGCACTTGTCCTGAAAATAGACTATACCATGTGAAGGTAGTAAGCAAGAGAGATTCTGGGAAGACTCGTATTTGTATTATTACAGTTACAAATTTATGGGATGTATCTAAGAGTGTCTCTTCTCCTCTTAGTTAAGGCTAGGTTTGTAAAAGTGGTAGTATCTTATGTTTTATTTATTTTTATGTTCAGAGAAATAAAACTGAAGGAGAATGGCCATGCTGTTGGGTGGACAAGGCTTTTGCTGGGTCCACCTGAAAGTTTTTCTTAGCTGGCAAGTCAGTTGTGTTCTAGCAATTTTCCATGAAATTAACTTTCTCCACAGCTGATGAGTACAGAAAATACTGCACCTGGCCCAGGCAAGCAGCACTTTGAGTGTTTTCAAGATACTCTTAAATGCAAGTGTTCTGTTTGCATTACAGCTAATTTAAATTCTCATCTTTTAAGACTATTAAATAACATTGCTTAAAAACTCTTTTGTAAACCAACAACTGTTAATGCAAGTTTAGAAAATAAAGTAGGACAGAAGCTTCCTGGCATCTTCCCAGCCTCTCCTTACTTTGACCTTTCTGCTTTCTCCTCCTAAAGGATACTGAATAATTTGTGTATGTTCTATATGAACATTCAGTGAAGATACAAATTATTTGGCTTCTCACTTCAGCTGAGATGCCAGAATAGGAGAAGACAGATTTTCTGTGTACTCATGCTGTAAAAGCAATGCAAGAACTTCCCTAGAGACTCAATTTAAGATAACTTAAGAAAGCAGTAAGGGTTTCTAGGCCATAATTCTTCCTGTGGTGATCCTTCAGCTTTTTTTCTTTCCTTTTTTTTTTTTTTGGCTTGCTGTGCCAAGAGTTTAGGCTAAGTATGTGTTATATGTGTTGTTTAATGAGTTGCTGTTTGTATTCAAACTGACGAATCAGTTCAGCTCCCTAAAAAAAGACTTTGCTGATGGGTGTCCTTAGGCGTCCTGGGATGCCCTCATACTTTGTCACCAAAGCTTGCAATGCTTTTCCAATTTGACTTGATTTGCTTTTTCTCTGCAGGCATGCTGTTCTAAGTGGAGCAGGTAGCTGCTTTTATAGTTGGGAACACCTTATGGTTTCTGTTATAAGAAACAGGGAAAATGCTCTATCATTTTATTGCTCTGTCATCTTTGAGCTGACACTTTCCACGCCACCTGTTCAGCACAGCTGGAAAGCTCAGCTGAAATAACTTAGGATGAGGCTACTGAAAATCTCCTGCCCTATTTTGCTGAGATTCTCTAGTTCTTCAGTGCAGTGGCTGGGAATTGGTGAGGATGTGTTACCGTGCAACCTGCTGTGGCTCCCGCTGTTCAGTGAAATCCTATGGCTCAGTTTGGTCTCTCTTGGAGACTGTTAGATGCTGAGCATGGTCTGCCCTAGCAAGGCTCCTCCTAACCTCCTATGGTTAGTCAGGATGCAGCATTTCCAGTGTAAGGAAAATCAGCCCAATCTAGAAGTTTGTTCACAACAGAGACAGAGGAGTCTTGTGAAACTTTATTCAAGTAAAGGGAGAGTCCACGGGGCAGATTCCTGTGGAGTCCCTCAAATTGCTGGAAGGCACAGCTTCCCTTTTATCCTAAATTCCTGGACCAAAATTTCCCTATCCCTTTCCCCACTGGCTGAGGTATTCAGTCTTTGCAATCTTCCTGATACGCCTACTTCAGGTACTCCCCTTTACATGTAATCCCCCTGCATCATACATCATAAATTCATTTAAATTAGGTCCTTCGCTTCTCTGGGTGGAGAAGTTAATATTCAGTAATCTGTTGAGCCTGCTTTCTGTCCCAAAAGTTCAGAAGTTCAGGCTGTGTTCAGTACCTGTTATCTTCAGACAGCCCCCACTGCTTTACAGCAAGACCCAGACAAGGTCTTTAGCAGTGGCCCATTGTGATTTACATACACATAGATAAGGTGAACTGATTCTTATTCTTATTCTTTCGTTGTTATTTCAACTCTCCGCAATTCTTCATTTGTAAAGACACTACCCACCGTAATCCTATCACCAGGGATGTAAGAACCAAACAGGATTTTCCTTTTAGTAGCTTCTCCACAAAGAGCTGGGAGCAGGGAAGGAAGCTCTCCGGGACTCTTAGAAGCCCACTTGTTTGCTGTCAGCTACCTGAACAATATGAAGAAGCAGAAATCTGGTCTGGTGCACAGCAAGAGCTGGAGTGTTGGAGGTTGAAGGTACTTGAAACATCAGAGAAAGAAAGGTTTTAAGACCAGCAGGTTTGTTAGATGTAAGTAGTTCAGGAGCCCTGTAAAAGGTTGCAGGCTTTTTTTCTCCTGTAAAGGGCTGCTTTACACTACAATAGCTTACTGGAGCTTGTAGTTGCACTTAGAGGGCTGTGCTCTGGGCTTAATTGCTCTATCTTGAGGAGTTTTTCTTGGGTTGATTTTTGGTTTGATTTATTAGATTGCCCTTTAAGACTTTAAAAAGTGGTTTATAGTTATAAAAATCAAGCTGACAAAAATTGGGAAAAGAAAAAAAGTAACATTGCATTTTCAATATTAATTTAGTTCTCCTGTGGAGATGTTATCCTTAATTACATAATTACATCCTGGCTTTTTAGAACACAGCTGTCTATCCAGTGGAGTGGGAAGACTGAGATTTAAGCTAATTTCTGTAATGCAAGACATTCAGCCTTGATATAAGTAGTTGCAGAAACTGCACGTGTTGTGGATAGGAGAGAGGAAAGCAGAGGAGAAAATGGTCTCCTGATTTCAGACATCCTCCTGAGAGGAGGGTTTAGCCTTTGACTGCCCAATGTGATGTTGAGCAATTTAGATCAGAATTTCCTGAACACATTTAATTCTCCTGAGGCCGATGATATTCTGGTGAGGTGAGTGGTCAGCAGGAGAGCTGGTTCTTCAGGAGCAGCAAAGTCAATGGAGTTGGACTGTGAGGTTAACAAAAAAGAGAGTTGAACTTAAGGTGTCTGTAATAGAACATCAAGAGGCAGTGGCATTCATCTTTGTGTTCTCCTCTATGAAATGGTGTAATGTGTGCCAAATACTGCAGAAATGTTCTAAATATGAAAGTGCTGTCTGTAACACACTTAGATGTATGGCAATAGAAGAAAAATCTTGTGGGAAAGTTAGGAAGTCACTGTTCACAACAGAAATCTTGAGCTGGAGCTCTGGAGTTGTCCACTTAATACCTGGATTTGGACTTTCAATCATGGTTTAATAGATATAATGACAGTAGGACATTTAATAAACTGTGTCATAAAAATAATAGCAAAATGAAGAGTCAGATCCTCTATGGGAATAAAATACTCAATAAGTAATGATGATCATAGAATCACAGAATGGTCTGTGTTGGAAGGGACCTCCAAAGCTGATCTAGTCCAGCCCCCACTCTAGGGCCTGTTCTTCTTTGGGATTTTTATTCACTTTAGATTTTTGTTTTTCATTGAAGGGTTATTATATTTCACAGTCAAAAAAACATAACAGGATCACAAATTATCTCAATCCATTCCTTTAACTAACAACTTCCATCTTTTGTAAGTCATTTCAAAACAGGAATATTCCTTCAAACTTTGGCTCAAAGTTCAGATAAGATTTTGAACCAAGCAGTCTGTGGTACAGTCTATCCATCACCCTGTTTGCACATAGTACAAACACATCTTCTGACACACCGTATGTGAGCTATCATTTATGCTTTAACTTCTAAAACACTGTATTCATCAGAATAATCTTCAGGGGTTTTCTGCAGCTCATCTGACATGTTCCAAGTTTAATTTTCTTCACAGGACAATCTCTTTTTCAACTGTGTTTTGTTATCTTACAACTGTTCAGTTTTGGGCTCTCCAGTTTAAGAGGGACAGGGATCTGCTGGAGAGGGTCCAGCATAGAGCTACAAGGATGATTAGGGGACTGGAAGGCATGCCTTATGAGAAGAGGCTGAGGGATCTGGGGCTTTTTATTCTGGAGAAGAGAAGACTGAGAGGGCATTTAATAAATGTTTATGAACAACTGAGGGCTGGTCAGGAGGAGGGGGACAGGCTCTTCTCACTTGCTCCCTGGTATAGGACAAGGAGCAATGGATGTAAGTTGCAGCACAAGAGGTTCCACCTCAACACAAAGGGGAACTTCTTTACTGTAAGGGTCACAGAGCACTGGAACAGGCTCCCCAGAGTTGAATCTCCTTCTCTGGAGACTTTCAAGGCCTGTCTGGATGTGTTCCTCTCTGATCTGTGCTAGATTGTGTGGTCCTTTTCTAGCAGGGGGGTTGTACTCTATCTCCTTGGGTCCCTTATATCCTGTGATCCTGTGAACTGTTTTGCTCTCAGTTACGTGAGTAAAACCATAGAAATACATTAAAAACAACAATTCTTTAAAAAAGTAATTCCACTGTGTTTATAATACAGCATACAAATAAATTTGCTGTCCTGACTCTTTAGAAGCTCAGAAGACAACAGTTGGTGTTAGACCAGCAGCACAGGAACCCCCTGTCTGTCTGTAGGTTAGCTATAGCACTTAAAGTTATATAGGTCAAAAGAAGTTGGAAATTCAGTAGGCCTGTTTGTGATTTTCTGCTTATTCCTAGTACATACTTGCAAATAAACAGGGCAGAAACTTCCAACTGGCAACCACGGGAAAGAGCACATCAGCTTCGGCAAAGAGACCTGGTGCGTAATGCAGTCTCAAGTTGTGCCGGGGGAGGTCTAGGCTGGATGTTAGGAGGAAGTTCTTCACAGAGAGAGTGATTGACATTGGAATGGGCTGCCCAGGGAGGTGGTGGAGTCGCCATCCCTGGAGGTGTTCAAGAAAAGACTGGATGAGGCACTTAGTGCCATGGTCTAGTTGGCTGAATAGGGCTGGGTGCTAGGTTGGACTGGATGATCTTGGAGGTCACTTCCAACCTGGTTGAGTCTATGATTCTCACATCCAACCTGGCTTTTGTCACTGTGGAAGTTGCTGCTTTCTGAGCTGGTGTTCGTGGACAGGACAGCTTCCAGTTTCATGTGTAGCCAGGATGTCACAAAGTTTACATGTCTACTAGAAACTTTGAAATTGCCACCCCTACTTGGAATTAAGGTTCTCTTGTGGTTTTCTGCCTGGTTATCAAGCCTAAAGAAACTAATCTCTAGCCAGTGTAATGGGTTATTGTCAGTTCATTCGTACCAATGAAGATTTTTGCTTTAAGAAAACCCCAAAGCTTTAGTAGTACCATGTGCGTTTGTTTCCATCATGCTTCCATCATGTTTCCATCATGCTCTTTGCCACTGAAACACTGCAGAGAATGTGTTTGGGCTTCACACTGAGAAATGTTAGTAAAAGCTAAATTTGGGGCATTTACAACCTCTCAGGATTTCTCTTGGGTGCTGTAAGACTGTTGAGAGATGGGGAGTACTGACAAGGGAATGGCCTGGGAAATTCACAACTGTTTGATTTTAGACTTGGTCAGTGGGAGGGTGTTTGGAGAGAAGAAACAAAAAATACAAGAAAACAGAAGTGTCATATTTTTGGATTGAACAAGAGCTGCAGCTCTTCTCCCAGTGGGACAAAGAGAAGATGAGGAAAATGCTTTAGCTCAATCTTCAGTATTCCTGCTTCAGGCAAAGTAAGAGCTTTTCAGTGGGGCTGATAAGAATGAAACAAAATGCTTTAGACTCTAGAGCCTTCCTAGGCTTTAAAAACTGAAGATAGGGACATGTAGAGAGGGTGGTGAGGCTTTCAACATCACTTTGAGAAAGCTGAAGTGTGGGCTAGTGGGTCTGGCAGTTGACTGTCAGCCCAAACTGCAGGCTCTCAGCATCTCTGTTCTTGTTGCTAAAAACTCCTTGTTGCTTTGATAATTGTGCAAATGATGCAACTTCATTTATGTTACCACTCGTAGAAGACAATTTTCTAGGCCTCCATGTCTGCTTGGCCTCTGAGAAACGCAGCATTGGCTGGATAAGATGGTTATTTTCTAGCTGAAACACACCTTCTGCATCTAATCCAGTTATGCCTGAGCAGAAACCTTTCAAAAGCCTCTGCAGATGGATTGCAGCAGTCCTGCTGTAGCCTGTGTTTGTGTGACAGTGAGTGCTTGTGGATGACGGCTATAGAATAAACCACATTCCAGCCTAGGTGGGGGCAGAGATTCCAGTGAACTATGTGCTCCCAGGCACAGTGAAGTCTTGTGACTGGTATGTCATCTCCTGGCCTTTTCTTTTCCTCATGCCCTTCTCCTTGTCCATTTTTGGTGTTACCAGAGTTTGAAAGAGCAGTAATCTTCAGTTACCATGGGTTCTCTCTCAAGGCTTTTTATCTTTTTTTGTTGCTTTTTTGCATACCTAGACTGGGTTCAACTTTGTGTTGTGCTTAGCTGACCTGAGCAATCTCCTTGTCCCCTTCCCATCAGATATAGATGTCTTCCAGAGCAGTGCTGCTTTTTACTCTTAAATCTATCAATCTCACGGAAGCACGAAAGGGGGAGCATCCATGTCATCAGGTTGCAGTAGCATTACCTCTCATTTTGCTTACTATGTTATAAATCTTGTTGTTCTGTGAAACTCAGCTTGCTTCTAGGTGTTTGTATCTTCTGTTGGATTGTGCTTTTTGGCTAAGGCTCTGAGTTTCCATGTTTTTGTTTTAGCAGATGTTGTGATTCACTTTGGTAAATGTGAGACCAGGAGACAGAAAACTGAATGGAGACAAAGATACAACTGGCTGTCCCTATTACCCTTTGGTATTCTGCAAATGGACAGGATGAGGAATTACAGCTGAATTGTCTTATCAATGTTGCTATTAGGCAAGCCCTGCCATTTTTTTTATCCCTTCCTCATAACCTGCAATCTCTAGTTTGTCACTGAATCATAGAGTGTTTTGGGTTGGGAGCGACCTTTAAAGGTTGTCTACTGCAACCCTTCCTTGCAGCCTGTCTTCATAAGAGAGGTGTTCTAGACTTTTGATTGTTTTTGTGGCCCATATCTATACCCATTTATTCCTGGAGTGGCGTCTCTGGAGGGGATATTTTGGCCTCTCTCCCTGTTTGACAGCTGAACAAGAGATTGGCTTGAAAGCCCTAGCCCCTCCTAATTCTTTCCACTTTTTAAATAGTCTCCTTTGAAAGCTTTAGTGATGTCAGGTACTGTTGAACACTGCCTAACCATACTTTGGACTCCTTTTCTGACTTACTACCATTCTGACAGTATCTGCAGTGCATCACCTGTCAAAAGAAGAGTTATGGATGGATGTCAACTATCTGGACTTCTGTAAGACCTTTGACACAGTCCTCTACAAGATCCTTCTCTCTAAATTAGATAGATATGGATTTGATGTGATTTGCCCAGATCTAGATTCCTCAGGACGAGAAAGACATGGACCTATTGGAGCAAGTCCAGAGAAGGGCCACAAAAGTAAAGAGCTGGAACACCTCTCTTGTGAAGAAAGGCTGAGAGACTTAGGATTGTTTAGCCCAAGAAGGCTCCAGGGAGACTTTCAGTACTTAAAAGGGGGCCTTTTAAGCATAATCTCTTGTGGCAGGACAAGGGGTAATGGTCTTAAACTTAAAAAGGGGAGAATTAGTCTAGGTATGAGGAATACATTTTTTATGATGAGGGTGGTGAGGTATTGGCACAGGTTGTCCAGAGAGGTGATAGATGCTCCATCCCTGGAAACATTCCAGGTCAGGTTGGATGGGCCTCTGAGCAACCTGAGCTAGTTGAAGATGACCTTGCTTACTGAAAAGGAGGGTTAGGCTAGATGACTTTCAAAGGTCCCCTCCAACCCAAAACATTCTGTGACAATCAAGAAGGGAGATACTACATCCTCAGAGGCCCACCCTTAAGCACTGCAGACTGTAACTGTAGTGGAGAACAGGGAATGCCCCCAACATCAAACATCAAGTCTGTGCTCCCAAATCCATCAGGAAAATTGTGCCTTCTTTCCCAGTGCCTGCTGCCTCTCAGGCAGCTGCCTGTCACTGCCCAATCTAAAATGGGGCAACATTCCCAGGAAGTAATCGCCCTGAACATCTGTGTCCAGTCAAACCAAGCACCCACACTAGGCGTAGCAGTGGCCAAGCATCAGCAGTAGCTCAGCGCCTTGGAAAGGGCTGCACTTCTGAGGCTGTTGTGTCGGGAGAGCAGCCTCCTGGGGCTTGCACTTGTGGTGGTGCTGTGTTTTGTAGCTTGCCAGGGACAAACTGCAGAACAAAACCACAGGGCTTGAGATGTAGCTCAGAACTGCAGGGTTTGTAGAGCCAGACCACAAGGCTGAGATTTTCAATAGTCATAAGCCAGGAAAAGTTTTTTGTTCTTTAGCCCTGTATGAGACTTTGCATGCTGGATAGGTGGAAGTATGAGAGCTGGTCTGCCGAGACTCCATGTTTCTCCTTATAACTGCTTTAGAATTTACACAGGGAAAACACACCAAAATGAAGGATTTCCTCAGATGTCCCTCAGTAATAATCTCAGAGGAACTGCCTAGAAACGGTACAGGAAGAACAGACAGCAAAGATAAATGAGACAGAAGAGAGAATGCAGGCCAGTTTCAGAGCAGTGTGATAGCTGAGGAAAATGCTTAGGGAAGTAGTCTGGATGAATGTCTGGAAAAGCAGCTACACAGAAGGGACCAAAGTGGTGCCAGCTAGGGAGAGGGTCCATGTTTATTTTGTGCTGGCACCGAACCAGATAAGAGGCACCCTGGGATGGTCTCAGTGGTTTTCACAACCACTGTGATCTGTGTGGTTATCTCTACAATGGGAAGATGGACACCTGTGACATGTGTAGTTGTCTCTTTCTGAACAGCACAAGCAACAAAAAATAAAAGTCTCGAGTGTTGGTAATCTTTCTTCTTTTTCTCTTCTCTTTAATGTTCTAAGTGTAATTGTGCTAGTTTGAGGCTAACTGAAATACTCTAGTGAAAAAAATGAGATTACAGGCTGTGAAAAGGAAACAGTGGTGATGTCTGCTTCACTCATAGGCTCGCTGAGATGTATAAAAACGAGAGNCACATTGTAAATATCTGCTTGTATATTGTGCTAAGCTGTTAATGTAAAGCTTCATTCCCTTACTTCCAGCCAGCTGAGTCTAGTCAGGGTGATTTCATAAGACTGGGGAGGGCAGGTAACACCTAAACCATCACAGTAATGTAAAAGCTGTGTAAAACCTACTCAAATCCCAGAACTTAAGCAAAATCTCTTATGGAGTGTGAGTCAACACAAAGGACAGGTTTTGTCCACTTTTAATAGCTTGCAAGCCTTTGGTTCAAACTGTTTGCAAAATTTAGGCAATGCCATATTTAGAATTGCACATGAAACTGTAATTGGACTTATAAATGTATTTTAGTTTTGGGGTCACATGCTATTTTTCCAGGGTGTGCCTGCTCAAACCCACAATAAGATGGTTTCACTGAGTGAGTAGCTGTTCAAGATTTTTGTTTATCATCTTCATTTCTGTGAGGCCTGAAGCGTGCTTAATGCAAGTGGAATCTCTGATTTTTTTTTCCCCTGCTACCCTGTGCTTTGTATGTGCCTTTAGGAATTTCCAAACGTTTAATATTTATACAAATTTTAATGAATTTTTGCAAGGAGGCAAATCTCAGCCGGCATACAAAACCTCTCAAATCCCTTGGCCAAATGGTCGTTGGACTTTACTAACATTTATAGATAGAGTTTCTTTCATTTTTTAAATGGTGGGATTACTCAGTGGCTGAAAATGTCATCACGGAAAGCATTAGACTGCCTTGACGCCAGGCATTGTTTCTGATTCAACTGTGGTAAAGGAACATGAGTGGTAATTAGGATTCTTTTGCGTTTAGAACTATAGAACCATTTCAGTTGGAAAAGAACTTCAAGATCATTTTATCCAGCCTTTGGTCAAGATCCAGTCATTTAAGGTCCTGAAAGGACTCTGCAAGATCCTTGCCATGGTCAGCAAGTGTATTAGGTTTGGGCATGTATTGTTGAAAGAGGATAGCAATGGCATTTAGCTGTCCTAGGCTGCTGATTTGGTTGACAGCATGTATGCTCATGGAGTTTGCTGGGTTAAAGGCTTTCCTAAGGGCCATCTGCCAGGGTTTCATTCTTCGGGATCTGAAATTCAGCATCTAAAGAAAACCATGGAATTGATCCATAAAGAATCCTCTGTAAGGTGTTAAGCACCGTGTGGTGTGAAAACTCACAGGAGCTGTGTGCAGTACAAACAGCATGTGAAGTGCAGCAGGCATGGGCTGGAGCACTTAGCCTCGATAATTAAGGGGCTAATCACTGCCTGGCTGGGGAAGCTCCTGAGGGCTTTGCAGGGGATCATCAACATTTTCAGCAATGCCTTGAAAGCAACTGTAGAGTCACTAATAAGTTGCAAACAACCCAAAACTGGTGTAAGTAATGGCTTCCAAAACTGGTGTGGGTTATGTAGTGTAATTTCTGTCTCTGATTCTCATGAAAATCACAAGAAATATAGCTCAATGCTTTGCGGAGGAGATACTCAATCACATTATTCTGCCAAAGCTGCTGGTTAGCAGATTAAAGTTCCTGCGATCCTCCCTGTGTCCTGCTCTGAATTTTGAACCCAAACAGAAGGAAAACACTAGAACGTGGTTGCTCTGTAAGCCCTGTGAACACAGAACCTCTGGTTATTCTGAGGGCACAACATGGTGTACCTGGCAACATCTGGACCAGCAATGATAGGAGGCAGAGGGGCACAAGCCCCACTCTAGGCAGGGCTTTCTAGCAGCGGCAGTATTCAAGACCAGTGATCTGCAGGGTGGAGTCTTTAATTAAAACACAACCTATTTGGTAAAGATAAAGGACATTCTTAGTTGTTTTTTCCCTTGTACCATGAACATGCATGACTCCACGAGACAAAGTGGCACCTAACTCACAGAAAACCTGTCAGAAGAAGATAAATCTAGGATAAAGTGGGAAACGTGTAGTTCTACTAAAAGTAGAGCTGTATGGTCATGTTCAGCTCTTTGAATGTTCTTAAAAGCATTTGCTATCTAAAGTACCTCCCCTTGGAGGCAGGTGAGTGATCACAGCATGAGCTGGAATGCTTAAGCCATTAAGCAAACTAGGTGAGAAGCCGTTAACCAAACAAACTGAAGTGCCAATAAGAGTGAAAAGATGGCACGACGGAGGGGGTTGTTCATGCTGAAGCCCAGACCTCTCCATGTTCCTCACACTTGTCATCCAGACTAGCTCAAGTGCATCTGCAGGTGCTGCTGTCACCCTTCCACTACACCCTTATCCTAGTACCTTGTGGCAGTGAGCAGGGACAGCAGGAATTGCCAGCAGTAATGCATTTTAACTTTAGTTTTTCAAGCATAATAGCAACCTGCTGTCTCTTGTAAATAACTGTATTTTGTTGTTTTATCTTTCTCTTTTTTTTTCTCCCTTTTTTATTACCAGAGTGCCTCTGATGGCTTTTGGAAGTCAGTGGCAACCCGTGTCCCAAGAGAACCTCACGAGATACGCATCCTGAATCCCTACTTCATCCAGGAGGCAGCTTTCAGCTTCATTGGACTGCCTTTCAACAACGGCCTGATGGGCAGAGGGGTAGGTACCAAGTGGAACAAGCAAAACCAAGGGGAAGGACAAGAGACCAAGCAGCAGAATAGACTGCTTATGCACTTCTTACTTTTCCTTTGGGCCTACACTATTGGACACTGAAAGGAAGGGACTTTGGCTCTGTGTTCATCCTCCTTAAGACCAAGGCAAGATCCTTCCTTTCTGATACAAGGTGAGAGCTGTTGCAGAGCCCCTTTTGTGGAGGCAGCTTCCAGCATCAGTGACAGTGTCCTGTCACCCACAGTCTGCCAGAAAGACACTTGTTTGTGTGGGTGGAAGGACCTCCTTCCCAAAATGAAGAAAGAAAGAACCGTGCCCTCTATACCCTTGGTGCACCTAGAAACGGTGCAGATCTCCCTAAAGGTCATGCTGTTGGTTCACCATTTACCGCCCTCATGGAGGCTGCAGCCTAAGATCACTTGATATTGCACATCTCAGCCTGCATCCCAGGTTTATAGGAAAAGAGCTAGGATGTTTGTTTATGAGACCATGTGTGATGGTTTGAGTAAGAAACTCTGATCTTAAAGTGAGAAGTTTTAGATGTAAAAGATTACAAAAGAAAGCAATGTCAAGCACAGTTTAGGTCATAGTTATTAACAGAATACCTCTATGGTCATTCTAGGATCTGTCACCTCACTGGAGATTTTTGGACTATGAAGTAGTTGGTGACTTGAATTTTCTTGATTATCTCACACTGCAACACTCTGTGAGAACCTATTTATATTTGCTTTACCTAATGAATCAGCCATTAGAGAAAGTATTACTTGGGTGAGTAAATTACTCATGTTCACATGTGTTGTAGTTGTTGATAGAGACCACACGTGACATTTTGAGGCACATTAGGTCAGCTGACAAACCCAGAGAGAAGTGCTTTTGCATAGCTTTTGCTCTGTCCCTGTGTTGTACTTGCTTTGTGGCAACATGAATTCGAACTAGCCAGCATAGTGCCTTATTTTCCATGCTCTAATTACATTATGAAGTCTTCAGAAATTAATATTAGAGACATTAGTTTTGTACAAGTCAGATCGGCGAGTACCTGGAGGTAAGAAATTAACTTCTTTGTCAGTGATATGGACAGAGAAATCGAGTGCACCCTCAGCAAGTTTGCAGATGACACTAAGCTGTGTGGCACAGTTGACTTGCTAGAGGGCAGGGATGCCATCCAGAGGGACCTGGACAGGCTGGAGAGGTGGGCCTTGGCCAACCTCACGAAATTCAGCAAGGCCAGGTGTAAGGTCCTGCACCTGAGTTGGTGCTATCCCAAACACAGGTATAAGCTAGGTGGCAAATGGCTGGAAAGCAGCCCTGAGGAAAAGGACCTGGGGCTCTGGGTTGATAAAAAGCTCAGCATGAGCTGGCAGTATGCACATGCAGCTCAGACAGCAACTGTGTGCTGGGGTACAGCAAGAGCAGTGTGGCCAGGAGGGCAAGGGAAGTGATTCTCCCCCTTTACTCTGCTCTCGTTAGACCCCACCCCACCTGGAGTACTGTGTGCAGTTCTGGAGCCCCCAACACAAGAAGGACGTGGAACTGTTGGAGTGAGTCCAGAGGAGGACCACAAAGATGATCAGAGGGCTGGAGCAGCTCTGCTAAGAGGACAGGCTACAAGAGTTGGGGCTTTTCATCCTGGAGAAGGGAAGGCCTTGAGGAGACCTTATAGTGGCCTTCCAGTATCTGAAAGGGACCTATAGGAAGGCTGGGGAGGGACTCTTTACAAGGTCTTATAATGACAGGACAAGGGGTAATGGGTTTAAACTAGAAGAGGGGAGATTCAAACTAGATGTTAGGAAAGGCTTCTTTACAGTGAGGGTAGTAAGACACTGGAACAGGTTGCCCGGCGAGGTTGTGGATGCTCCCTTGCTGGAGGTGTTCAAGGCCAGGTTGGATGAGGCCTTGAGTATCCTGTTCTAGTGGGAAGTGTCCCTGCCTATGGTGGGGGGTTGGAACTGGATGATCTTTGATGTCGCTTCCAACCTAAAGCATTCTATGATTCTTAAAATGCAGTGTGAAGATGTGCAGGCAGATTCAGGAACATAGAATGGGGCTTTTGTGAAATGCTTTGCTCTGTGTGTATGTCCAGAAACTTTCTTGAGGTTCTGGAATCTCTGGATTTTTACCCTTTGTGCTGAAGGTATCTTACTCCAAATATTCTTGTCAGCTAAAAAAATAACTTTGCCTTCTGCATTCTTCAGAACTTATCCTTGAAAGAATGTGGTCTTGATCTGTCTTCCAAAAAATCAAGACTGCTGCCCCAATGAAGGACAGAAATGATCAATATTTTTGCCTTTATTCACTCTATATTTGATTTTATTTTAAAACACATTATTTTAATACACAAGATATTACTTAAGCTGAGAGGAGGAGAGAGAATCCGGAAATGAAAATGCTGTGAAATGAAGTTTATGAGGTTTTGATAGGTTGTTTAACACACATCAGATTGGGAAATGAAGGCATCTTAATTGAAACCTGATGTTTCACTTCATGAAAGTTCTTTTGAGTGTTTAAAAGTAGTTTATTAAGCTTTAAGGTAAGCAGTCTTTGCCCATGACCCCTGCTAGATTGTGTAAATTGTAGTTCATTCCTTCAGATGGGCCAGCAGGAGATCTGCAGGTGCACCTGTGGGGCTGAGACATTACTATATCCTGTGCTGTTTGTGCAGGGACACTTTAATATGGTGATTCTGTCAGGGTTTAAAAATAGGCAGAGAGTATTTCTAGCCTGTAGATACAAATCTTATTACAGCCATCAGCTACAGACTGCTGTCACAGAGCTGCTGGGCCTTCACACTTACTGAATGCTGCTGCATCAGTGCAGATGCTTCAACAGAAGCTGCTACTGATGGCAAAAAGAGGAAAGAAGAGTCTGAATAGGATCCCAGCCATACAAATTTGGCACAGACTGAGATTTTAAGTGGGAAGGGTGAAAAATCAGAGCCTCTAGACCAAGATTCTAGCTCTCATTAAAGTTTGGAGAGAGAGGCAGCAAGATGAGCGAGGAGGTAGAGCAAAGAGAATTACTCCATGAGAGACAGCGTGACCCAGCAGCTAAGAACATGGCTACTTGGGTTCAGTGTCATGCTTCAGAGATATGAGACAGCATGGAAAACTTTACTTAAGAAATAAGTATATGAACATGGAAGTAGAATTACAGTGAACAGTCTGTTTCCTGAGGTTTTTAGAGGAGAGCTGGAATAAAGGCAGATTGGTGCCCCCATGCTGCAGTGTGCTGTGGTATGGTGGGTAGGCTGCATACAAAAGGATCAAGGCTGGAGGTGCCTTAGTAATCAAGGCCAACATGAAATCCTGATAAAGAGCAGTAATATTCCATTCTTCTTTGGTTCTGATGCCTAAATAAACTTCAGTGCTTCTCTTGCACACCACATATGGTAACAATGTGCTGCCAATTAACTTTGTAATTTGGGGGCTTTTCCAGCAAGGTTGAGGAGAGCTAGCAAAATAGTTTGGGGCTGATCTCAAAGTGTTTTTTCCCAGGATTCAATAAAGGGTGAATGTAGTAACATCCTCTGCTTTGATAATATAATTTGGGCCATATGGTTCTGCAGGATGGTAGGGAGGCACAATTCAGATGTGTGTTTTGGTTGTACTTGTGACGTTAGTAGCCAGAAGTTTGAGCAAGATGCAAAACCAGTCACCCACAATGAATAGTGCCCAGTAAAGCTTTTCCAGAGTTTCCTCAGTCCATTTACCAAAGTCTTCAGAAAAGGGAGAGCCATTTCCTACTGCATGTGGACTTCTCTTTTTGTGTGATAAGCTGATGATGAGAAAACCACTTTATTTTAGGATCCTAGCAATGTCTGGGGAAAGTTAAATGTTAATGCCTGGAGATGGTTTAGCACCAAAGAAACAAGCCAGTAAAGATCTTCTTTTCAGTTAAAGAATGTTTTTTAAGGAGTTGATGCAGGCCACTAGACAAAGGTGTATGGACATGATTGATGCTTAAGTGGAAGTTCTGTCTGTACAGGTCTTTTGGGCTTGAAACCAGTCATCACTGGTAATTCAGGCATGCAATAACCTACCTCACACTGCAGACAGCTTTACTAGAGGATAAGCAGTTCAGAGGCCTGTTGCATGTGCAATATTAGGATTGCTATTGCTTGATTCTTTTTGCTGTCTAGTGAATAATCTCATCTACTCAGTAGTGCTCAGAGCCGTTTCAGCAGAGGCTTTCTGACTCCTTTGGGAGCCATGGTGTGAGGTGGCCAGGAGAGCATTTCAAATGGCACAAATTGTCAGGACTCCAAAGACTCCAGTGCAAACTGGTGTTTGTTCTTCTCTCTGCTGATGCTGTGCATCCATAAAACTGCTTACAATCTAACCTCTCATGAGATGAAGCTCTGCTCTCCAAAACTGAAAACCTTTGGTTTGTTTGTATATTGGAAGTGGATAAATCTGTAGACTCCTTACTAAAGAGATAAAATATCTTCCTCTGAACTTCATCCAGCCTCAACACCAATGTGGTGAAGGAGGAGCCACCTGCAGGTGGTGTTATCAGGCACCAGGCTGTGGATTAAGACCTCTGCAGGGTGCTGACAAGCCCTCAAGCATTCAGGGTCTGATGCCGGACCTAGCATGTCCTGCTCCAGGGCTTCTCTTTGCTGTTCTGTCATTGTAGCAGGCTTTCTGGAGATGCCTGTGGTGATCCTTTGCTCCTTAGGCAGCTTTTCAGCTCCCCTAGCTGATTATAATGATGCTTTCTCCCATTAGGATTGGGCTGCCCTGGTGCACAGAAGCTTTGTCCCCTGGGCTGTTCTTGCTAGACTGTCACTGTGTGAAAGCTGTATCTTGGGACCTGTTGGGTGTTGGAAGAACAGAAGAGAGGCGTGGGATGTGGGAGCAGGGCAGTCTGCCACCCCAGCCTTCACTTGCCTGCCTCCTCTCTTTTTTTCTTTCCTAAAGGACATAATCTAAGGCAGGTAGAAGGACAGGGAAAGGGCCAATGCACCTGTAATCAGTTAAATATGAAGATTCAGTGTCATTGTAAGCTTTGAGTTTGCAAGGCAGCACATCTGCTTCATGGGCTGGACTGTTAAATCCATTAGCAGTGCAGTGTGGCCAGTCCACAACCTGCTGGGAAATGGACACTCAGACAAGCCATTAGAGAGTAACGCAGGCCAGATACTGCTTGGTAGATGCTCAGCCACATGCTTCTGCACAGGACAGACAGATGCAAAGTATCTGAAGGGAGTTTACTTTTCAATGAAAGAGGAGGCCATGAACTTTCATGTAGCATGGAGTGAAGTGTGTGCATGGTTGCCACAGAGCAGCTAGCTTATAGTAAAGTCAAGCCCTCGCTTGCCCTCCATTAAATCCTCAAGTCCTTAAGAAATACTCCCTGCATTGCACAGGAATCTGCTTGATGGCAAACAGTGAATCAGAGCTTGTGCATCAAGTTAGGTGTCATCAAAGAGATTTGATTTGGGTTAAGTCATATGGGAGCTCAGCCGCTAAATGGCAGAATGGAAACCTGCTAGGCAGCTTGTTATGTCTCCAGCACCAGGCCTCTGGCCCTTCCCTTTTGCCTTGCTGCAGACCACCAGTTCTGGAGATTCTCTCCCACTTACAACAAAGGATAACTAGGAAAGGTGAAGGAATTGTGTTGTAGATGTTCTGCTTTGTCTTTTGAAGTCAAATATTGCAGCTGATTCAGTGCATGGGTGGAGGTAGCCATGGGAGCAACCTTACAGGTGCACCTTACTCAAAGATTGCAAGCTCCTGTGACAGAGACCACTCTACAGAATGCCAAGCACTTAGCTGCTCACAATAAGCAATGTTGAATTGCCCTTCACAGCATATTTTCAAACTTGCCTGCTAAGGGAAGCAAAGTGTGGGTTCAGGGTTGCTTCATTTATGTGCAAACATAAATGAAGGAAAAGAAAATACAATAACCTTTCTGTGTGGTGGCTATAACATTTTTTTCTGTATTTCTTTTGTTTTCACTTTATTGCCATTAAGTGATAAGGTCTGTAACTGATAAAATAAAGGTAGCAATTTTTCATAGGCAAACCATTTTTCAAGTTTTCCCTCAAATGAATTATTATACTAGTCAAAGGGATTTCAATATCTACTTGTATTGTTCTATGGGAATTTGATCTACAGCAACACTTAGACTTGTAGTGAAAAGGGTAACAATTGGAATAGTCTAAACAATCCAATAAGTCTTATTCCTAGCGAAGTAAAATCCCATAAATAACTGGAATTCATTTAATATATTAAGGGAGTCAAATACTTCCAAAACCAGATTTACAGCAGTCATTTCCTTCCAGTCCAGCAGGCAGTGACACAGGAGTGACCCGGGCATGGAATGAAAAGCAACGAGAGCTTTTCACATGCACCAAGCCAAGAGCAGTTGCAGTCCCCTGATTCAGTTGCTAGCACCAGATCTCCAGTGCAAGTCTGCAAAGTGGTGCTGAGCCTTCATTAAGTGGTGTTACTTTGGTGACTGGCTTCTTTTCTTCTGTGAGTAGAACTCAGTCTTTAAAGCCTCTTCAGGGGGATCAACGGAAGATGAAACAGCAACATCTTGAAGGGAAGCTTTTTGTCTTTCCCCTTGCAGCAGAAAATAGTGGAGGAGGAGTTAGGAGAACATGTCCTGTGTCTCTACTTTTAAAGGCATTTCTGGAGCCATGACCCAGTGCTACAAACTGACTGTGTTTGTACTATGCAGAGCTTGCAGCAATCTCTAATGAAGCACAGTACGAAGAGTCTTTGCCTCTCTTGTCTCTATGCTTTTCTCACCCAGGATCCACCATGCATGTATTCACCTCACCTATGGAGGGCATGTGCCAGAGTGCTCCTGGAAGGAGTGACACTCTGGATGCAGAGGCAGCCTTTGCCCAGCACTGCTGAGGTGATCTGTCGCTCACCACTGCCGGGTTTGCTGTTGCTGTTTGTCAGGTGGCCTTTTGATGTCATGTCTGGCTCATCTGTCAGTCTGCTGCATTCTCTCAAATGGGACCAAGCAAAGGGCTGGTTCCTGGGAGAGCATTATGTTGGACAGAAGCATTACATTTTCCAGATGTTTGGGCTTAAATAGCCAGTTCAGGCTTGGAGATGTGGACTGCCAGTTCAGGTTGATCAAGTTATCCATGGAGGTTGACCTTGCAATTGTTTACCAGGGCTGGAGAGGGGATGCTGAACCCAGGACTCCCTGTGGGCCTCAGCTGGAACAGACACCTGCAAGACATGGCAGTAAATACAGAGCTTGCAAGGCCAAGGTAGAGCTTGCAAGTTCAGTACTTTTGGCAGGAGAGAGAGTTGCCAGTGTTTCCTAGGGTCTTGCCATTCCCAGCTCTCTCTAATTGATGGGCACCAGTTCAGGTCAGAAACTCATGATGGCCGCATCTGGAACAGCAGTACTGCTGGGCTACCCCAGGCATCCTCCATCCTTAGTCCCATGAGGGCCTAACCCACAATGTCAAGTCTTTGTGCAACTGGACAGTGTCTCAGGAGGCTTATCTAGGTACTGGCCCCAGATAGGCTGCTGTTCATCAACCATTTAGTTGAAAGCAACATTGTTTGGTGTTACAGGAGTACCCAGGCACATAGAGGGCCATAAGCAGGAAGAGAGGCTTATAACCAAGCCCAGGTTGTTATTCTGGAGGAAAGATGTTGGGATTTTGTTTGTTAGGTTTTTTTTTTTTCTCCTTAGCAAAGGCCTACAATAACAAGAAGGCCACTCAGTTGTGTTTGAGTGAGTTTTATTTTCATAACTCAATACAGGAGGTGTGGTGGTTGCTTTGGTATGTCTTTGGGGCATGGCACAAGGGTGTGTGTGGTGAGATAGCACTGACGCATTGTGCAGGGCATAGCAAGCCAGGTTTGGCACAGCCATATCCATGATGCCTAACTTCTTTTGGAGTGACCTGTCCCCCAGTTTGCCCCGAAGGTTGTACATGGTTCATTAGGTCCAGATTAGAGCTTAGCAGCACATGACTTTATGTACCTGTGAACAATCAGGAGAGCTTGGAAGCTGCATGGGTGCAGCCGGAGAATAACTATAGTAGTTTTCTCTCTCTGATACGTATGCCCTCCTGTTTGCCACTTCTCTGTTGAGAGGAGAGCCCTTTCCCCATGACACTGCTGAGTGGGCTTCTCTGCAACAACACTCCCCAGGACACATCCCTAGATACTACAGGACCTTCTCTTTCCTATGCCGCAAACTGGGCATGAGGCAATGCATAATTTTCAGCAGAGAGGAGGAGCAGTAGAAGCTCAGCAGGCTGTCACAGGAGAAAAGGGCTCAGTTTCTATAGCTGAAATGGAATCAGGACCAAAGCACTGTACTGACTTAGGAATGACACTTAGTTGGTCAGCAGTTGTACTCATTTCATACTTCTGTTTAAGCTGGCTCCTTCTTTTTTGTTTTTGTTTCCCCTCAAGTCTCTCTAATTCTCCTGTTACTGTTTACTGTTTTTTATGGTTGCTACTTTAACATAAGCAGTTTAGAGCAAATGTCCAGTTAAGTGTATTTGATCTAGATGGCCATGCGTGCACAAACACAGTTTGTACTCATCTTCTTCCAGTGCTGTTATCCACACCATTTACCACGGGTAGGCTCTGCAAGCACCTCTGTGCTGCCCTAACAGTTACTGCCCTCAGTGAATAACAGGCATAATACTTTAAATACTACTTTCTAGGTGATCCTCTTTAGGCCACAGGGTTGGGACTGCAGCAGTGGAATGTGAGGCTGCATCTCAGCAGTGAAGGTGCGAATGGCTGTGGGGACACACGCACTAGGCTGTAGCTACCATGGTACTGAAAAGTGCTAACATCAATAAGGCACAATTTAATTAAACACTACTATCAGATCATCAATTCCTGAGTGTGATTTAGGGCAGCACAAAACTGTTTTGCTAAGGACACTGATTTTCTGATAGTTATAGGGGTCAAAGCCAGATACAGCTACTAAAATCTGAGGGGTTAGGTGGTCTTTGGTAGTCTTTGGTATTTCAAACATTTTTGAGAGTAGCAGGCAGTGCTGAGGTACTGGCATGTCAAGAACTACTGAAGAATGGAAGCAGAGGAGAAAATTACCTTTTATTTTTCATAAAGGCCATTCAAGATATTGTGCATAGAAAAAAGTCAGTCAGGCATTTGGTGACCAAATAAAAGTTCACTGTTGATTTCTGTAATCTGTTACTCTCCAAACAGAAAAAAGAATACTCATGAAAGAAAGTTGTGGTGTCTTGGCAGACCTCCCGTAAGGTTGTGTAGCATGATTAATTCTTTGTGGTTTGTAAGGCTCACATTAGAAAGTTAGCTCTTAAATGTTAACTTGGCCAGTGAAATTCCCTCCAGGCAAAGACCCTGTGTCTCCCTTGAGCTGTACCGTGGGAATGGGCCTGGTGCAAGTGTGAGTGGTGTTAACACCATCTTATTCCCAAGAACGACACATCCTTAAGGACAGCACCATTTATTCACTATGTTTTGGTCACTGTAACTACAGCTCAGCTGAGGGAAGGAGGTTTGTGGCAAGTCTACTTCCCAGCTGATGCAATGCCAGTGACATCCAAATGTCATCTCCTATGTAAAACATAAAGCTGAGAATATCTGAATTTGAACTGCTGTGCCTGGGAAGACAGGATGTTCTTGTGTATTTTGAAATTTGGGTGATTTTCCTTGTCCTTGCCTCATAAACTTTTACTAGTTTTTTTTTAAACCCCTCCTTGATTCTTTATGGCTCCCAGCAAGTTAAGAACAAATTAAAGTAACCAGAATAAAATCCATATTGTTTGTGGTGAGTATCAGTTGAAATTAAGCAGTGACAGCAAAATGACTCTGCTGTTGGTTTTTCCTGTCGCCTAGAGCTGGCACAGAAGGATGTAGAAAGGCCTTTTCATTTCAGATGTGTACTGTTACAGTGCCACAGCAAATGTTTGAATTTAATGTCTCACTGATTCAGCAATAAGAGGCTTTTGCACATTTGTCTTTAGAGCAGTGTGATTTGAATGCACTGTACTGGAATTCTCCATAGCACATGGATTGTGCTCCCAGCTCTGCACGTCTCAGCTAGGGTATGGGTGGCATTCTTTGCTCAGAAACTGTTGGTCTTAGGACTGGTCAGGCAAGAAGAAGTGAGCAAGATAGCGTGCTGCCAAAAGCCGGTTCCTTTGAACAAGAGTCAGAGACTCAAAACAGTGTGTTCCCACTCTGTTCCAAACATCAAGTGAAATGCAATAGCATTGCTCACTGGTACAGCGTAAACCATTTTAAATGCAACATATAAGTGTGCACTCGGTTTCTACATCACAGCTAAGAGGCTGTCACCCTTGGTGACTGTCTGAGCATGTTCTCTGAATTTATGATACTTTTGATATGGTGGTACTGGATGCTCTGCAAAAGAAGATAAGATATGTGGGTGTATTTCTCAGCCTCTCCCTAGCCCCTGGGGTAAAGCTACCTCTGGATTCATCTCGCTAAAGGGGAGCTAGAAGAATCTGTGAGCTAGGGTTTTAACAGTGAAAGCACTGCATCTATCACATCACTCGTGTTCCTCTGGACACGCAAGAGGAGCTGCAGCCGTACAGCGCTGCTGTTACGGGGCCTTGGCACAAGCCAGATGAAATGGGAAGGGCTGAGGCTAGACTTAAGTGCAAATGGCAGGTCAGCAGATGGGAGAGGACGGTCACAGTGTCCCTGCTCAGAGTGCCCCCGTCTCTGACTGTCTTTCCACTGCTCCTTGTCTTCCCACTATGCTGTGGTTTGGAAAGATATGGCACAGGTCACGGTGTTCTTTGCCTGTGGGGGTGCCCCTTAGCACATGAAGGGGTCTCGGCACACGCTGCCAACTGTGTCTAACTGATCTTTCCTTCATTGCCCAGAGCAGTTTTAAACCGCTTTAGCCATCAGTAAAATAGTTTGTAGCGTTTCTTTCTTCTGCTCCTGTGGAGTGGCCTAAGTATTTCTCCCTAGACTATCCGGGAGGCGGTAATGTGCTAAGAATTATAATCCAGCATTGAGTCTGTTTTAGTATCAGAAAACTAATATGTCCACTGTAATCTATTCTCCCATCTTGTCTGCTCCCCATTTTTAGGATGGCAGATTTGTGGGCCTCTGACCATTTGCATCAACCTCTCTGCCCTGCAGTACTCCCCAGGAAAGTTGTATCATGAAACCTAGATGCTTTGCAGGAAGCTGGCTAACGTACAATTCCTTTACAAGTTGGGAGGCTATTGCCAACACAAGCTGGCACTGGGCAGCTGATATGCAGATACAGCCAAATACTCCGTTCCTGATTTTCTGAGTAGCAGCAGCAGTGCCCCTTTAAGCAGAGACAATAAGAGGAAATCTTTGATTCTAGAAATGGCAACCTGCTAATGTTTCCATTCCTGCTTTCTCTCCTCTCAGAACATCCCCACTTTGGGAAGCGTAGCAATAACCATGGCGCTCCACAACTGTGATGAGGTGGCGGTAGCAGGGTTTGGCTATGACATGAGTTCACCCAATGCACCACTGCACTACTATGAGAACATCAAGATGTCCGCCATCAAAGAGGTAGGGAGCTCCTGCCAAGCACATCCTCATCCCAAGCCCGCCGACTGCCCTGACTCCAGAGCCTGACTGGGATGGTGATGTCAACTTACAACTTTCCTGTGTGGGTCAAAACACAGCTCCACCCATGCATTTGCCTGTAAAATTCTAGACATTCTCCCAAGTGCAATGTGTGTTAAAAATGGTTATTTCTGCTGGGAAAATTCCTCTGGAATGTGTATATAATGTGATTCCTTCTTTGAGCAGCAGGGAAAGGATTCACATAAATGTTAACTGGAGTAGAGTGAAAGGGAGCAATTCCACATTGAGATTGAAAAAAATGTAGCCTCCTCCTGCTTTTTCCATTGTCCTTCTCTCTAATCCAGAGGTTTCTTTTACTAGATGATCCCCTCCTCAGGCCCGTGAAATGTGGGGGAGGTGAGATTAGCCCATGTGTGTTAGTTCTGATCCTGTTCAGCAGCAGTTAGCTCGTGTAAACATATCACAGCTCGGTGGAGACTGCTCTTTAAAGCCAGTTCTAATTGGAAACATTCCCTGGTACTATCACAGTGAGGCAAACAGCTTTTTTGGAGGAATGAAAGCTCTCATGTTGGTATAATGCAGCAGTATAAAGATGCTCTTCAAGGTTTGTCCATTTCCTGTACCAAATTAGATGAAACATAGACACTGGTCAAAGATTCTATAGCAGGAAGGTTTGCTGCTTTTTTTTGGTAGAGCTCAATCTTTTCCAGCACAGATGTGGCCCAAGCCTTTCTAAGATTGCCTCCAGCTCTTCACTAGCTCTTATGCAGGGAAACTTTCTCCATCCTACTCAACACTGTGAAAAGTATAGTTTGTGGACAGCAGCTGTCTCCTGGCACTTGACATTCATTCACCTCACGTGC
This sequence comes from Tricholaema leucomelas, assembly GCA_013400475.1. Taxonomy (NCBI): domain Eukaryota; kingdom Metazoa; phylum Chordata; class Aves; order Piciformes; family Lybiidae; genus Tricholaema lacrymosa; species Tricholaema leucomelas. The sequence continues at coordinate 1,605,362 of WAAF01002817.1, read as the reverse complement.
TTTGCCATTGATCCAGACCAGGAGGGAAGCTAGGAAGCTGTGTTTTTCCAAATCACAAGATTGTACGTGTCCTAGGACTCTGACGGGCTGCAGGCTGCATGACCCTAGGCAGACTGAGAGGAATTAGTAATCAGTGATTACTCAGCTTGAGAAGTGAGAAGAGCGTGTCTAATTATCAGAGTGATGAGGCTTTGGAATAACCTCTCAGCACAGGCCAAGAGAACAGACTTTGGGAAAAAAAAAGGTGAGAAAGTCCCAAATATATCAAAGGATGTATTTGGACATTGTGATTCTAAGGTACCTTTTGGGCCTGTGGAGGTGGCAAGGGAGTCTACCTTGTTCCATGGAATAACTGCAGACTTAATGAGTCCTGACTGGGAAAGTTGAGGGTTCAGGTACAGGATTTAAGGGGTATGTCCAAAGAGGAAAACTGAATTGAGTCACTATGTACAGAGCTTGTGTCTGGCTCATGGGATCCCTGAGCTGAAGATAACTGAGGAATATCATTCTTGCAGTAGTAGAGGAGGTATCGCCATTGGCTTGCACAGTTCTGGCTCCTCCTTTGGCATCTACTTAAAACCATTGCCTGAGACAGGACCCTGGGCTACCCAGGCCCAAGTCTGAGTCAGCACAGATGACACAGAAAAGACACAGCTACACCAGAGTCAAAATGGATGCAGATGCCTGGCTCCAGCAGAGGGTACAGAGACTGTTCATGAAAGCTTCAGGAAAAGCTTTTGTCTCTGAATTTTCTTCCTGCTCTTGAGCTTTACGTGGATCGATGGGAAAAGTAAGCAAAAAGACCTGGGTGACAGAGTCTCTGGTTGAAGTTGCTAGTGGAGATTACTTGGATCTTTGATTCTAGAGGACAGCACCCTCAGTGGAATGCAGAAGCCAGTGGAAGGCAGGACAGGGTCACTCTTGGACACCATATGAGGTCTCAGGAATAAACCTTGCATGGCACAGGATGAACACATGAAATGCAAGCAGTAGGGTCTCATAGAGCCCAATTGGTGCCCAGTGTATCAGGCCTCTGCTGTCTGAAACATATCAGTCATCATGTCCAGGGTGTTCTGTACAGAGGTGAGGGAGCGTTGAAAGATTCTGGTGAAGCCTCACTGATTCAGATGTCAGTGGATTTGTTTCTGCAGCCAGGGTTGTTGATGAGAGTTCTGCAGGCCAGCGAAGCTGGTTCTAGGAGGAAGGTTCCTGTTCCACCTGAAGGCTTGTTATCTGATATGTGTCTATCCTCACATCCTCGCCCACAGGCTCCTCTTACATTTCACTGCCCTGGTACAAGAAAAGCCATCTGTTCCCAAGTATCAATAATTAATGCTCCTCTTGCCTCTGCCCCTCCCAATATGACAAATTGTTTGTGATATTGTGGAATGTGAAGAGCAGAGAGAGGATTGCATTTCTTTCTCTCCCATTTAATATTAATGGTAGCTGGTAATTGTTAGTCAGTTGAGGGTGAAGTTGAAAGGTGAAGGGTGTAACAGTTGAGTTGTCTTCTGCAGTTGCCCCCAAATAACAGACAAATGGAGATTTTCCCCATTCTGGACTGGAAATGCTCTACGCATCCTGCTTGAAGAAAGACCTGCATGTGTTTGCTAACTGGGAGGCTGGTCTGCATTGGGACCTTCTACCAAACTTTACCCTTGGCATTTGTGATACAAGACTGACCCAGAGCCATGCTCCACCACACTTTGAGTCTGTTCCATCTGCTCTGACACCCAAAGACCTAAGAGCATCCACAGCATTTTCCTCAGTGTTTCTTTGGGCCTCTGGTATTGTGTCTGAGTCTAGTTCTTCCTGGTCTTCTACATTTCAGCCTCTAAAAGAGCCACTAAAGCAAATCTTTTCCCAGACTGCTGGACTCTTCTAGCCTGAATGACCGAAAATCTTCAGTGTTTAAGCCTGGAGAGCAGCTGCAGGGAAGCACTCCAGCTCCACCCTGAAACCATCACTGTCTTTACAAAGGAAATGTAAACACCAGCAGCCTCCAGAGGCTGGAGGTGCTACATGTGTGTGTGGGCTTGTGGGAACCTCCCTATGAACATCCATCAAGAACATCCATCAAACCCCTTCTCTTACCTGCTGCCTACAGAGGGAATAGGCCTGCTGGCAAGTGTGGGTCTTCACAGCAAGGTGTGTCACCGATTTACACTTGAGGCCTGTTTGACATCTCTCTGGACACCCTTGCATCCCCGTGAGTCATCTCCGAGGAATTTGTTCTGATTATATAAAAAAAGCCAGCAAAATGCGTCCGCTTGCTCACAGCTGGGCGGAGATGCCTCTCCCATGCCAAGACTGAGGTGATAAAATCTCTGTGGAAATGAATGTGATTTTTCCTGCTGCTCTGTGGGACTGGCGGGTGAATTTCCAGCAGGGGAAACAGGCAGCCTCCAGTGTATAGTTTTGTTTAATCTTTGCTTTCCCCACGAGAGTAGCCCTCGAGGTCCAAGATTGTGCTGCTGTTGCTACCATTGAAGGCAGCTGTCTCCACTGCCTCTTCCAGCATCTCTGACCCCTGAGGGATGGGCAGGCATTTCCTGCCCCTAAGGAAAAGGCTCTGCAAGGAGGCTTATGCTCTGGAGCTTCGTAAGTGCTACCAAAGCCAAGTGTATGGTCTTGGAACTCTGGTCAGTAGTAAGGTTGCAAAACACTTATGGGTCCTCCTGTGATTGTGAATGCTCATGAGAGTCAATTTCTCCAGTTCAGTCTTGTATAGTTTCCTTACCTTCTGTCCTGAGTAGCTCGGTGTACTCCAGGCAAGGTACACTCAGGCAGGCTTGGTGGAGAAGCACACCGCTTTTCTGTTCCTCTCTGTGATCTGGAAAGCTGAAAGCATGCTGATGTGGTGCTTTCCGTTTCATGATGTGAGGTGGAAGATCAATACTTGCAGTACAAAACTGTCCCTCCATCCCAGCTCTACTGCCCAGCACCTTCTCCCCTCATCTCTCATCTTCTCATCATGGCTTCAGCATAGGTTACCTGGGTGGTACGAAGACAGCCTGCTATTTGTGGTCTGTTACTGCATCACCACTGCCCAATAGACCCAGTGCTGCTGTGTAAGCTCTCACAGGTGATTTTTCAACTCCAATCCCATCTCTTAACTTGCAAAATGCAGAACATCCAAGTGTGTCATCTCCCTACAGTTACTAGATTCCCCATTCCAAGCAGCTTTTCAACAACTTTTGACCCTTGGCTGCTTCCATGAATGCTGTACAGAAAATGATTGACTCCTTGCCAATGTGTCTGCTCACTCGTTTGTGTTTTCGTGGCAATGAGTCCATCAGAACTGACTTTGGATGTAGTTTATTGTAGCTTCATGTCTTGCTAAGGTCCTGTAATGCTTCTTCCACAAACACTCCATAAAACTGTATTTTTATCTCAGGACGCTGTCTTCTCTTAATGTGGAAGTGTCAGATCCACTGGGAATGTAGCAAAAGAAATGTGGAATGGATGTGAGGAAAACAAGAATAATTTTAAAACAGCATGAAGGCTTTTTTCAGAAAAACTGAAAACAAAACCTGGACCTGGCTATAAGGATTAGAGTAGACCTTCCTGCTGATGGCAGAACAGGCTAGTGTTTCAAGCAGAAGATATTTCAGATGGGAAAGTGACAGTGTTTGGAATAGTAAAAACCTGTCTGGAAGGAGCTGATGAAACTGGGAGAGCAGGAGGCAGTGCTTAATCACAGGAAGGAAGCACAAGGCTGGCTCCTCTGCCCCACTGCCTTCCTCAGCCTTGCAATCCACAGGTGAGCTTCAGTCATTTCACGTAAGAGCAAGAATGTGAACAAGAAGTCATCCTGAACACTGCACAGGGAGCACCCCAATCTGTCTTCTCAGCAGCTGGCCGCAGACTGCCTCGTGTACTTGGAGAATGCATGGTTAAAGGCCACCCTTATCCACCCAGAGCCGGTCTGCAGCGTCGGTGTTGCACGATGGAGCTGCTGACTGGTCTCTTTTTCACTGCAGAAGCAGATCAAGCGCCAGCGCCGATGTTGTTGGAGGTGTCAGCTCCTTTGATACAGCTGTGCCTGGCACTTCGGTGACTCACTGCCTGACCCGAGGGGGAGGTGGCGTGACTGCCTTTGACGGCTTCCTTCTGATCATTGGCTCTGCTTCCCCAGCAGGTCTTTGTGAGATGCTGGAGGACACCATCTTGAAACGCTTCTTATTCAGCCTATGTAAGAGTTGTCACAAGGGCCAGGGGAGGTTGCCTGCAGCATGCAGTGACGCACAGCTTTGTCTCTGTCTCTCCCCATCAGCAGCTACCTCTCAGAATAATCCACAAACATGAAGTTTGGAGTCTCACTCCATAAAGGCACAAACAATAGTGCTTTATCATCATCTAGGCGCTCTCTTTGAAGCCATACTTTGCATTTTAAATCAACAAGAGTTGCTTGGGAGGGGGGTAATTGAGTTGCTTCGGGTCTCCAAATACCTTAAAGTTTGCAGTAGTCAACAAGAAGAACAAAACTCCTTTGAAAGCTGGGCAGATGTCTAGCCTGGTGATTTATAGACTGAAAACACAGCTATTGGAGCCCGGCTGATGAATTGCAATTGGAATACAAGGAGTGGTGCAGACTGAAATGGAGGTCAGCTTTGGAGGGGGAGGTTAGGGGCTGGGGCAGGGGGACCTCTGAAAGGGCAGTGCTTTTTCTTGGGGCCAGCAGTGATGACTGATGAGGTTTATACATTTTTGTCTTTGTTTAAAAGCCACCTGTGTGACAGGGTTTTGGCTGAATGGAGGCCTCACATGCTGTTCCTGTGCATGAGGACCATGTGTCTATATAACAGAAACGTGGGACAGATTGATGGAGTGGCAGTCACCAGCAGAACACAGGTATTGCCGTGTTTGGTAGGACAGGAGTATGGTAAGGCACAAATGGAACAAAAACGGAATTAGGATATTGACAAGAACTCTGTAGGATAAGACAGTAGAAAATCTACAGGACAGTGCTAGAGCCCAGCTGCTGACCCCAACACTGAACACACAGATCTCAATAGAGGTGGTAGGTACCACCAGTAACTGCACAGTTACAGATGTACAGTAGGAGCCAGTCTGACTGTCAAGGGGAGAACCTAGATATTCCCGGATGCAGTAGCTGGCACATCTCTCTCTTCTTGTGTGAGAGCATAAGAAGAGCTAATGGTCTTCCAGAGCTGTTTTTAGCAGGTCTGAAGACCTTACAGGGGGACATTTTAGGAAATGGCTTTTGGTTGAGTGCCTTTATGGTTAAATTAAATGAAAAGGGAACAGAAAAGATGTTGTAACTCAGATTTTGCTTAAAAAATGAGAAGGGTTGATAAGTAGGGCTCTAATAATACTGAGAGGTGTCACTCAGCAGTGTTGGTAGTGTGCTTAGTGGAACCAGGAGATATGTGCAGGGTGGCCTCCCTGAATTTAGGCCTAGCCTAGGAGAATGGGCTATCCAAGGGAAGTGCACTGGAAAGCTTGTGTACTCATTGTAGATGTGAAATATTTTTTTTGACAAGTGCAAAAACAATTCATGTTTGCAGGAAGGAGGGAACTGGCAGGCAAAGGCTGTAGATGTAACTTCATAAATCACTGCTTCACAGCGGTGTTAAAAGTAACAGGAGTGAAGGAGAGCATCAGGAGACTTCACACTGTGTTTGGAAAGGACAAAGATAAAATGGAAACTGGCAAGTCATGTTGATTTAGATCTTGGAAAGGAAAATAAGCAAACATTGGACAGTCCCACTGTCAAACAAATAATATGGAAACAAAGGAAAGGATTACCAGGGCTGTGGCATCTAGGGAGGTGAAGGAAACAAGACGTAGGGATTAAAGAGGCGAAGTGGGAACCACATGAATTAATATATTACCTCCCTAAGGGTGATATGATGAATGTCAAAGAAAGGGTGGCTTATGGTGAGAAGTTCACAGAAACAGAAATGGACTGGGTCGGCAGCAAAAGGCAAAAGCTGTTGGAGATAATGCAGTAGGCGTAAGAGCGTGAGAGAGCTCAACCACTGTGCTGCTGAGCCAATTAAACTATGAGTCCAGAGGAAAAGGTCCTAAATGAATCTGTCAGGTTACACATGATTCCACAGGATTAGATTGCAATGGATGTAATACCTGGTTTTCCTTTATTTTTGGGGGGATGAGAGTGAAACAAGGAAAGTAATCCTGTCAAACTCAGACATCTTAATCTGACCTCAAAGGTACTATTCAGAACTGCAGAGCAGAGTTTAAATGAAAGAATAATTAAATCCTGAAAGCAAACACAACATGGCTTTACCAAAGGCAGGTTACAAAAACGTGATTTAATATCTTTGTTTGATTAAAAAATAAATGGTTCTGGGAGCAGAGGAAGTGTAGTAGTCCAGTCTGTCTGAAGCTGAGTTAAGCATGTGGTGCTGTGCTCTGTGAGACATTATTAGTTAAGCTTCAGAAGCTACAGTTTGGTGAAACACCTGTATGTGAATTGTCTCTTCAAAGGAGAACACAAAGAGCAACACTGAATGGACAGCTGGGAGTTCCCCCACGGGAGGTCACGTTTAGTGTTTGCTTTATTGATTTTTTTGGCACAGAAGGCAATGGTGTGCAAGTGGAATTTGTGATGAGACAAAACCAGGTGTGGTCAATACAAGGGAGGATCAAAATAGCATCCAGGAAGACCATGTGAGCGCCTTGAGGAGTAAAATGGGTGGCATGAAACCTAAGAGTGTGAATGGAAGGTCATGCTGTGAGGGGCAATACCAGAAATTTTGGCTGGTGTAGCTAGTTGAGATATAACATCATTTGTAATAACAGAGGGAAATGCCTAGATAGGTACAAATAAGTCACAGCATAATTCAGGATGCCAGGTGTTACTGTGGAGGAAAAAAGAAAGAAACAAAAAGGCAAATACAACTCTGAAGTCTAGAGGAAAGTACTTCTTGTAGAGAGAGAAAATTGCCTCTGCCTTTTTTCTGGTTCCCGAGAAGTAAAGTCGGAATAAACAGGAATACAGGGAGCTACCACAGCTCTGGGAAATCTCCCAGATTTCATAGGGGAAATGAAAAGCCTGTTTGGCAGAAGAAGGGCATGGCTTGTTAAGCATGGTAAAATGAAGGCTGAGAAGAGGTACAGTTGCTCACTCTCAATGTATTAAGAATAAGCTGGAGCAGAAAGAACCGTTTAAAATCTCAAGTTGGTATAAGAAGGGCTGGGCACGAAGGAGCTGTGAGTACATCTCCTAAACATTAAAAGATGAGGGTGCCCAGCCCTCCTTTTTTTGCCCCTTGAGGGGGTGCCAGTGGCACTGGGCAGTCTGTGGTGCTCTGTGTCCTGGTGGGTGGACTGAGAGAGGAGGGGACAACGGGTCCTGGTCATGGTGTCATGGGAGGTGAAACCGCACCTCAGGAGTGCTATTAAACACCTAGTGTGCATGGTAACTATGCTGAGACCACAGTAAGGGCATGGGCAAGGCAGAATCTTGAAAACTAAGCAGTTCTAGGTACAAGGCAGTGAAAGTTAAAGGCAGAGGTAAAGTAACACTGGTGGAGACTAGAAACTGACTGTTACCAGTGAAGCAGCACTTCTTGTTGCTGGAGTTTCTGTGTAGGTTTGCAGGAGGAAATGCTGGTAACTTGCAGAAATATGGAGGGTTTAACAGACCTGAGAAACTTGCTGTTTTTCTTGAATGCATTCCTCATTGACCTAACCCTCTCTGATTTAATCTTCCTGTATTTTAAAGTATGGCAATATACTTGGTAAGGCTAATGTGCTGGGGAGCTGAGGCATTCCCTGATTATAACTGGTTACAGATGGAGAGCTTATCTTCCTCCTGGGTTGTTCTTAGAATCGTGTACTTAAAATATTCTACTTGGCTTCTTTTGAAGAGACAGAGGATGTTTTGTGCTTCCTCATGAAGCTGACCAGAAAAAAAGGACAGGTGGCTTGGGGCTGCTGCATTTGCATAACTGTGAAAGGTGGCTTTAGCTGATGATAGATTTTGACCTAACAACTGTGACCAAATGATCAGACCCACTGCCACTTCTCTGGGATGGACAGCCGTAACAGTGCATGTGCTCGCAGACCAACTCGCCGGCTGCTTCTTTCTCTGCTGTAAGGAGCAAAGACACTCTAGTCAGAGGTGCAAAGCAAAGATAGCCCAGCCTGATCCCCAAAGAACAAGAAGGGCTCTGGAGCCTCCTGAGACTTTCCTGTTGGAACTCCCTGAAGTTTATTACTCTGACCGTGGGCTCAAACAAGCAGCCCATTTGTTTGCACAAGTGGAAGCTGTATCAGACACCTGCTTGATGAGAGTGGTGGAAGGAGAGGGCAGAGACAGTCTGCCAGATTGCAGGAGCAGGGGTGGTCATGACATGCAGGGACAAGAAGGTGGAGGTGGCCGTGAATGTTCCGAGTTGCTCTGTCACTGTCTGGAAGTGCTAATTCAGGAGAGAAGAGCTGGAGTTTTCTACTTGTGATGCTAAAATGTAGCTTCTAGACTTCGGGCAGGAGGTCTGTGAACGGGAACAATCCCATGTACAGGAACAGGAAACGAGGCAGTAATGGCTCGGTATGCACGGGAAGAGAGGGTCAAAAAGAAGGGACAGTGAGCATCTTGCCAGCACAGCATCCAAGAGCAGGAAAAGGATTCTTTGCAGTAGTAGCAGCAGGAATAAACCACCAGCATTGCAGCTGCTTCACAACCCTCCAGGGTTCACAACCCCCCAGACATGGATTCTGCTCATAGTTTTCTGCTTAAAATGTCTCTCTCATCGGTGTGTGCTACCCAGGCTGTGCTTCACAGTGCAAATTAGGGTGCATACACCCTAAAACTTGGGGGGAGGTTGGCTTCATTTGATTAACTTTCCCCCATGAGATTGAGGTGCCAACCTCTTTCTGACAGTTTTGAGAAATCTGCACCAGCTCTTCTCCCCAGTGCCATGGGTGGTGCTGGAATGTAGCATCCTTCACCTGATCAGCTCTGTCTGTCAGTGGAGTCAGCCCTCCTGTAGTCAGTAACTGGAGCTGGTGTTGAAGACATGCCTTATCCCTCCTGCTGGTCTTGCTGTCGGCCGTGGGGGCAGCAGCACCACACGGAGCACCCTGCCAGTGCTCTTTGGGAGGGGCGAAAGCCCGTCCTCACCAGGGAGTTCTCTTCCTCTGTGGTCTTACATTCAGCCACAAAACGTTTGAAAGTACTGCCACAGACACCATTAAGATCCATGAATCAAATAGGAAGTTGAACTCTGTTATATGTGGCTTACTGCTTGGAAAGTGAAGTTTGTGACAGTGCTCCGTGTGCAGTGCACCCTGGATGCTGAGCAGCCAGAGGTTCATAGGTTTTGGCATCAGCCCTGCACTCAGTGCTGGAACCAGGCCTGGCCGTAATGCAAGGGACTGAAATTGTATCACCCAAAATTTTATTATCCCACTCTTGTATTTAAGTTCCTGCTCTAGTTGTACCTTTGACAAAGCAGATTTCCTCTTGCCATCAGCAAGGCACTTGCCTGTGGCCTGAGGTGATGCTGAGTTAGCCTAGATGTGGCTGTTTCCTCAGTTGCCATCTGTACTAAAGGATGCAAGTAGGTTGTCTTGGGTGAAACCAACTGATTTCTTGTACTGTTTGTTGAGGCTATAATGAGGGATCAGTTTGTGTTATGATGTATCAGGCACATCAAGCTCCTTAGTGCTTCAGATAGGCTTTGAACAACAAGCCAAAACAGATGTAAGTGAATGCAGTGAGAGCTGGTGTTCCAGCGCAGCCTCAGCGCCAGCAGATGGCTGCTCAGTGCCTGCTGGCAGGAGCACCTGTGCACGCTCAGCTGCCTTTGCCGCTGCCCTGCATTCCTAGCATGGGGATGTGTTGTCAAGAGGCACTGCTGTGTGCTGGAGGCCAAACCTGGGACCCCCAGCTGGTATGCCACATGTGGGACTGTTTCCAGCATGCTGGGAGGTCCTGGCTCTCTGACTCCAAGTGATAGGTACATACAGCCCTGCTCTCCCAAATCCCTCTGCTCTGCAGCACTATCACTCACACTGCTGCATTCTGAAGTTCAAGCTGTTTTCCAAGCCAGCTTTCTTCCCAGTGCCAGTTTTCAGTTTCTGCTTTTATGCTAGCAGAGGCCAAATACTGAGCTGCTTCTGGGCACCGCCTTCTCAGTTTGGAGACAAGGTCTGCATTTTAAGAGCACCTGTACATGTGGCTCTGTTGTTCCCAGTGATGGTGCACCCTTTGCAGCATTCAGGGAACAGTGTCACTGGAATCAGAGAAAGTTGAAGACTTCTTTTGAACAAAGTTACAAGACAAGACCTGCCTGAACTTTCCTTAGCAGCTTCAACTGTTGTCATTCCTCTGCACTGAGGGGATGGAATTGGCTTGTAAATGCACAGTAACCGCAAGAGAGGTATTTCCAAAATGTGCTGGAGAGCTAGAGAGGAACCTGCCATCCCTTGAACTTCTTGGCAGCAAGCTGCAGACCATGGCGAGGGCTGTCACTGCCACACAGCAGTCATGGCTGAGAGCTGTTTGTCCTGGACAGGTACCAGGAGAAACACATGCACATTGTGTGTGATGGACACAGTCAGTGCTTTGCAGGCAGGTGTCCATGGCTTTTCAGCGGGCAACCTGGGTTTAGATATCTATGACAAAGTACTCTCAGAAGGCTCTTGGGGTTGGCACTTTTTTGGTCGAGGCTGTTTCACACAAGTTCCCATAGAGTGGTTTCATCATAGTCCAGATCATATTTAGAGTTCAAATTACCTGCTGACCTGAGCACTGTCCTGGAGTCATTTACTGGGATTCTTGTCCCGTTAGTAAATTTTGGGAAAAGTTGCCTTTCCCTGCTCTGCCTTGGTCTCCTCAGGGAGACAAACCTGCTTTTGTTAAGTGCTTTAATAGTACCAGCACAGGGGGATGATGCCAGATGCTGTGACCGTGGCTAAAGCCTGCTGCAGGGAACACATCTGAATGGGCTGACACCAGCTATAGCAATCAGTGCTCTGAAATGCCTGGCTGGGAGATGTGACCATTTCACTCTTCATGTTGTATTACTGTAACCTTTAGCACTTGAGTTGGTCCTGATGAGGCAAGCAAAGGCAAGAACCAGCCCAGATGGGGCTGGTGTTAGGGTTCTTCGTCTGTGTATACCTTTATACATCCTCCAGAGACCTCCCTTGCCAGGTATGGGAGTACAACATGTTCTGCTACCACATTCTCTGCCAGCTCTGTTCCCCAGTGTACATAACTGTTAATGCTGTGAAGCTGGACTCCTTTGTGTGGTAGCTTGGAAGGGCACTGTGACCAGCTCCATCTGCCCAGGGTACCTGGATTGCCCAGATCTTACCATGCCAAAAAAAAATCACCCTCTAGGTACCTGAGGTAAGAAGGGAGACCTCTTACTTCAGGTACCTAGATCCAACCCTGCTGGCGGTATCAACGCTAGAAAACAGAAGGCCTTTGGTCTGCAAGGGCTCTTCTGGTCTGCGGTGGGGTCTGTCTCCCTGGCCAAAGCCACTGCCCTACCCCAGCCAAAGTCTCCTGCAACGTAGGGGATGGGAGCACACATGGCCAGGATAGCTGCTGACCTCCTGTCTCTCCCATTTCCTTCCAGTCCTGGACGCACAACATCCAGCGGGAGAAGGAGTTCCTGCGGAAGCTGGTGAAAGCTCGAGTCATCACCGACCTAACCAGTGGGATCTGAGTGGCTGCAGCCACTGCCTCCAAGGGAGGAGATGAAGACACATGCTGCAGCTCTGTGAGCAGGCACTGGCAGCCCCCTGCAAGAATTCCACCTCACTGAAGAGATGCCCAGGTGCTCTGGGAAGACCCTCTCGCATCGCCAGTCTGTGCAAGGGTTGCAGGATCTGCTGCCTCCAGACCTGGAACTGGCAGGAGGTGGACAAGGGTCTAATGGTCAGCTCTTGAACTCTGCACCACAGATGGATCTTTTGTGTCCTGAATTAAGCAGGAAAGACTCAGGAGAGAGAGAAGAAAAGGTTGTGAATAAAACAATATGTGCCAAATGGGAGGGTGACGCTGCTCCAAGGCAGCAGTGCCTGAATGTACAAAGTATTTTTTACAAGAAACTCTGCTGGAATCCCACTAGAGATACCAAGGTGCGAGGCCGAGCCCGCTCGTGCACAGCCCTGCGAAAAGCCCAGCCTCTCCACACTCCATCCGCATTGCCACTGGCCTCAGACCTTTCCCCAGGGAAACAAATCCGTCCAAAACCTTCATGTTGTTGGTGCTGCTATAATGTGAAAGGAGAATAATGGCTTTCCTTAGTTCTCCACTTGGAGCTTCTGGATGGAGATGAGCATGGGTTTGTTTTTCTGCACTTTTCTTTGCTTCCTGCATAGAGGCAGCAGCCACTTACTAGGCTGTGTTTTCCATAGCCATTTCCCTGCTCTGCCTCTGCCCTGACCCCAAGGTGGAGCGAGGAGCTAACGGCTTTCTCTACTTGCAGCAGACCCTCCCCACCTTCCTGCCTCCCTGTGCTGGGGAGCCAGCCTCTCATGTGCTCAAGGCCTTCAGGCCTCGTAGTGTGTGCCTGCTGTGCAGAGCCCCTGTGGAGTCCATGCAGATTGGTGTCACCGTTTCTGGACAGCATCACACTTTTTATTGTGGAGGAAAGGAGTAATTTATTCTTTAGAAGGAGGTCAGACCTTGCATGAAGATCTGAAACCAGCAGAGATGTTTGTTTTACGTTCCCAACTCAAATCATGTTCCCTTTAAGTGACATGTGACCTCAGTGACAATGGAGCCTGCTGGTGGCACAGGTGGAGGCCCACTGGAACCTCTCATCCTCTGCTCAGCACCTGCTCACTTCATTTACAAGCTCCTCCTGTGCTGCTTTAGCACTGCTGCTCCTTCTGTTCTCAGGAGCATGTCCCTTCCTTTGCCATCTTGATCCCAGGTTGCAGTATTTGCACATTTGATTTGTATACATATTTCAGAGGAGCTGGAATAAACTGAGCAAAGTGTCTGAGTGTGAGGACAGCAGGGTGATGTCATCCATCTGGATTGCATTGGCAGAAGGGGAATGCTGGAGAATGGTTACAGGTAGAAATTGGCTCCCAGTCTCTCCTAGCCTAGAACAGGCTAGCATGCTCCCACAAGCACTATCCCAAGCCAAGTCCCCATGTGTCGAGGCACCAGTGTGCAGCCAGACAGTGATGAGGTGAGTGGAGGGGGGAATCACAGAGATATGCTGGCTGGGCTCATGATCCTGGCACTGCACATGGTGCAACCCAAAGCCCTGCTCTGACCTGAGGGGAGAACATGGCCCTGACATTGGCAAGGGATGCTCAGAGCAGGACTCGCACAGTTTCCCTGTGCTGCTTCTGCTCCCACTGACTTGTCAGGGGTCTGTGACTCTGGGTCTTAGACAGCAGAGGGAACATGCGGGAGGAGCAGGCAGTGAACCCAGGTGTGGGGCAGAGGAGCAAACCCATGGAGTGGTTTGAGATCAGACTGCGAGCAGAGGCAGCTTTCACGACATGGTGCTGGGTGCTGCTCACATACCAGCATGGGATGTGTACTTTAGAAGCCTCTACTAAGTGGTGCACCTGTAGCCAAGAGGCTTGCTTGGGCAAGTCCTGTCCAGCTTCTGGTCATGGCTGCTGCTCGCCTCATGGGAGCTGCCTGGGAACAAGTCAAAAATCCTGCCTCTTCCAGGACACAAAAGACAGATACTCAGAGGCTCTCCCTCCCTTTCCTCCTTCCCGTGTTCCTTCCCCTGTCGTTCTGACCTCCCAGACAGGCAGTCCCTGCTCCAGCCAGTATACACCTTCCCCCAGGATGCTCTGTGAGGTTTCTGGCCTGCAGAGCTGAAGTTTCCAGCAGTTTTTTGAGTATATGCTGTGGCAAATACTTACTGGAATATTCTAGCCTAATTTGTTTCTCCTGCCTAAGGAGCCCAAGAGACTGGATTTCCACCACTCTCCCCAGGCAGTGCTGTCTTTGCAGTTCACCTGGGACCATTGACCATGGAGTCTCTGCCATGGTGGCAGTAGAGGTGCCTAGCGTGGATCCGGTTGAGGCTATGGCTCAGGAAGGGGTAGGCACCTGCCCTCCACCTTAGTGCTTGAACTAGGTCTTTAATCAGCTGCTCTAGGAGCCCTTGAGCAGCGATGGGATGATGGGCCACATCCTTATGCTGCAGTGAGTTGAGATGCCAGATGGCTGGTGGCTGCAGCCAGGAGGAGTGGGAGAGACGAGCCTTTGGTATCCATGCCAGGCTGCTCTTCAACCCCCAGAGAAGGCAAACACATAAAAGTTTGTGGGGGCAGTAGTTTGCTTTAGTCTGGTTTATTGTGCACTACAAAGCTACAGGGTACCTTTATCTTCCAGCTCACTGGTTCCAGGTCCAAGGAAAGAGCATGGTCCTTGCTATCCTTGCCCTGGCATCCCAACTCCCCAGCATGGCCAGGGACAGGTCCTGATGGGAAGCTGTCCCTGCAGACCAGGGAGGTGCCTCCAAGCCCTTCACTCCATCTTGATGCTCCAGGAATAAGTGCAGAGTCCGGGTATATGAGTGCCTGTCCCAGGGTGACTGTGGTGAGTCAGGACCACCTGGAAGAAGAAAAAGGAATGGGAGGTTGCCTGGGGATTAAAAACTCACTTGTCACATTTGACGTTGGTGGGACAAGCACACCCACGGCGCCCTACAGACAGGCAGTGGGGGAGCACACCCCAGCCCTGAGAGCAGCATAGTACCGGGCTTTGCTCCTGGATCCTGTTCCTTTGGCTGCCTCCCCGTGTGCACCTGCAGCCACCTCCCGCCCTCCCAAACGCTGCAGTCCTGCCAGCTCAGAGCGGTGCGCACGGGTCAGAGCAGGGTCAGTGGGACGGATGTGAGTCTTGGCCTCTCCCTCACAGTGACTCACCTTTTCAGTTTGGAAGGGAGAGCCCAGGGGAATTCTCCACAACCTAAATATAGAGCCGGGTTGCCTGGTGCCTCTGACACACTGCTGTGCAGAAAGGCCACTTGGGTGGCAGGGAACCTGCCTAGAGAGGCCAGGGAAGTGCAGGGAGGTCGGGGAGCCAGTTCCCTCAGTGGGGTTTTGTGCCATCTGGTGCAGAGAGCAGGTCTGTGCTGCTCTGGGGGAGAGGGACTACCAGAGAGCTGCTGCTCTGCTGCCCACAGCGTGAGCACATGCTGCTCATGCATTTGTGGCTTGCAGCCCTCCCCAGTGCCCACCAGCCTCCCTGCAGTAGCTCACCCCATTAGGTCATGCTGTGGTCTCGGGCTCACATGCCAAACAGAGGCACCACAGACAGAGAGCACGAAGCAGCAGCAGGATCTTCTGCATCTCAGCATCCCTCAGCCCAGCATCTCCTTCTCCTGGGGGAGGGAGCAACAGGGGGTCACTGCTGCTTTACTCCTCAGTGTGGGCACTCTTGGGAGAGGGGGACGGTGTCAGGACAGGACTCTATCAAACAGGGGCTGACAGACTGGGTACGGGCAGCACCAGAGATGGACAAGGGCTTCCAGACTGCCTGGCAGGGAGGCACCTGCCATGCTGAGCTCCATTGGCACCAGGTGCACATTACATGCAGTATTAGAGATGTGTCCTTCAGTGTGAGTGACCCGGGCCACTACCCAGCCCCTCTGGGCACCCACTGCTCACACAGCTGGCATGGGGACTCACTCTGAAGGCCAGTGTACTTGCTGGTACTGTACCAAGCTGAGATGCAAGAACTAGATGAGCTTTTTTAAATCAGCTTTTGTTTCTGAGAGATTTTTGTTTTTAATTTCCCCTCTAGGCAGGGAGGGTAAGAGTCTTGCAGGCTCCCCTAAGCCAGCTTATGTCACTTCAATTCAGTCATATCACAGAAGCAATAAAGCTATCAAACAAGCTTGGCTGGCCTCGTTCTTCTGCTGCATTTATCTTTTTAAATGGAGGCAGAGGGATTCCCCTGCTTGGGCTGTCCCCAGCCTGGTTTCACTTCTGACTCCTCCAGCACAATAACCTGGTGGCAGAAGCTGGGAGCTGCAAATAGCCAAGGCCACTGGCCTGGCAATGGAAACAGGAGAATGCTGTGCTCCTCCTGGCCGGTGGGAAAGGGATTTTTGAGTTGGTGCATGCCGTGTCAGGGGGCAGAGGGCTGTCCTACTTGCGACTCTGCCTGCTCTCTCAGGGTGTCCTTGACAGTGGTAGCTTCCCAACAAGCGTCACAGCAGGAATTGGTCTAGATACAGCCCTGACAAAGGTAGGTGTCCAGCCAAGTGAAAAGTGACATCACCACAGCATCCAGGAAGGAAGCAATTTAGAAAGCCATCTCCAACACCTGCCAGGTCCTCACAGAAAGAGCATAAGCCCTGCAGCAAACTGGCAGTGCTGTGGGGCTTCTAGAGCCACGGGATAAGTCCTGGGACAGTCCCATTGCCTGGGGGAACCAGCCTGGTGACTGAACTGCCAGACCTGCCAGCTCCTTAATGCAAAGAGGTGGCTTCCTGCCAGCATTGATAGGACACCATAGAGGCAATGACCAGCCTTCCCTGGCGTACGGCTGCAAGTTTCAAATCGCTCCCGGAATGGAGGTGCTGGAGCTTCTCAAAGCTCTTTGTCCACCTTCTGTTCCCAGCCCCATGCAGCCCCTGCCCTGCACCCCCACACCGCAGGGAGCCCAGCTGATGCTTAGCACTCCCCAGGGCAAAGCAAACATTCATGGGAGCCCAAGAGGAGAGAGCAGTGCACAAATTCAGGTACAGCAGTGGGACATGCCACCTCCTGTCACTCTGATCTCAGGAGAATGGGGAAGAGGTGCTGCTGGTAGAACATCAGTGGGGCTAACGGCAGCACTGGGGTACATCTTCTATGACAAGGGACCTCACAAGTGTCTGGGATATCAGCCACACAGGGAACACACTGGGAAGAGGACAGAGACCAGGCTTTGCACAGCTACCCTTTTCACAGGTCTTGGGACACCATAGCCCACTTGTATGGGGTTCCTTGGATATCCCACACACAGCTCCCTGCCCACCACCAGCATCACACCTACTGTAGCTGTGCCCTGTGGACATGAGGATCAGCCCAACTCCTAGGGAAAGTGGGAGAGGATAGGGTAAGCCCTGGGGTGACCCATCACCTGGGGCTCTCTCCAAGTCCCAAGGTCTGTCCTTGAGGTAAGAGCCTTCCCCTCTGTTGGCAACCCCTCCTGGGCATCTCCCCCTTCATGCATAGGGCTGCAGCCTGTCCCAGCCCCAAAGGGACAGACAGGAAACCCAGAGTACCACAAGCCACTCACACAGAATCTCTGTGCAGGCAGACAGTCTGCAGTCCTACAAAGCAGAGAATCCTGCTCCCTGCCCACCATCCCCTGCCCTTAATTGAACATATCCCAGGGATATTCCTGGGCCTCCAAAACTCTGCTTTCAGAGCATCACCTTAGCCAGCTCTCGTGAAGGAATCACAGATGGGAGCAACCTCAGGCCACAGCTGTGGGGCAACACAGCCCCACAGCTGATCTCACCCTCCCACACAGTCCTACAAGCAGGCATGAAGCCACCCACAGGCACAAGACTTAGCCAAGCTGCCAATGCCGTGAGCAGAGGGTAACCAAGGCCACACAGTGCCACACCAGGGCAGGGGCAGCAGCTCTAGACTGCGTGCCACCTCCACCTTCCCTGCTAGAGGTGGCGGGGACAGCTTAGCCCTGGCAGGTGATGCCGCAGGAGGACCGCGGGAGTTGTCATGCCCGCACCGGATAATCCGCGGAGATGAGAGGAGATGAGGCGGCCGGCTCTGACAGGGCTCGCACACGGCGGCCGCCGGCCCCGCGGCGGGAGCGTGGGACCTGCTCTGCCGTGTGGCGAAGAAGCAGTTAATGCCACGCGGGGGGATCTCGAGCAGTGAAGCAGACCCCACGAGAGACCCGAGGCCGGCATGCAGCCGCAGCACAGCCGACGATGGAGCCGCTGGCCCTGCTCCAGCCAGGGAGTTATATAAAGCCGAGGAGGTTGCGGCGAGGCGGCGGAACGTTGCTGGGGCAGATGACACCGCCGTCAGCAGCAGCCCGGGGAGCGCAGCCCGGCCCGACGCCTCCGGACCCTGCCACGGGCAGGGTTCAGGGGGTCGGCGGGCTATGAGGTCTGGCCCCGGGGGGCTTTCCCGGGCTGGGCTGTGCTCCGGCGGCCGGCTCCGGCCGGGGGACCACGTGTGAAGCGGGGCCGAGCGGAGGCGGCCCTGGGATTTGGCACGTTTGCAAGGAGCACTTGAGAGCCCCGGGATGGACGTGGAGGGCCCTGGGCGGTGACGTAAGGACTCGCACGGGCTCGGCTCGGCTCGCCAGCCGGCTCCCATGTCCCCGGGGCCTGCGACGGCCCCGGCGGAGGGAGGCAGGGAGACGGCGGAGGTAAGGAGCCCGTCGGTGGGTGGCCCCGCCGGGGTGGACCTCGCCGCGGGGCGCCCGTGGGCCGTGGCCGCGGGGAGCGGGCGAGCTGAGAGGCAGGGCAAGGAGGCCGGACTCCTCCTCCGGCGAGGCTGGACGTGAGCGCCAGGCACAGCGGTCGCTCGCGGGGCCTCGGGGTGCTTGAGACGCCGGCCAGCCCCGCCGCGGCACGGCCCCCCGCACACCCAACTCAACCGGAGCCCCACGGGCCAGGGTGGGACGCTGTGTGCGAGGGGCCCGTGGAGCTCTGCTTCCGGAGCACTCCGGGAAGGGCAGAATTCCTCCACCGGGCTGTCCGTCTTGCCAGCGCTGAAACCGCGCTGTCGGAGCAGAGAGCCCCGCTCAAGAGGCATCTGTCCGTTCGGGCTGCGTGTCCGTCTGCCCGTCCGCCTAGCCGACGGAATAGAGCGGTACCCGTCGGCCCGTGTGTCGGCCGGCGGGCAGGTGGTGGTCAGGTGCTGCCGGGGGTCCTGGTGCCGTTCCCCGTGGGATGCGAGTCTCTGCGAGAGCTGGCGGATCGCGGCGCGGAGCTAGTGTTGGTGCCAGTCGGGCTGCGGGTCCTGCTGCTGGCGCGATCGCAGTGCTGTCCCGTTCCTGGGGCTGTACCGGCGCTCTTGCGGGTCGAAGTCCCGAAGCCGCTACGGTGCGGGACGGGGTGCCAGCTGGGATCCTGGTGCCACTTAGGAACCTGCTGCCGGTGCTGGTGCCCGCCCCGCTGATCAGGTGACGGCGGCTGGAATTTGACACCGGCAGCGGCGGGAGCGGGATGGAGCCGCTGCTGCTCCGCACTGGGCGCCCGCCTGCCGCCACCGGCACCGCACTCCGAGGCGCACCGGGACCGGGACCTGCACCCCGAGTCGCAGCGGGAGCAGCACCGGGAGCGACACCGGGCGCGACACCGGGCGCAGCGGCGGGAGCTGGTGCCGGTGGGGCAGTGCCGGCCCCCGCCCGCGCCCCGCCCCAGCGCGGCGGGCGGCGGGGGGCGGCGGGGAGCAGAGGCGATGCGGGGCGGCGGCGGCGTGTCGGGGGATGGTCCCCGCCGCGGGCACGGTGAGTGCGGGCTGGGGTGGCAGGCAGCAGTGTCCCTCCCAGCCTGCCGGCGGCGTCATGCCTCGGCAGTAGCTCGTACCAGGGCTACGGGTGCGACGGTGTGGGGGAGCCCGCTTCGTCTCCCGCCCTCACAGCCATACACGCGGGGCGACGAGGGGGATTCGGCCGTCCCCGGGCACTATCCGGGTGGCTTCTGGGGTGCTAACCTCGACCTAGCGGCGGGAATCGCTCGGGACTGCGGCTGGGCCAGGGTCGGACAAGGAAAGGCGGGACCCCGCTGCGGCTGCCCGAGGGGCACGACTACGGGGTCACCCGCCTCTTCCCTGGGGTCCCGCCCCGGCCCATTGGCAGGTCCGTGCCCCTGCTGCTCAGGCGGTGGGCGGGAGAGAGCCCCGGGGCGGGGATGTCCAGGCAGGCTCTGCCTGGTGCTCCCCGGCTTTGCTTTTCTCGGTCTGGGGCTGAGGTTGCTGTCGCCCGTGTGCCCCACGTGTCCGGCTCCGGCGTTCAACGTCTTTGCGGGGCGAGTGCCAGCTTTGCTTCACACGTGGGGTTGAATTCTGACTCCCCTAGTCATTCCTTCTGCTACGGGGGTAGCGCGGTGGGATGCTGGACAGGTGCCCGTGGGGGTCTGTAGGCATCCCCCAGCGGTGCTAGGACCCTTCCTAAAGCGGCCATTCCATGAGCTGAGCCACTCACCTCGGGGCTGGACCATCGCGGACTCCGCGTGGATGCGCTTCGCGATTGGCTCCCAGCTGCCCCGGGGGCCTGGTGCAGCTCCCGGGGCACCCTCTGCCCAGCGCCCTGTGTGTAGTGCGCGCAGGGGGACTCTACAAAGAGGTGTAAGGTGACCCGCACAAGAATTTTCCCAGCGCGCTGCTGCTCAGTACCTGGGCAGGGGACATTTGGCGGGGGGTCAGGGAGGTCTTCGCGTGGGTGGACCTGATCCTAACCCTGTGAAGGACCCTTATGCCAGCTGGGCTCTTGAAGCCGTGGCAGGGAGAAACCTCGCCAAGCTATGCTGGAGCAAGGGGTCTGCTCTGGGGGATGCATGTCTGGCACCCCCGTGAAGTGCCCAAGAGCTTGGCTCACGCCTTCCCGAGCTGGAGGAAAGCAGAGACAGGGCTCCGTGTCGGCGGAAACCCTGGCGGGACACGTCCATAGCTCCGGCTCCGAGACTAGCGGGAACTAAGGGAGGCTGCCCTCGCCCGGCGTCCCGCCGGCAGCACTCTCGTCGCAGAACCCGGGGCCGTGCTGCCGCCGGATGGGAGAAGCCTGAATTGCACCAGCTGCTCCATCCTGTCCCGTATACTCTTGTCCTGCCGCGTCCCGCCGGGATGCTGTGGCCGTGGGGCCGCGGCGGGGCAGTCGGCCACTGGACTGAGGACCGAGAGGGAGTTAAGGGGACCGTCCCCTCCAGCGGGGCACGGGAGCCCTCGCCTGGCCCCTCTGGGGGTGCTGGCCTGGGAAAACCATGACCTGGCGTCAGCGGCTGGCTCGGGGCCAAGGGCCGCCACGGGAGCGACGTGCTGCGTGGGCTGTGCTTGGCCAGGCTGCGACGGCTGGCGGGGCCGGGGGCCAAGTGCCAGCCCTGCCTGCATCGGGAACGAATCTTGCATGATGCGCAGCCCCCGGAGAAGACATGGGCCATGTGGCCAATGCAGGGCGGCATCAGATGCAGCATTCGGGACTTGGGGACCATGTCCTGAGATGTTGGGGGAACATATTTTGTCTCTGTCCTAGTAGTGCTGAGACGTGTCCAGTTTTTGTCCAGGAGTACTCTCCTCAGTGTGTTCTGTCTTGGTTTTGCTATGGAAGCACCTGGGACATGCTGAGGCAAAGGCATGGAGAGGATGGGGGAACTTACCACTGCAGGATGCCACGGAGCTCCTAGGGGACAAGTCCATTCCTGAGAGACGAGATGCAGCAGATGGGCCAAGGAGAGTTCAAGCCCCCTTGGGACCCACCTCTGGATAACCTTGACCTGGGGCATAGGGGACTCCCTACAACCCGAGGGAGCTGGGGACGGAGATGCAGGCTGGGAATTGCCCCTGCGCCTCCTAGGGGACATGGCTCCCCTGAGACCCTGCTCACTACTCCATTGGGACTGTGCAGCAAGGACCGAATTCTGCTGTGTGTGTCATGGCAGGGGACACTGGGCTGTGTCACTGGAGTGAATGACTTCAGTGAGCCCTGTGCCCTGTGCCCTGCCATGTTCCCACGGGACCTTGTCTGTCCATCATGCCCTTCGCAGCCCCACTCACCTGGGCTGCTCTGGCAGCTGCATGTACCAGCTCGGCACAGGCAGTGGACAGGCGAGCCAACGCTGGGCTGGGGGGTGGCTGGACCCAAGAACTCTGTGCTAATGGATTTGGAGTTTCCAAGGTCAGGCTCCCACTGCAAGCAAGAAAAACATTCCCAGGAAAGGGCCATGGGAAAGGCCCCCCCCACTGTAGCGCTCCCAGTCCCAGCTGCTGCCTCATGGGCCAGCCTGGCATCTTGGGCTGCTTGTGTGAGAAGGTGGCTGTGTTCCCCTGAGGAGCTGGGTGAAAGCTGGGGTGTCTCAGTTACCAAATACCTTGAAAGGAGTGAGTGGGGTGGTAAGGATTGTCTGGCTGTGCAGGGAGGGGGTGTGGGGGGTCATGCATGGTGTGCAGGAGGAGTTGTGAGCAGCTAAGAGGTGAGGGAGTGGATGGCATGCTTGGCAGGGACAGGGAAGAGGTAGTGCCAGCTCCCATTTGGCCACCTCAATGGCCACACCATCCCCCTCTGCGTGGATGCTGACTACTGCTTCTGCATTTTCAGCCAGCATGGAGCAGCGAGCGTGGCCATCAGAGCTAAGACATGCAGGACCCACTGCACACCTGCAACCCAAGGTGAGCCCAGGCCTATCTGGCCATGATGGTGGGGACCACATGTCTCTGTCCCCAACCCCAGCTATGGAGTTTTGTCCCTGATGCAGGGATCCTGGTTGAGGCCCTGTGCTGTGCTTTGTTGCAGGAAGGGACTCTGTGGGGGCTCCTCACCATCCTCTCACTGCTGGCTGGGCTGGCTGCAGGCACCCCACGAATGCCACACTGCAATGAGACTCTGGACACAGCCCTGACATCTCAGAGTGCTCCTGTGGAGGATGGTGCAGAGGTACCACTTGCCACTGCCTGGAGCCAGCTGCATGGTAGGTGTTGGTGCAGGAGACCCCACAAGGGCATAGTAGCTCTGAATATGAGGCATGAGCAGGTTGGAAACCACTTTAGGAGCCCCAGTCTGTGTGGGGGTGCTGAGCTGGGGGAGCTGAACACATGGGACTTCATGCTTCACACTGGGGATGGTGGCAGAGCCCTGGGGATGAGAAGATGCTTGGCTAGGTTCCCACCTACCCCCTGACAGGTGCTTGGCCAGTGCTGTGGTAGGTGGTCAGGCATGAGTGGGTATGCAGGTCACAGCAGGGGACAGGCAGACTTGGCGAGGCCCCAGGAGGGTAGTGGCTGTTGGCTAGGATGTGACATTGCTGTCCCTTCCGTGTGCAGGGGACAATGTGACGACAGGTGGCCAGGGTGCTGTTGAACTGGCTGGGGACTCACTGGTACGTACCGAGCGCTCACCACCAGGTACTGGCAAAGCCAAGAAGGGGACATGGAAATCCTCACGAGCAGCCCGTGGCCGCAACTGCCATATCCGCAACCTGATGGTGAAGGTGCGTGACCTGGGCCTGGGCTTCAACTCAGACGAGATTGTGCTCTTCAAGTACTGCAGTGGATCCTGCCACCGGACACGCAGCAACTATGATTTGACTCTGGGCAGCCTGCTGCGGCAGCAGCTCATCACCCCAGGTCCGCGGGAGAGGGTCCTCAGCCACCCCTGCTGTCGGCCGACCCGCTATGAGGCTGTCTCCTTCATGGATGTGCAGAACACGTGGCAGACAGTGGAGAAGCTTTCGGCAGCTGAGTGCAGCTGCATTGGCTGAGGAGGGGGCTGCTGGCTTGGACCTGGCTCGATACATGCCGGCAGACCCTGGCTTGCCACACATAGTGGCACTGGCCTTAGAGGAAGGGTCTGGCAGAGGCCAGTGCCCCTAGTTTTACCTGGTCATGAAGGGCCAAGGTGAGATGGAGCCATGGCAGCTGGTGGGTGGCTGAACCTCCTCCCACTCAGCTCCAAGCAGCTGGTGGTGCCAGCTATGCAGCGTCCAGTCCTGGTGCATCCCAGCTAAGTCTTGGGCAAGGAGCTGGAAGGGGTATAGAGCATTCCTGCTGCTCTCAGTGGTATGCCAGGCTGGCATTTGGCAGCACCCGTCTCACCTGCACCCTCCTGGACTGGTGCTCCTGCACACCTGCTTTAGGGGAGCCAGGGCTAAGTGTCATGCAAGCTTCAGAGGTCAGAAAGGGGGAGAAATCTCCCTGTCCCCTTGGGGGCTGGCAGCGGCTGGTGCTGTCCTGCAGGGAGGGGGCGTCCTGCAGGGAGAGGGCAGAGGTGCAGCCAAAGCACACCAGCATGTGGGGTGGGGGACCCACACCCGGACCAGCCTCTGGCGCTCTGCAGGACAGTGGGGCAGAGGAACCCACTGGGTCCCCTGCTAGGCTCCCTGGGAAGTGGCAGAGTCCCCTCGCTGCCCCTGCAGTGCTGTGGCACTAAACTATTTATTACTCTAAATTATTTATTTATTGTTCTAGAGCGGGTGCTCCTATTTATGACTTTGGTCCCCCAGGGGCCGGGTATAATTTAACCCCAGCGCTACTGTGAAGCCCTGGGCAGCGCCCCGGCCCCGGTGCCCCATGCCCCCAGCCCCCTTTTTCTATTATTTGTAAATTGGAGGGATAAACTCTATTTTTGTACAGTTGCCTTTTCCTGTAGCAATAAAGCGATGGGCTGCGAGTCCAACTCTTGGTGTCCCATGACCAAGAAGGTGGGGGGCACACGACGATGAGACACGGAGGCTCCCGGCATGTTCGACACTCGTGGGCTGGCAGCGGAAGGCCTGGAGCGCGGCTGCCGCCGGCACTGCTCGCACCACGCGTAGAGAGCGGGGGCGGTGCACGGCGCCCGGCAGGGGACGCGCGTGGGCCGGAACTACCGCTCCCGGCGTGCGGCGCGGTGCGGCGGCAGGTCCCGGGCTGCCCGGCCGCGCCTGCGGGAGCCAGGCGGTGCCGGAGCGGGGCCGCAGTGTCGTGCCGTGTCGCGCCGCTCCGTGTGCCCTGCCGCTCCGCTCGGGGCGTCCTTCGGGCGCCTCCCTACCTAGCCGAGCAGGGTCTCGCCTCGCCTCCCCATTGCCGCCGCCCTTGTCGGGGCGGGGAGGCGGGTCCCACCGCGATGCGGTTGCCCGTGCGCCGCCGCTGTCGCCCTCCCGTCGCCGCCTCCTGAGCGCCGCCGCCGCCGCTGCAGCTATGGAGCGGAGGGCGGAGGCGCCGCCGCCGCAGGGCCTCGACTTCACGGTGGAAAACGTGGAAAAGGTGAGCGAGCCGCCTCGAGCCCTCCCAGCCCAGTCGGCGGAGCGGGGGGGACGCGGCTGCGGGATGCTGATGCCGGTGCGGCGGCTATGGCTCGTGGTGTGGAGGATGGGGTGGCTTGGCCGCGTAGGGCCCGGGGAGAGCGGCGAGGTAGTATCCTGGGTGCCCTGCCCGCGCTGCCCTTCGCGGGGGCGATGAAGACCTGTGCGCCCGTCCGGTGCTCGGTGCCGGAGGTGGAGCCCGCGGCTGCTGTGTGCCGGGGCAGCCCGGGGAGGGAAAATGATGTGGCAGAAATGGAAACAGACGGCAGGGACTGTGCCTTGGACGGGCGTCCTCCGTGTCGCCGTGCTGCAGCGGCGGGCAGGGAGAGCCTACGGAACTAGTCCTGGCTGCTGAGCGAGCAGCATCGAAGCAAAACCCTACATTATCAGTGTCGCCATCAGACAGGGAAGGAACTCTCGCCAGGTGCTGGGAGTTAATTACTGTTGGGAAAAGCTTTGAGAGGGTGGATGGGCCTGCCATGCCTTTCTAAACCTGGAATAAAGCCCCCATGCTCTCCTGATCCTTGACATGCTCCTAAGCAGCTGCACGGCAAGAACAAGGTCATGATTGCCAAAACCTGGGATTCAGGGATTGGCCATAGCAAACTGAGGCATGCTGGCATCATGCTACTGCTGAGAAGAATCCAAGCAGTCCCCTATGTGACCTGGGATTCATCACGGAGACTGAGCACAGCACCCTAGCATCACTCCAGGGAGGCAGCTCGGCATAAACCTTCCCTTCCCTTGATCTGACATGGAGTGGTGGCAACAGGGCAGCAGAGGATGCATCCCTGAAGGGCAAGAGAGCTGCTTCTCCCTTTCATCCTGTAGCCAGACATCTGAGAGATACTAACAGCCTGCCAATCCATGCCTCGATCCTCAGACAGCTAGTGGGAATCCCAGTGTCCTCATTTTTCCTCGTTAAGAATAGACCAAGTTTCTTGCCAAAGCAATGCCCACGGGCTTGCTGGTGGGTACATGGTACATGTTTTGCACCAATCCCTCTCCAGCAGCTTTGCCAGCCTTGCAGGAGGCGTTGGGTCAGGGATGTCATGTTTGTAAGTGGGCGCTAGTTGCCTTTGTGGCTGCAGGTGAGACACCCTACCTCTGCCAGGGAGGTAGAGACGGCACATGGCCAGGGGGATTAACTGATGCCTGGAAAATGCTACATTAAAGCAACCTTCTGCAGCTTAATCTGCATATATCCAGGGCTGTTGGATGCTTTTGCCTCTGACTTCCTTTCTCTTTGGCAGACACAAACCACTCCTTTGTTTGCACCAACAATGAAGTGCACACTACTCCAGAAAGGGTGCGCAGTGCCAGGGCAGGGGGTGCCCGATGATGGCTAGGCAAGGTGGGGCTGTACTGAGAGGCAGCTTGCCTGTGCTGTACCGCTTGGAATTTAGCCTCCTGCTGCCTGGGGGGAGGCAAAGATGATCTCTAGGAAGCTTTGATTCCCCTCTCCCAGCTTGCCCAGCTTCTTCTGGTCTCTGCAGGCATTGCCATCTTGGTGGTGTCCCTTGAAAGTGTGCTGTGGACTGTGGTGGGGCTCTGAGTGGTTGGCTGATAATAGCAGCATAGTTCCTGCCCAGGTGAGGAAATGTGGGGTGGGATCAGAAAAAGCCATGGAGGTTCAGCAGGCTGGAGTCTGTCTTTTCAGGGTAGGGTTGTGGGGTGTTTCTGGTACAGTGCAAAGGGAAGGTGGATTTTACTAGGGACTGGGCTGGTGGGAGGCAAGTGGGTAGAGCTGCTTATGTCAGAGGTGATGCTGGCAGATAAGTGATGCTTCTACTGGCCTGGGCTCTTCTGCCTGCAGGTTCCCTGCATAGTTTTATTAATAACACTGAATGCTGATTAAAGCCAGGGTTTGACTCCACTCCGAGTCAGTTAATAATAAGTGCTGGGGTTAGGAACAGCATAATGAGGTGGTTATCTCTTAAGTCAGAGGGTCAAAGCCTCTTTAGGTCACCTGCCAGTGAAAGTCATCACATGCAGCAGTTTCAGCCAGGGAAGTCTCTGATCGGACCATGCCTATCGTGCTCCTTTGGTTTTTATGTGGAGCGTTCATGTCTCTGAAGGCCCTTCTGTACTCTGGCTGTTGTTCTTTTTTGTTGTGGTGGGCTGGGCAAACGCCCCCACAGCGTGAGCTCTGGGTTCACATATAGCTGAAGAGGATAATTCCTGTGTTTGTCCAGCATGACCTATGCTAGAGAGAGCCTGTACATCCCCCCAGCTGTGCCCAGTGCTTGCAGGCAGCAGGGAGGGTGCATGTGATGTAGCTTGGGCTACACTGCCCTTTGCCAGCCAGCAGATCTGAAAGCCCGTGGGCAGCAGGCAAGTAGATTCCCTTCTTCCTGAGGTGGTATCAGGTTTACATGCTGCACTTCAGGAGCCACCTAAAAGTTACTCCTTGTATTTTCTGCTCCATTTTTCCATTCACAGCTCTCCTACGACACAGGGAAAGTGCAGAGCCACGCTGGGCCTGATACATTGCATAGTTACTGTGTCAGTGTACTTCGCTCTCAGCTGAGGGCTACTCAGCTGCTTGTTGTTTTCTTATGAGCCTGACCTACATGCTGCTCTGGCTTCAGCACAGATAGAGCAGGCTGGTGTGGCTGTGCTGTGTGGACCTGCTGGGCAGCCAGCAGCCCTGGGCTGTCTGCATCCTCTGCACCTGCTGCTGCAGCTGGAGGGGTCAGATAGATGGGAAGGCTGGGCAAGCTGAGGGCTTCAAGCTGTGAGGATGCATGGCCTCCCTTGTGCCTAAATGGTGCAGTCTGGTTCATGACCTGTGTGTGCCTTTGCATGCCCAGTGGCTGCTCTTGAGGTGACTGACAGTCTGGTGGGGTGTCGCTGCCCTAAGGATGTGATACTCCTGCTGCGGAATGAACACCACTCCGTCAAAGCTGAATTGAAGGTGTTTGGTCCTGCTGGCAGTGTCTGTCTCAGAGGAGCAGTGCACAAGCAAACTTGTGCCCTGCATTTTTGGTCTCTGAGGGCACGGGTGGCAGCACCTGTCACTGTGGTGTTTTGACAGGAGAAGAGGAATGTGAGACTCTCTTTGCTTGTTCTCAGTGCAGCTTAGCTTGCCCCAGCAGTATCCTCCTTTTTGAAATAATAAAGAGGACAGTGCCATTCCTCCATGAATTTCCCAAGTGCCTGCTCTTGCCCTCTTTTTATGTCCAATTCCTTCCAGGTCTTTCCTCCCTTGACCTGCCTCTTGTCTTCTGGGGTGTTTGTAATATTCACTGATGTCTTTTTTCCCAGAACATTAGCAGTCTGGCATCTCAGGGCCTTCCAGATTGCCATGTGCCTCTCTGGAGATGCCTGATGAATGCACAGAGTCTCTCTGGCAGAGGGTAGGCGGGGTGTCATGAAGCTGACATCCAGAGCCTACTGTGATGGAAGAGAGATGGCTTTGATCACCACTCCTTGGAGATGAAGAGCCTTGGGGATGTAGCAGCTGCTGGGGCTGCTATCCACCCAGGAGTGCTTCTGTTTTCTTCAGAGAAAGTTATTGCCTGTCTTCAGAAACCGGATTGAGAAAATTATGAATACTTCAGGGTGGGGGAATAGTCTGGTGCACCACTGGCAGCAACTTGGCCACTTCTTCCTTAGAAACAGCCCATGTGTGCAAGATATGGCAGCTGTGCCAAGGATGGTGAGTTGGGGGCCTCAGGAGGGGAACGTCTTGCAAACTGAGTGAGGCAAGGAGTTTAGTGTTTAAGCAGGTCTTTGCTGTGGGAGCAGATTCCACCCAGAGACAACCTTGTCTGAAGACATTGCTCCTTCCTGTGGCATGGTGGTGCTGATGTGAGAGGACAGTACCTGGTCTTTGCCATGGCTTGACTGTGTCCTACAAGGGTCATCACTGGAGCCTCATATCAGTTCTGTCTGCTTACAGAGTGAGAATGGGTGGGATTGGTATCGGGGTGCCATCAGGGACTCATCTCTCGAAACGCTTGTGAACTTGTTCACTGAAGTGATGAGTACAAGCACAAAATGATGGGCAGGGGTACTCAGGTCACCCTTGCAACTTGTCCTGGGCTCTGTGCTCCAGAGATTCCTCTCTGGTCCTGCTCACCCTTGGCTGGTGCAGGCCCCTGGCCGCCAGCACTGAGAGAGCACACATCTTCTACAGCTCCTGTCCCTGCTGGGGAGCGCACCATTCTCTGCAGAGGGCTGCTGGCAGTGAAGCAGTGGGAGGGATGCTGAAGCTGCTGAGCTGCATCTGGGCTGCAGCCCCTTTCAAACAGCTAAGGGCTCACTGTGGGCAAGCTGGGCTCAGAGAGGGGCTATGAAGTAGCAGCACCTCTTTTAGGAGAGGGGGAAAAAATGCACATTCTTTGGAACTGCTGGCAAAGTGTGGGTACCTTGAGCAGAAACAGCACGCCTGGCAGCACACGCAAAGCTTTCTTCTGCATCCATTTGCTATCCTTGGCGCTTCGGCAGGCTGCTGCCTTCCTAGAGCTGCTGGCTGCTCGTCCTGCCCAGCCGTGGCAGGGGGAGGCAGGGGTGGCCTTCCCTCCGCTTGGCAGAGCCACGGTAATGGCTGTGCTGCTGCAGGCCGGGAGCGCTGGTCGTGCGAGTGCGTTCAGCTAGAAAGGACAGCAAGAGACTGCAGCAGGAGGCATCCTGCAGGGTTCTGCTGGAAGAAGGCTGGTGGCTGCCAAGGGGCCATAGCCACCACAGCCCCTGGCATGGCACAGCTGTGGGCACAGGGCAAGGAGCAGAACAGGAATACGTTTTGTAGCTTGCTGTTTCCCTTACCAGGGTGCAGACCTCAGAGCTGTACCTGCTGTCACCTCCGTTTGCTCAAGCAGACCAGCCCCTGGAGGCAGCCTGTCTCCTCATGGAGCCCCTCAGGAAAGGCAGGCAGCATGCTTCTGCTCTCTGAGGGTGGAGCTGCATGTCTGGAGCTCCTCTTCTCGGGACAGACACATCTCTCTCCTGAGAATCCTGTGTTAATATACTTAGGCACTGCAGTCAGGGAGACATCCTGCTGGCTTTGGTCACCCTGCAGGAGCTCCAAGGGATGAGGGCTGGGAGATTCTGAGCTTGTGGCTGCTCCTTTTCCCAACCTAAGGTCAGATGCCTTCGCCTAGCAGCAACTCTTCTTGGGCTGGTCCACCTCCACCTTCAAAAGTGACCGGTGTGGGGTCTTGAACTTCTGCCTTTGGGGCAAGCTATCCAGCCC
Source organism: Tricholaema leucomelas (assembly GCA_013400475.1). Classification (NCBI taxonomy): domain Eukaryota; kingdom Metazoa; phylum Chordata; class Aves; order Piciformes; family Lybiidae; genus Tricholaema lacrymosa; species Tricholaema leucomelas. The sequence goes on along the minus strand of WAAF01002817.1, from coordinate 1,575,266 downwards.
CAAGGCAGCTTACATCTGACTCTCTTAAGGGACCAATGCCTCTCCAGTGGCTAGAGCCTAACTGAGGCTTTGGCCACAGGTTTTTTAGAGGGAAGAGCCATCATAACAAGCTTGAATTATTTTCAGCAAAGCAGAGCTGATGTTGGAGGCAGCTCCTTCCCTGGCCAAAGGGCATAGCTGATAACCAGGGTGTTTATGAGCTCTCATGTTACAGGTTTACAGGTCTAATTGCAGAGGAGACAGGTCTGGAGTTAGCCACCCATTCAAATCAGAATCCCTGCTAGATGTCACTGCCCAATTTCATGTCTTACGCATCTCTGTCCTGGCACTAATGAGGTCCTCTCATCATCTCCAATGCTTCCTGAAGGGCCCGAGAGTGCTGGTCAGAGCGGTGATGTCAAAGTACAGTGGAAGCCAGTGCCTGCCTGTGGGATGGGGACACTGCCTTTCCTTGCTGGGAAGGAGTATCCAGGTGTTCAGGTACACTTCTGCAGGGCATAGTGCCTTGCAGTCTTCTGTCCCATGCTCTCAGCTGAGGATGATACGCAGCCAATGTGTAAGGTAGGGTAGGCAGAGAGCCTGGTCTTCTCCAAGGACTCTCATCTGCTGCTTTGAGGATGTTCCCAATATTGACATCTGTCCTTGAGGGTCCTTTGGAAAGCTGCCATGGTGTGTAGAGCACCATAAGTGATGTACTTTTGGTTGCCTTGCCTCTCTACCTGACTTCTGCGCATAGGCGGGAACAGCTGTGCTCTGGCCAGGAGCCACCATGGCCAGACCCCTCTCGGGCAGGGTGCTGGGGGAAGGCAGGTGAGAAAGCCAGCAGCCATGTTTTTCCAGAATATTCTTCTCACTAACAACAGCTTGCAGCGTGACTCTTCTGCATCAGTTTTGTTTCCATCCTCTGAGTAGCTTACTGTAGTTGGTAAACTTTGTCATCTTGCCAACCACCCTCTGTCCCCAAGGTACTGAGCAGTGGAAGCTCTAGCACACATCTCTGGGAGCCTCTGCTGGAAGCTTCCATGGAGATTTCTTGCAGGAGGATTGGGACTCTGGGGTGGAGTTGCTGGGTGGTCTCTGCAGAGCTCACTGGTGGCAGTGGGCACTGTGTGGGGTGGAATGTGAGGTGTGCAGGTGAGATGCTGGGATGGTGGTGATGGTAAAGCATTTAGCATGGCTGGAAAGCTGACCCTGCCTGGGGAGAGGTCCTGCAGTTGCTCACTGTGCTTCTAATGTCATGGTTGTGACATCTGCCCTGCAGGAGCACTGAGGACAATACCTGTGATGGTGCAGCAATCATTTTTTACCTGGAGGGCAGTGTCAGCATCTCTGCCGCCGGGGCCGTGTGCAGGGTGCTTGCACCTCAGCCTGGCGCTGGGCTCTGTCTCATCACTTGGTCCTCTTCCTTCAGTTGGGTGATCCCATGAAAGCAACAAGGTGTGTTTACTTAGAGACATTGGCAAGATCAGATCTTAGCCAACAGCACCAGCTGCCCCAACTAGGAGCAGGATGAGCCTGCAGCTGCTTCCCGGTGGGCAGCCTCTGCTCTGCTGCCCTGCCGTGTTCCACATCACCCATGGCTTTGGTGTGCCTGGTGTGTGTGCAGTGCTGTGCTTTTCCTGTGCAGCTCCCCACTGTGAACCCATGAAGCAGCAGCCTGCAGCCAGTGGAGGTGAGTGACTGGGGAGCTTGTGGTTTGAGACCCAGTGCTGGAGGCCAGTCCCATCCTCCACACCTGGTAAAATCTGTGCTTTGCAGACCTCGTACTGGGTTAGAGGTCAGGGCTTCTGGAGCATGTGCACACATTGTGCCTCGTAGTATATGATGCATAACAATTCTTTTCCCCCCATTATCTTTTAAATGTTGGCAGGAAGACTATTCAAAATAGAATAAATCACTTAATTAGAGAATATGTGGGGGTGTAAAGAGAGGCTGGGAGGAGAGGAGGAGGGGTCTCAGGCTGGGGAGCAGTCAGAGGGGACTGCTGCTGACTGGCCTTTGCATCTCATGACAGTGCCCAGCAAGCGAAAAAGGGAAAGAGTGGGCTGTAACAGACTCTGAAAATCACAAGTGAGATTTCTTTTGGAGAGAAAATAAGCAGCAAGCTCTAATGAGAGCAAGTAGGAGATTGTGCTGGTAATGGAGGAAATCATTGGGAGTTCCAGCTCAAGCTCTGCTGCAGGATGACTCAGTCCTTATCAAAAGAGAAGGGGCAGGAGCCAGGTTCCTACCCCCAGGAGTGTCTGAGCATTTAGCACATCTGCAGATACTGCTTGATAGGGAAGTAAAGTGTAGCTTTGATGGGAGTGCATGACAGCACTTACCTCTGCTGCTGCAGCTGAGTGATGCTTTGGGCAAGAGTCCAAGATAACTGGATCAGAGCAAGGTTTCAGCTAGCTGCTGGTTATTCATGCGCTCCCCTTGACCACTTTCTGGATGGATTTCTTTCTTGTGTCCTACTCATCTACGGTTAACCTTTTCTGTGTCAGGGTACATAATTTAGTGGGACAGGTGCCTGTCTCTCTGCAGTCCATGTCGGCTGACTCCATCTCCTACAATGTACTTTGTAACCTCTTTCTTCTTACAAGGAAGTTATCCTCATTTTCCCTTGCCATGAAGTCTCAAACAGGGGCGTTTCAAATCATGGCCCAAGCAGTGCTGTCTCTGTAAGGTTTCTGCCATTTTGTCCTATGCTTTGGTCTTGTGCTGGGAAGCAGCAGGAGGCACAAGTGCTTGTTTGAGAAGCTCATTCCAGTGCCCCAGGCTGCCAACTCTCTGTGCTTAAAAATAGGGTTTAAATCCTCTCCTGGGTACAAGAGCCACACAAGAATTTCGTAGAGCTTTTTAAGGGGGAGGAGGATATTTGAGACCTGGAGCTAGGATGGGGATGCAAAAAATTCTCTGCACCTGCTGGAATCATACAGTGATTTGCTGGGAGGGGTTTGACGGGTGCCCGATAGGCTGACAAATGTCATTTCTTTTCCTTGCTTCTGGTGTGTCTGTGACTGCAGTCAGCAACTTGAAAAAATGTGCTGTGCCAGCCAGAAAACCTCCTTATTGGAAGCTGGAGTTCAGGCAGGGGGAAGTTACTTTCCTCTTCTGTGTACAAGGCATCACTGGTCACCGGTTGCACCCATTCAGGATAACAAACTAATCAATGTTAGCCTTAATAACCATGTAATATTCCCCTGCAAATAAAGCCTTGCAGCCTGCATGAGGCTGTTCACGTGGATCTGAGCTCTGCAAAGCAGTAACTAGATCTCCCAAAGCTGTCAAAGCAGGTAAGTGATGTTCCCTTTCTCCATACAGGGAGATGGAGTGAGCAGTCATGAACTGGCACAGGAGGTGGTGGTAGAGGCAGGGTTAGCTGCCAGCTCTCCTGGCTCAGCTGCAACTAGATGGGTTTGGAAAAACTTCAAAGGGCCTCTGTGGAGAAATTAATCCCTGAGCTTAGTGACTGCAGGTTTCTGGGGCTCTGTACAACCTGACAGCAGTTTGTGCATTCCTTGGGCTGCCAGATGCAAGGTTTGGACCACACATAGCTTCTGAGAGCTAGCGCATCCTCAGCACCTTTCTGAGAGCAGATGCAGGTGGGAAGCAGGAGTACCAGGGTGCCATGTCTCTTACAGCCCTTGTGTGTCAGAGGAGTCCTGTGCATACCCCAGTGCTAGCATGTCAGGGAAGCAGCAAATTTGGCATAAGTGAAGGTAAGGATAGGAGGTAACTAAGGAAAAGGAATTTCCAGAGTGCAGCATGAGAAAAGGAGGGGAAGAATGCTTTGCAGGTCCTTGCCTGCTGCTGTATTGTTGTCTCGTTGCTTAAATCCAAGGAGGGAGGACAGCTGATACAGGGAGGTGGCCTGGCTTTGCAGGGCAGCAGCTGGCAGGCAGCCCAGGTACTGGGCTCCATCCCGGTGAGCCTTCCTCTGGTGGACCAGCCATGGTGCTGCTCCTCAGCTGCTCTAGGATGCTTCCCTCTCTCTTGCAGGCTCTCCATCAGCTGTATTACGACCCAAACATTGAGAACAAGAACTTGGCTCAGAAATGGCTGATGCAGGCACAAGTTTCCCCCCAAGCATGGCACTTCAGCTGGCTACTTCTCCACATGGACAAGGTGCCCGAGATCCAGTACTTCGGTGCCAGCGCTCTCCACATTAAAATATCCCGTTACTGGAACGACATCCCTGCTGACCAGTATGAGAGCCTCAAGTCACAGCTCTTCACCCACATCACTCGCTTTGCCAGCGGCTCTAAGATCGTGCTGACCCGACTGTGCGTGGCACTGGCCTCCCTGGCGCTCAGCATGATGCCAGAGGCTTGGCCCTGCGCTGTGGCAGACATGGTGCGTATGTTCCAGGCAGAGGACTCCAATGTGGACGGGCGAGCACGGTGCCTGGCGCTGCTGGAGCTGCTGACGGTGCTGCCCGAGGAGTTTCAGACCAGCCGCCTGCCACAGTACCGCAAGGGCCAGGTACGCAGCGTCCTGGCGCAGGAGTGCAGCTCTGTCTTCCCTTTGCTGGAGCAGCTGCTTCAGCAGCAGGACTCCCCGGGTTTCATCAAGCAGAAGGTGTTGAAGTGCTTCTCCAGCTGGGTGCAGCTGGAGATCCCACTGATGGACTGCGAGAACCTGATCCAGGCAGCTTTCACCTCTCTGCAGGACCCGGAGCTCTTTGACACAGCAGTGGAAGCTGTTGTCAATGCTATTTCCCAGCCAGATGCCCAGAGGTAAGGGCAGCTTCTCCCATACTCTGTGGGCTGGTGCTCCTGGGCATTGACAGGGGTTTGGCATGGGGAGAAAAACCCTCGGGCTTTTTTCTAGCTACCGTCAACCCTGGAGGTGATGATGATGTGGTTTGGTGTTAAAAGCAGACAGAGGCTACTGGTGTCACATGGTTGATCCTGGCAGGCTTGGCACCATGGTTGACTTGTGGGGACCATGTAGTCTTGGGCAGCAACAGCCCATTTCCGCCCTCCTCCTCTCAAGCAAATGAAGATGCTCCCTCTGGCTTCTTATGCTGGATCTTGACCAGGAAGCAGCTGTCTGGCTTCTGCCAGGGGGAGTTCAGAGACCCTTCTCTGCTTGGTGCTGCTGATCCAGCCAAGGAGCTGATTTGATGCAGAGATAATAAAAACAGACCTGTCGGTCTTCTCCCTCCCACTGGCTCCAAGAGCTCGTGCCAGCTGAGGACTTGTCCTTTGTTTGTGACTGTGGCTGCCCCTGGAGCATTGGAGCTAGGAGTGGGGTCCTGGAGCAGGTCGTGCTGGGGCTGTGTTGCAGGGTTCGAAGCTCAGCTGCTTGTCCCCATTGTCTGAACTGCTGACAGCTCCAGGAAACGATGCCCGTAGAAGGGAAGGTACATCTTCTCCAGTTCCCGTGGCCACATCCCTTCCTGGCTGCTTAGCAACCTTCCCCTGAAGAGGAGAGTTTCCTTGAAGGCTAGGCTAAGCTGCTGCTGCCGTGCATCACTGCACATCATGCAGAGGCTGTGAACCTCTGCAGCAGTGCAGATGCTGCTACTGTGCTTGTGAGCCCTCATGCTTCACTTGGCTTCAGTGTAAGGGCAACTGGTTTGGTCTCCAGCCTAGGCTGTCCTGTTCAATGACAAGGGGCTTGCATCTGGAGACTGCAAGTCCTGGTGCACAAAGGAACTTATCAGGCTTTTGATGTATTGCTGGCTGTGAGGAGGGGTTGCCTCGTTTGCTAGCATTCAGAAGATGACTACAAGTAGTTTTTCCTTGTACCAAGCAAAGCCTGTGGGCCAGCCCAAACACTTGTAGCAGGATTAGTGCAGGAAATGAGAAGGTGAGAATGTGCTCTGAAGTGCTGAGGTTGTCTTTTTCCTTTCCATTTCCTGTGAGACTCAGAAGTCCCTTGGTGGTGATTACCCCGCTGTGTGCAGGAGCCTGTCCCTGCAGCACTGTTGCTCAATTGCATTAAAAGCTTGAGCTTTCAAAGTGAGTTTGGAGAGGTGTGACTGACAGTGGAGTTTCCTTTCTGGTCCCATGCTGACCCTGCCGTGCAATTTCTGGCCCCATTTGGTCTTGCCGCGCATCAGCCTAACGGACACTTGCTCTCCATCGTTCTCCCTGAAGGCTCAGTAGAGCCCCGTCGTGTCTAGGCCTGTGGGCAGTGTCTGGGACAGGGCGGGCAGCTGGACTGAAAGGCAGCCCAGTGTGCGACCCTGGCGCAGCCCGCACTCCTGGGGCACAGGGACAGTGGTGGCATTGTCACGGAGATGCCCTGCCAGGCGGCGTGTGGTGTTGGCTGCTCCAGGGACGAGCGGCACTGTGCTCGATGCGGATATCTGTGATGGCTTCAGGAATAGGACAGCTCACAGAGCCACCGCTCTCTCTTCCTCTTTGTTCCTTGTGTCCCTCCTCCCGGCTGTCCCGCCCCTCCAGCTTTGTTGCTCAGCTGGCGGATTCAGCTCTTCCCCTACCCCCCTAGGGAGTCTTCTGACCTTTTTGTCTTTTATCTCCAGTCTGGGAGATCCCTGCTGTATTCCAGCCATTCTCTTCCTCCACGGTCTCTCGCCTTTTTTTCCACAGGGACCTATCTCCTTGCTGCAGTTGGCCACAGTCTTGGAGCACCCTTAGTGGTGGGTTGCTGACATGGTCCTCTCCAGAGATTGTAGGGTGTTACTCCATGCCAGGGTTGATGTCTGCTTTGCCATGGGTTCCCATGAGTGTTACAGACCCTGTGTCTTTTCAGCTCGCTCTCAGCTGGCTTTGTTGGATGTTGCTGCAGAGGCCATCAGGCACCAGGTGTGCATCTACCATCAGCAGAAGGCTCAGTACCTCATGAGCTTGGTTTCTGCTGCTGAGGTTTAGGTAGCCTGCAGGTCATCTTTCCAGCACTACCCTGCAAGATATCCCTCACACTGCAGCTTCTCATCCTGGAATCAGCTGGATGCCACCCTTGTCCAAATGGAGAAGGGTAGGTCAGACCTTATGGGCAAGAATCTTCTGGCCGTGGTGCTGCCTTGCTCTTAGGCAAGTTGCTTGCACTAGCAGCTCTCATTTCCCTTGCCTGTGAGCAGCAGTGGATGACTTTCCTGCCTCTGAAGTGTTACTAAAGATGATGCAGCAGAGATTTGTAGGTGCGAAGTGTTTGATCTCCTTATCTGCCAGGCGGCTGGGAGCCTTTTGCACCCGGAGAAGGGGATGTCCTGAGTGTTGTGGGAGTCTGAACACTGCTCCTCTGTTAGGACATGGTGTTCCTGAGAAGAAACGTCAGAGACATGGCCAGGAGATGGCAATGGGAATACCTCTGAGACCACCTTTGTTCTTGGGGACATTGGGAGGCTCCACAATCTGCAGGAGGGTAGGAATGGAGATAATGTTGCATCTCGTTTGCAAAGGAGGCTTGGTCTGATTTTCCATCTCATTTGAGGATTATACTGCAGCTAAGCAGGTCAGAGAGTGTGTGCTGCAGGGAGAGATCTGGCATGCAGCACTTGACTGTGCTCCTGCAGCCCCATGGGTAGTGTCAGAGTGGGGAGAGGGTCCTTCATTTGGCGTGTGCCTGTGGTGGGTTAGAGTGTGGGCATCAGATGCTGAGCCACCTCTCTGAAAGCAGCAGAGTGTTGCTGCAGTGGTGGTCTGGGTGGGTTTGCTTGGTATCCATCCCATCCTTTCTTGGTCTTGGCACCTAATGCTGAATCCCTGAGAGGAATTTCACTGGAACAGTTTTCCAAGAATTTCATTAGAAACAGATTTTTAATAATGTTGGGGATTTCTCAGCAGGACATGGCTTAGATTTTGGATCGGGAAAGATCAGATTGTCCCACAGAGCTGCCCATCTCTACCCCTCTGCAGGTTGTCCCTTAACACTGTGGTGTGCCTTGTGTAGGGCTGTGGGATGAGCAGAAAGAGGTGATGATTCTATGGAGGGAGCTGCAGATGCTGCAGTTCACTGGGTTTTGAGAAGGCACCAGACAAATTCATGGAAGCAAAATTTGCTCAGCTGCTATATACCAGGATAGCAAATCTTGCTCAGGAGAACTAAGACAAATCATTGGAGGAAAATACCTGGGGGACATCACCGTATGACTGCCTTCCTGGTTAGTGGCTGCTGGAGATGCGCTGCTCAGCTGGGCAGTCAGAGGCTCAGCTGGCCTTGCCTGGCCCTGGCATTCCAAGGCTGGGAGTGGTAGCTGGCAGCAGTGCCAGAGGTGCGAAGTCTGACTCCTGGGACAAGCTCTGCTCCCGATCAGGGCTATGGTGCCACCTAGTTGCTTGGGGCTGGGAAGCAGCACTAACCACTTAAGGTGGCCTGGATCTCCATGCTTCTGGATGTAAAGGAAAGGAGCCCAGTTCTGGCTGGCTTGGCCATGGCTCTTGGACAGCTGGTTAAAACAATTCACCTAGAGCAAGAACTTTCCTCCTCATTGGAGACCTTTGCATCCACATTGCCCTTGCATCTGCATAGACAGTAAGCAAGAGTATGGTGGTGCTCAGGAGACATGGTTCAGCCAACCCTTTCTCATTTTCACTATACAAACAAAAGGATGAGTTGCAGCATGGAAGCAAATCCAGGTCGTTCTCTCTGTGGACTGTGCAGAGGACCAACTCGAGTCCAGACCCTGTGAGTAGGTAATCAGCAGAAGCAGGATCCTTGGCATAAACTCAGAAACTTGTGGAAATATCTCTAGGATAACATAAGCCCAGTGCTGTGGAAGAAGGGTGGCATTGCCCTGCGCTGAAGCAGAAGGTCCCTTGTGATTTTTTTTGTGGGGGCACTGCCCAGTATCCCTTGAGCTGACCCTGACTGCAGCATTGATTTCTGGGGAGAGAAGCTGATGAATTTCCAAATTTTCCATTACCATGATTCTACACTGCCACATGCATCACTCACAGGGCACTAGAGACTTGAGAATGCTTTACACAGAAATACCCAACCCCTTTGCTGTGTGATTTCCACTGAGGGAAAGGGGTGAAGGGAAGTGAGCCCTGGCAGGACACAGAGGGAATGTCGAGGCAGCCAGTGGAACCTAAGACCACCTATTGCCTCTGTCTTCTCCTGCTGGCCCAGACTTCTAAGCTGCCACCACCAGCACAGCTCTTTGCACTGGTGGCACCGATGGCTTTGATCTCTCTTAAATCAGCCACAGCAAGAGCTGTGTGTTCCTCTTGCTCTGAGCATCCTTGGCCCCACACCTGCATGCGGTGGGGCAGGCGAGGAGCACACAGAATAGCTGCAGCTGCAGATAACATGCCTGGACAGGCAGGGAAATGGCAGGCTGCTCATCAGCCTCCAGCAGGGCCTCTCTCTGGGGGCCCTGGGCTGCTTTTCACCTTGACTGCCTCCTTCTCGTTGCCTTGGTTACCATCACTTACAGGCAGCTCGAGGGGAGGCTGATGTGCGTGATGTGATGTGGGAGAGCTGTGCTGTGCTGTGGCAGCCTGGGAGGGTGGGGGACCAGGGAGACATTCCATGGGGCCAGCGCCCTCCCTGGGTGGGATTCCTTAAAGGTGGATGCCCATTTAATCCCAGATAGGGAGCACAATCTAAATATTGGACTAGATGACCTTTAAAGGTCCCTTCCAACCCAAGTAATTTTGTGATTCTATGATTCTGTGTGCCCATGATGCAGCTTACCACTGGCAGTTCTGGATGTTTCCATGCAGAGCTGAGAAGCGCGGGCTGCAAGCATGGTGAGAAGAGCCCACAGGTCTGCCCTTCTCCCACTCCCCTTCCCTTCTGATGTTGCTGTGTGCGGGCACAGCTCACTTGGAACTGGTCATGGCAGTGACAAGTGCTGGCTAGGGGTTGCTGGCAGTTCTGCTAGCAGGTTGGGGTGGGCAGAGGGAGATGCACCAGCACAGAGCTGATGGCCACTGGTTCAGCCCTTCTCTTCATTTGCAGAGGCTCAGCTGTAGAAGCACTTGGGGCTTCAACCTTTGTCCTGAGGGACAGGATGGGAGGAGAGTCCCTATAAACGCTAAAGTCTTCTGGATACATCACATCACACAAAACAGCTTTCCAGTAGGGGAAGCTGGGCAGGAGCCCTAGGAGAGCATCAGAAGGGGTTGCTACCATGGCAGGTGGTGCCGGTGAGGCAATATTGGCCCAACAATTGATTCGGGCTGTGCTTGCAGATACGTGAACACCCTCCTGAAGCTCATCCCTCCTGTGCTGGGGCTCCAAGAGCAGCTGCGCCAGGCAGTCCAGAGCGGGGACATGGAGACATCACACGGAATCTGCCGCATTGCCGTGGCCTTAGGGGAGAACCACTCCCGGTGAGTGCTGGGGACCATGCAGCCCACCGGAGCAGCCTGCTGTTCCTCACCTGCTGTTTGTCCAGGGACTGCCCTGCACCTAGTGACCTGTGTCAGGCCAGAGGAGCCAGGCCATGGTGCCACTCTGACCCATGTTCTCTGCTCCCCAGGGCCCTCCTGGACCAGGTGGAGCACTGGCAGAGCTTCCTGGCTCTGGTCAACATGATCATGTTCTGTACCGGCATCCCTGGGCACTATCCTGTCAATGAAACCACCAGCTCCCTGACGCTCACCTTCTGGTACACGCTGCAGGTCAGTGGCTGTCCACATCCTGCGCTCCAGGCAGAGCTGGAAGCACCAGTGCACAGAGACCAGACTGCATTTGGTCCCCAGGGATTTTCGACACCTCTGCTCCTCATCCTGCACTTGCAGCTGCTACAGGGCACATATCTCAGAAATGCTGACCCTTACTTTTTCCACTCCCAGCCTTCCAAGGAAATCTGAGCCATCCACTAAGGGCCTTGTTAACATAACTAATTAAAACTTCATGCTAATTCATTTTTTTTCTGCAGCAAACCTGGGTGTTTAGCTCCTTGCTGTGTGGCTGTACCAGCTGCAGGCAGGGAGGAGAGCACATGCTGGCTCCCCGTGGGCCTGACCCTGTTGCTGGGCTGGCAACCGTGGTCTCTTGGAGAAGGAAAAACAGGGCTGGGGGCTGCTAGTCACTGCCCAGCATGGGGTCCCTCTCCCAGGCCCGGTGTTCCCTGTGCCAGTAGAGCAACCCTGCCATGTCATGCTCTATTTTTAGCCCCTGTTCATTCCCGCAGCTCCACTCCTCCTCAGTCTGATGACGGTATGGCTGAGTGTGGGATGCAGTGTGGCTGCATGTGGGCAGGGAGGGGGGCGATGTCAGCATCATGCCAGCAGCTCCTTTGCTGCGCAGGGCTAGGCTGAGGCTCCCACCTCCCCTCACTTCTTTTGCAGATGGGTCTGAGGATATGGGTGCAGGCAGGAGAGTGATGTACTCCACAGGTACCCATCCCAGCCTGCTTCACAGGGGTCTGAGGCATGCATGCTCCTAATCCTGGTGTGCTCAGCAGGGCAGTGCCACCCTGCTGTAACTGCTGTGCTCAAACACTCAAGGCTCCACCTGGCTACTGGGGCTTCTGGCATCTTGCCTCCAGATAATGCTGCAGCTGCAGAATGGTGTGGCATCAGGTGAACTCTGGGTGTCTGGAATTGCAATCTTCAAAGTGTGACAGGTCCCACCGACCCCCAGGTTCCTCATGCAGCAGGCATGCTATCTCCATTTTCTTTCCTCTGCAACACCTGATGTATTTCTCCTCCTACTGCCAGGATGACATCCTCTCCTTTGAGCCAGACAAGCAGGCGGTGTACCAGCAGGTGTACAGACCTGTCTACTTCCAGCTGGTGGACGTGTTGCTGCACAAAGCCCAGTTCCCATCTGATGAGGAGTATGGCTTCTGGTCTTCGGACGAGAAGGAGCAGTTTCGGATATACAGGTACAGCTGGGAGTCTGGGGTTTGCTTGTCAGGCAGGCAAGGATGCCAGCAGCATCCTGCCACCCTGAAGGCGGATTGCTGTGAGGAGACACAAGGAGGGACACAGAGAAGGGTTTTTCTACCGAGAGCTGCTTTGGCTGTAGGGTTGGTATGGAAATGAGTTAATGTTTGGACAGTATCACCAGTTGCCCTGCTTAGGAGGCCCTGGGAGCACTCTGTGTTAGGCTGGGGCAGTATCCTCACGCAGGTAATGCCTGCGCCCTGGCTGACAGTGGGAGGGGAAGGGAGCATTCTGCAGAGAATGGTGACAATATTTGGAGACCTCCCCTATGTGCTCTGCAGGGTGGACATCTCAGACACGCTGATGTACGTGTATGAGATGCTGGGTGCTGAGCTCCTGAGCAGCCTCTATGACAAACTGGGACGTCTCTTGACCAACACAGAGCAGCCATCCACGTGGCAGGTGAGTGAGGGGACTTGGGTGCCAGGCTGATGGCTGCCAGCCCTTCAGAGACCTATCCTTACCACAGGACATTGAGAGCAAAGAGATATGATAGAGGCTAAGAGCATGACCACCTTGGTAGCCCACATGCGGGCTCTCTGGGATCTGCTAGGGATTGGAATGAGTCTTCTGTCTCTCTGTCCTTAGTGCTGTCCAAGGACCAGTCTTCTCAGCCACTGTGAAGGGATCTGAGCTAGCGCCTGGAGCTGGGACCGGGGTGGGCATTGTGGGGGTCTGTATGTGGCTCTGATGGTGTCTCTCTCACCCTGGCAGCACACAGAGGCCTTGCTCTATGGCTTCCAGTCCATCGCCGAGACCATAGATGTGAACTACTCTGACGTAGTGCCAGGGCTGATCGGCCTCATTCCCCGGATCAGCATCAGCAACGTGCAGCTTGCTGACACTGTCATGTTCACTATCGGTGAGGCTTTTGCTTGTGTGCAGGCTGGGCTGGGCAGGCTGACTGCTCCTGCCAAGCAATAACAGTGGTGAAAAGCAAAGATGGGCATCTTGGGACGTGAGGAGCAAGAGCCTGTGGTGCAGTTCTGTGGTCTGATCCTGTCTGTGTGCACAGGGGCCCTGTCCGAGTGGCTGGCGGATCACCCTGTCATGATTAACAACGTGTTGCCACTGGTGCTCCAAGCCTTGGGCAACCCTGAGCTCTCCATCTCCAGTGTCTCCACGCTGAAGAAGATCTGCCGGGAGTGCAAGTACGACCTGCCACCATATGCTGCCAACATTGTCGCTGTATCACAGGTAGGACCAGGATGCAGACAGATATGTGGTGGTGACCTGGGATGTGCCCTGTGCACACACTCTTCCCCTTGCAAAGATCAGGCAGGGGGATGCAAAGCAGCAGCTCAGGGCATTTAGCTTGGTGTGGGAGACCTGTGCATTGTGTTCCTGTCCTAGCAGACTCAAGTGGTAGGCCCTGTGTTTACTGTGAGTGCAGAAATGGCAGGCAGTGGCAGACATGACTAACAAGGGGGCTGCTGGGGTTGACCTTGGGCATGTGTCCTTTCCTTGCTGGCAGCAGCATCTTTCCATCTCTGTACCTGCCAGGTAGCTGATGCCACTGCTGAGCATCTTGGGGTACATCCTGGTGTTCAAACCTCTCTGAGGAGACTGAACTGGTCTCTGCAGAGCCAGATGGGGCTCAGAGTCCCAAAGCATTAGGAGAAGGGCTGGGCTTAAGGTGAGCTGCAAGAGTGTGCATGGGGGTGGTGAGGGCCTGGTAGCAGAGATGAGTCTCTGCATTTAGAGCCTAGGGGTACACTGTCACTGGAGTAAGGAAGCCCTGGTTGAAGTTGAGTCCTCATTTTGTCGTATTGCAAGCTCATCAAAGCCAGAAGCTATGCTTCCTGGGTGGCTGAGTGGGATGGCTCAGGGAAGAGCTTACCAGAGCACAAGGATTTTGCACCTTGCCTGTTGTGTGGAGTACATTTCATTTGCCTGTGCCTATGCTGGTGTTGGTAATCTTGATCTCCTGCACCAGTCCTGCCTCCTGAAAGGAAATGGGCTATCTGCATCACTCAGCCTCCTCTTTCTCTCTCCTCTTCTCTTTGGCAGGAGGTGTTGATGAAGCAGATTCACAAGGTAAGAGGAGCTGGCTCAGGTGTCTGGCTGGTTCTGCTTGCCTCCGCATACTCCTCATTTGTGCTCTGCTGAGGACACAAGAGGTGCCATTGCAAGTTGAGCTGTTCCAGGATAACTCAGCACCCATTGTGGGTGGGGCTAGGAGTACCTGCTGGCAGCCTCTCGCTGTGCTGCCAGACATCCACCACATGTGGGTTGGGGTCACGATGCAGGATATGTCCCCACAGAGAGGGAAGTCCCCAAGGAGGCTTAACTTGAGCAGTTCCCAGCCCCACCAAGTTCAAAGATACCACGATGGCAGGCGTGTCTTCAGGAGGGTAAAGAAGGGAGATGACTATGAGGGCAGAGGTCAAGGCTGGCAAAAGGCTGTGCAAAGGTTGGTGTGCCAAAGTAGAGGGGTGAGTGGTGACAGCATGGAGGTCTCTGGGCACCAGTTTGTCTTCCAGTTGGTTGCTGGGAAGAAGCCAGGTGTGACGGTGGCAAAACATCTCCAGCCAGTCACTGCCCAGCCTGTATTTGTGCTTGGGATTGCCTTGACCCAGATGCAGGACCTTGCACTTGGTGCAAGGTGACCTTACATCACTTGGTGCCATGGTTTAATTACTTAGAAGGTGTTAGGTGATAGGGTGGACTTGATGATCTCAAAGATCTTTTCCAACCTGGTTAATTTTGTGATTCTGTAATCTGTTCCTGGGTTCTCCTGTGCTGATAGGGAGCTGCTACCTTCTCCTGCAGTTAGATGCACCTGGATTGACCCAGATAGAGCAGCTCAGGAGCTGCAGCATCGAGGTTCTGACTTTGCTGGCTGCCCCTGTGGAAGCTATCTTAGCTAGCATATGTGTGGTAAGGCTGCAAGCTGGGCAGTGACCTGCCCTGTTGTGTCTCCTTTATGTTGTAGACGAGTCAGTGCATGTGGCTGATGCAGGCTCTTGGTTTCCTGCTCTCTGCGCTGCAAGTGGAGGAGATCCTGAAGAATCTGCACTCCCTGATCACCCCCTACATCCAGCAGCTGGAAAAGCTGGCTGATGAAACGGTGAGTGCCTCTGTGCTGCCTCCATCCAGAATTGGCTTCTCCCACTGACTGTAGCCCTGGGGCTGGTGCATTGAAGCAGTGCTCTTGAATGTGACCTCAAGAGACCACAGTGCAGGGAACCCCTTACTGGCACTTTGCCTCTGCAGTCCTGGTTTATCAGGATCCCAAAAGCATGACTGTGATTGAGAAGCATGGTCTATGTCACACTTTGGCTTTATGTTCCCTGGCAGCCCAATCCCTCCAACAAGCTGGCCATCATCCACATCCTGGGCCTACTCTCCAACCTCTTTACCACCTTAGACATCAGCCACCACGATGATGACCATGAAAACAATGAGGTGAAGAAACTGCCAGTGCAGCAAGGACCTAACCCGGTGAGTAGAGTGGCAGCGCAACGCTCTTTGCAACAGCCTGGCCTAAGGCTGGCTGTTGACTCTTGATGCCAGGAGAGTAGAGTTAATGTGGAATTCAGACTGTACCATGAAGAGCGTAGTGCTAGTGCATTCCATCTATAAACAACTCCTTAAGCTTATCCCACCACTCTTGAGGTGGGGCAGAGGAGACCTGCAGGATCCTACTTGGCTGGCTGTTGCTCTGCAGGACAGCCTGAGTGTGTCCTACCAGCTGTGAGCCGTGTCAGGCTGCTTCAGCGGGGAAGAAAGCTTTGGATGGGGTAGGAGGCAGTGATACCCGAAGGTCTGAGTCCAGGCCATGCTTAGTCTTGAATCTCCCCTCCCCAGGGCTTTGGCAACCAATTCTCTTCAGTGCCTCTCATTACTTCCAGGTGGTGGTTGTTCTGCAGCAAGTCTTCCAGCTCATACAGAAGGTTCTGAGCAAGTGGCTGAATGATGCCCAGGTGGTGGAGGTAACCAGGCTTCTCATTAATACTGCCTGCAAACCTGCCTGTCTTTGCTGACCTGAACCGGGGACAGCAAAGGACAGAGGGTGGATGATGCCCTGTTAGAGGAGTATCCTGCTGAGTTGTCTGGACCAGTGCTGCTTGCTGTCACCATCGGTGTCTGGCCATTCTTTCTGGTCTGTGCCCCCATGAGCTCTGCTCTTTTCCAGTTAAAAAGGCTCTGCCACAAGTGGGAATATGGGAGATGAGAGTCTATCAAACCTGTTCTCTAAAAGGGTAGCTTTGTTCTGGCCTAGATTTGTGTCATCTGATGTTTCTCCAGTTCTTTCAGTCTGGAAATGCCCATGGGTAGTGTCCCACCTGCCTCTTTCCCCGGGCCTTCAGGAGACTTTCTGCAACAGTGGGAAGGGTGTTTCCTGGTCTCTGGGACCATCTTGTGTTGCAGGGGCATGGTCACCAGTATCAGAGTGGATCTGAGCCCTCTGCCTGGCTGGTCCCTGTCCCCATTGCCAGCTCTACCCTCCCCTGGGACCCTTCTGTCAAGCTCTGCTCCCTGAGAGGGGTATCCTGATTGCTTACACAGTCCCTCTTCTCCCACAGTCTGTCTGTGCCATCTTTGAGAAATCTGTGAAGACCCTCCTGGATGATTTTGCCCCCATGGTGCCTCAGCTGTGTGAGATGCTGGGGCAGATGTACAGCACCATCCCCCAAGCTTCTGCCATTGATCTCACCCGGCAGGTACAGAGCTGCAGTCAGGGCTAGGGCTGCTGCTTCCTGGGAAGCCTTGGGCACAGAGGACCAGCAGCATCCTCAGTTCTCTCTCTCTTGCAGTTGGTTCACATCTTTGCCCATGAGCCTGCCCACTTCCCTCCCATCAAGGCCCTCTTCTTACTCGTTACCTCAGTCACGCTGACCCTATTCCAGCAAGGTAAGTGGGATTAACCCTTCCTCGCGCTGGGGCTGTTGTCAGGCTGTTGCATGCATGGAGTCTGGAGGCATCTTACCAGGAATGGCTGTTTTTACTCCTAGCTAAGCTAATGGGGCCATCTCTGTTTCCTGGATTCTTCCCAACCCCTGGAAGGTGGGTACCTTCCCTGCAGGGCAGCAGAAGCAAAAACCCCTGCAAGACTCTGTTCTGCTGTGACAGCCCTATTTCTGCAACAGGGGTGGGCATCATGTGCTGCAAGGGTCAAGCTAGAGGGCCAGTCCCTCTTGGCAGGGACACTGTGGTTTCCAGGAGATCCTGGGGCTCCTATGGGGGTCAGTGCTGCTTGTAGTGGCTGGGAATCAAGTCCTTGCCTGACCAGGAGAATGTGTGTGTGAACATCTGGGAAGCGACCTTCTCAGAGTCACTGCTGGCCACCAAGTCATGGCTGTGATGATGAGGATGCTGGCATCCTCCCACGGGACGGGGTCCCTCTTTGGCTCACTGCCCACCCTACAAAAAGGTGAACAAAGTTAGGGCAGGCCCTTCTGCACCATGACCCCCATGAGCCTCTTGGTGAGTTGCTCTGTGACAGGGACAGTTGTACGTTGGAGCTGCTGTCTCTGGTCCTTCCGCATCTCCATATTCAATCCCCAAGGGGTTTTGTCCTGTGTGCACAGCTGGGTGCTGGGTAGGGTGACGCTGTCCCCAGTACAAGGCTCAGAGCTCTCTAAAAAGGTGGGAAGGTGTGAGGACCCCTGCTTCATCATCACTCCATGGTCCAAGCAAATATCACTGTGCTGAGGTATCACTGGGGTCAGTGGCAAGCGAGATGGAGATCAGGTCCTTGCTTCTGCCAGCGGCATATGGATGCGTCTACACTGATACCCTTTTGGCTTGGTGCCTGGGGAGGCGGTGACACCTCTGGGCAGCAACAGGCATATCTGTGGGATGAAAGGGGAGGGAACAGAGGCCAAGCTCTGCCAACACTTGGACACGAGCTTTGCTCAGGCAAGCAGGCATCCAGCTCACTGGATGCTCAGGTGCGTGTGCTCCCACTCACCCCATGGGTGCCCTTCGTTAGAGAGCTGGCCCTGAGTAGGGCAAGCCCCTTCTGCTGAGCCCACGGGAGGGAGAAGGTGGGGGGACAGCTGACCCCGAAGGGGCTGAGATGTGTCTGTGCACAGTCAGATACCAAGGCAGAGTGACTGGTGATGGCATGGAGATCACCGAACACTGAGCTGCTCTCTCTCAGGAGGATGCTGGAGATCTCCAGGAAGGTCCTGGACTCAGGGTCTTGGAAAACATCTGGGAATGGGGTTGCAAGGGGCTCCTGAGCAGCTGGTGCTGATGACAAGCATGTGCACGCCTGAGCTTGGCCGGGTGTGTCAAGCATTTGCTGGTGTTGTCATTCACTCGCAGTTACCTTCTAGGACCAAACAGTGCTCTGAAGACAACCCGCTCAGTTCCCACAGTGCTAAAGTTCTAATTCTCCTTGTGGAGATGGTGCCCAGCTAGTTGTTCCTCCTTTTCCTCTCCAAGGATGTGAAGATCTCCTCCCTGGCTCTGCAGCACCCAGGTGCTAGCTGGAGACCCTGGGGCTTCAGACCCTTTCCTTTGCAGTTTCTTTCTGTTCTTGGGTTCTCCAAGTTTCATGATTTTTTGTATGTTTTGTTTCTTTAACTTGCTTCAAGCTGCTCATGTTGCCCATCCCCTTCCCCACACACCCCTTCTCCCTTACACTCCTGTTTTCACTTGTAAATTCTTTCTGTATCACATAACTATATGATGTTGAGTTGCTGTTTGTATGATTTTTCTCTTAAGTTACATCTTTATTATATTTTAGGGCCCAGGGATCATCCTGATATTGTTGATTCATTTATGCAACTCCTGGCACAGGTGTGTTTTAGTTTCTTATTCATTCACTTTCTGTTCTCTCTCTTTCTCTTTTTAATTCAATTTAAACCTATTTTTAGCTTTCTGTTGACAACGTTTTTTTTCCTTTTAGTTGAATATCGAGTTTCTCCATCTGTTTCCGTGGAAGTTGAAAACAAAACATTCTCCTTTATTTCTGGGTTCACACCATCCCCAGGACAGTGTCCTCCTCTGCAGGGCAGTGCCCAGCTGCCACCCCCTTGCCTTGCCAAAGCTGGTATGGGGCACTTGAGGCTGCTGCCATAGTCACTTTTGGGTGACAGAGAAATTAGAGCACTAAGTGGACGTTTTCTGACCCGTATACCTGCCCTGCAATGGGTCCTCCAGAGCGGGGATGATCTGAGCTGGCTGCCTTGCCTTCTAGGTTGAAGCCCCTGCTTCTGCTAGCAGGCAGCTGCCAGGGTTTGGCTCTGAGCAACATGCTTGTGATGGCATCTGGACCTGCCAGGGTGCCATGCTGCCTCCTGCCCCAGCAGCCTCTTGGGGTGGTGGGTTTGGTGACACACAGGAACAGCTTGCATTGTTGTGCCAGGGGCTGTGGGCTGGCTCAGGGGTTGACATTCATGTCACTGCTGGCAGTGGGCAGGCAGGGCAAGCTCTATGCTTTATGTGCATACACACCTCTTGGGAGCAGCACAAGCCTGGCATGCTCCTCAGTCTGCCTTGACCTTTGAGGAAAAAGCCTTCATGACCTCAGTGCACTCAGTGGCCCTGTTGTAGATGCATCCACCTACCCAGAGAGCGGGTCAGTGGCAAGAAGGGCCAGCAAAGTCACTTTCTGCTTCATTTCTGTGATGAAATGACCTCTGAACTTGTGTGCTGGCCTGGTGGCTATGCAGTGACACGTGCTGAGTCAGCTGCCAGAGCTGTGGGGGTCCTGCTCTTGCCCAGGAGCTGTGCCTGGCATGGCTGAGTGCTAAACTGCTAGCTCCCTCCGATGGCAGCTCAGCCCTTGCATGAGTCTTGCAAGATGGAGGAGGTGAGGGGGCTGCACCTCAGCCTTCAACCAGGGTCTGCTCTTTGATGCCCGGATCCTACTGAGATCCACTGCATCTCACAAGCTGTATCACAGTCTTTTTTCCCCTGCTTTTGCTCTTGAAAGATAAAATGTCTTCAAGGTTACCAAAAAGCATCCATAGCTTTTGCTGATGACAGTTTCGGAGGCTGTAACTTCACAACCGTTTTGAATGTGATGGGAGAATTGATGAATGGAGTCTGTGCATGAAGTTCATGGAGATGAACTTCTGGACACTCAGTGCAGGCAGGACATCCACTCAAGGACTGTGCCAGGTTTAGGGCACAGCATTTTTGTACATTTAGGCTAGAGAACACAGGAAAAAGCACCTGGGAAGAAAGCACTTGTACACATGGTGAGGAGGAAAGGCTGATGGGAGCCTGAGGAGCTGCATGGGTCTTGGGGTGCGTGAAAGGTAATATCCCAGTAGTCAGTTAAAAACCCTTTTTGGTTCTCCTTAAGTGGGACAGTCATAGGAGGAAATCATGGAAAAGGGTAGGAGATCTCTGTAACAGTGTGGGGAAGCACTGAAAGGTCACTTGGGGAGTTTCTGTGCTTGAAGGGCTTGAAAGGACTCAAAAAGCCTATTGCTCCTGGAGGGCAGGCAGAGGTGATCCTGCCAGGTGGGTAAGGGATTAGGTGACTCTTACAGAGTTCCAAGGCTGTTGTTTCTTTGGAAAGTGATGAGTTTCTCTCTGGCATGGAGTCCTTCTCTGTGTCTGGACATGGTGTGTTTATGGTCTTTTGGAGAAAAAAGTGCAACCATGCTGTGCTTTTGTGGGGCTTTCTGTCAGAGCAAGCACTCCCCAGGCTTGGCTGCTAGAAAGCTGTTACATGCTGCCCTCATGGGCAGCATTTGCAGGTAGAGCTGCAGCAGCAGACTGGTCCCTGGCATGCTGGTCTCTGGACAGTCCATGTCCTTTCTGTTACAGGAGCAGCTTGGAGGCTTTTACCTCCGTGGCTGCTCCACCATGGATCACTGTGAGGTGTGTGATACCAGCCTGCCACCAAGCACAGCCACTCAAGACCTGCTGTTTTCATGGGCTTTTTATTCCAGCAACCCCACAGACACTGAAGGAGCCCATCCCTGTCCTCTCTTCACACATGTAGGACTTGTTTCAAGGTTTTCTCCTCTTCTTTGGCCTGCCCTTTCTCCCAGACTGATTAGCTGGCAGGATGCTTTGAAACCTATCAAGAAATGGCCTTGCCATCCCTACTTGGCTCTTTAGTCTCAGGACGTCAAGAGCTATCTGATGGCACAGGTGATGCTGTTGAGCATTTGTAGATCCAAGGATTAAAGTTGGGGAGAACTGCAAGTCTCTTCAGATAGGATTTTCATGTGGCAGAACCTGTGTTTTCACCCCAGCCTACTACACCTGTGGAGCCCTTGGTTAAGTAATACATCTTCTGGAGCAGCAGTGAGTTTGGACCCAAGAGTGTGCCAAGCTGGAGGCTTTCCCCACTTCCCAGACTGTCTGCTTCTGTGGTTGATCACTTTGGTGGAAATAGCATCTCCTCTGTTTCAAATTTTAATGCTTTCTCCATGCAGGCAGTGTTTTTGTCCTCTCCCTCTGCCAGCAAGTGCTCTCTTCTGACAACTCAGAAGAAGCTTCTACCTGCTGATACCTTCACATCAGCCCTCTGTCCTGAGCATACAGGGAACTCTCTCTGTGACAGGATTTCAGCTGATTTTACAGTGTATTTATCTGGGCTTGGTCACAGCCTGTGAGACTGCCCAGTTGGTGTGGCTGATCATTTTGCCACCATGTTAATTGGTGATCCACTCTTGATGGCTGGCTCATCATGAGAGCATGTTGGCTTGAACAACATCTTTAAGGGAAGATGGGGCCCCTGGTGTTGTCATTACTAGTTAAAGCTAAGTATAGAATAACCAGTCTGCCCTAAGGCTGCCTGAAACAGTACTGGCAGCCTTTGCACTGAGATCTGACACCAGTTGCTCCCCTGCTCCTCCACTGTGTGCCAGGAATGGTGTAGAGTGTTGCTGCTGCTATGCCCGAGCTGAGCTTCCAGCATCATGCCTGGAGGGCTTGCAGGGCTCAGTGCTGCCTGTGCAGCTGGAGCACCCACGCCCAGGACCACACAACTTCAGCATCTGGAGCTTCCACACGGGTCTGTGGCTGGGGCTTGCACCTCAGTTTGCATCTGCAAACACAGACTGGAGGTTCAGATGTTAGGGAGCTCTCACCTGCTCCCTGGCCAATGTGTCGCTCGTATGCATGCTCCGAGTTGCAGGTAGGATTCTGAAGCTCTCTGGCTTGTCTCTGTACTGGTTGCTGCAGGCTCATCCACCCACCCTGGCAGGGCTCCATGATGCTTGGTGCTCAGGAATGCTGTGGCAACCTCTTCTGACCAGGAACCCCAGGCCGGACTGGGCACTTGGGGGTTCACTGGGCAGAAGATGCAAGGCTGATATATGATGGCCCAGCTAGTGTGTGCCCCATCTCCCTCCCATTGTGGGCTGGCCCAGGCTGCACACAGAACTCTTTGCGCTCTCCACCATACCTGCTCCAGCTGCAGTTATAGAACCCTATGGAGAATATGGACTTGGTTTCTTCTAACTCTGGCAGGCAGGGACTGATTTCTCCCTGGCTCTGGTGCCTGTCCAAGTTCACATGCTCTTTCCAAGGCTGGAGGCTCTGCTCCACCAGGTATGTGGTTTGGGAAGTAGAGGTGGTAGTGCCAAACACAAGGGCTTGATCCGTGTTTGGGAGAGCTACAGGAACTGGCTGTGTAGGCCCTCCCCTGTCTGCTGACACTTTCATGCCTGCCTGCCTGCCTCTGAAAAGCCAGGCACAGAAGAGCCTGCTTTGAAGACCAGTCTGGGGGTCTCTCAAGTGCTATGGAGAAGAACCTGATGTCCTTTCTGTGTCTGCCTGCAGGACAGCCCTTGCAGAGAGTCAGCACTTACCTCTGCAGTGGCTATCACAGCAGAGGATGTGGAGGGACATTTGAAAGCACTTAAAGACCTGTTCCCATCCCAGAACATGTGGGCAGAGCTGCTCCATCAGGAGATGGAGAGAAGAGTCTGGCCCCAGAGCTGGAGCAGGGTTCTTGGTGTTGGGAAAGAGCAGTTGGACTTACCTGGTGCTGATTGCTAATGGGAGAAACTCCATAGGGCCCCATCTCATGGAGATAAAAAGCATTTCTGTCTACATTAGACATGTCCAGGTGTGGCCAGATTTAGCTTGCACTCTGCACTACCTTGGCAGTGATGTCCTGTGGGAGGTATTCCTCCCAGTATTGTCACACTCTCCCCCATGACACAGCCTGAGTGAGGAGCAGGTGGTGTACCAGGTCTGCAGGAGAACTTGGTGGGGCTTTGCCTGCTGCAGGTCTGGTTTGACTGGGAGAAGCACCCTGCAGGTAGGTGGTAACCTGAGCATGTCAAAAGACTCTTGTAACAGCAGAACAGTTTGTGGGTCTGGGGTTAAAACTATCCCCTTGGAGAGGTAAGGTAGAGGAACCCACATCTGGGTGGTATCATGGGAGCCAGCTGCCCTTAAGCAGCATGCTTGCTGGGTTAGAGGTTCATGGGCACTGCACCAGGGCCCCAGGGCGGGTAGTCTCCTGTGGCTAAAACTACATCTCTTGAAAGCATTTATCCATTATGGGGCCAGATGAATGGCAGCAGCCATGATGAGTGAATGTGTTTCTAAGCCATTGCCCAGCCAGTAGCTACCCTTCTGACGTTGGTGCCAGCACATCAGGAGGAATGGATGCACACAGTCTGTATATACACACAGGTATAATGTGGCACCTGATCGCTCCCGTGAAGGTCTCCACTCATATCTAGTAGGGAAGCACCATTTTGCCATCTCCACCTGGTACTGCAATGTCTTCAGAGCCCAAACCTGAGTCATCTTGCAGTGTGTGATACGAAGGATCAGAAAAGAGATGGAGTGACCCCAAAACCTACTCCTCAGCCTGTTGGTCTCCAGCATAGGTTGTCTGCGCTGGGCAGATGGCCATGGACTTCCTCTGGAGGAGAAGGGGTGGAAAGTACGTTTGTTTTGCTCCAAGTAGAAGCTGTGGCTGTGAACAGATGGCCATGCATCCTGGATACTGCTGGCCAAGAGCAGTCCTTTCTTTCATTCACGAGGGCAGGCTCAGAGGGCAGCAGTGGCCCTGCACACAGCTCAGCCCAGGGGCTGCCTGCCCTGGTATCCTGCTCGCCAAGCTCCAGGCACAGCATGGGGCCACTGCAGTGCTGTGACTGCTGTCCCCGTGGTTGCAGTGACAGCAAGACAGGAAGAGTGGCTGGCATCCCTAGTGTAGTCCACAGCAGTGGGCGTGGTGGTAAGGCACAGGTAACAGCCACTGTAAGGCACAGATACAGCTGCCTTACAGAGCAGGTCTCACCATGGCTCAGTAGAAATCCTTCAAACGGACTGGAAGGTGCAGGCTGAAACATTTCTGTCTATTAAGTGCCCAGTGCCAGCATAGTGGGGACTGAGCTACTTCATGAGGTGCCACAGCTCTGGGTGTCCCCAGCAGCAGTGCCTGACCCCCCACAGAGGCTTGTGGGATTGCAGTGTGACATAAAAGTTTTCTGATCTTGGACTTGCTGCTCAGAAACTACTAAGCAATGTTGGCCTCTTGTGAGCATCTGTGTCCTAGAGTCCAGGCAGGGTGAGCTGCTAGTTCAGTCTGGGGTTAATGCCTGGACCAGTTGCAGTGGCCCCAGGTATGTCAGCATCCTCAAGAGAGGAGCAAAGCACAGAGGTGACTGGGTTTTTTTGCTGGGCCCCATGTGGCTGCCCTTGTCTTGTGAGTGCTGCTGATGCCCAGGAGCCCACTTCTGAAGCATTTGTGTGTACCTTGCCCTGGCATCTATCTTCAAGTCCTGGGGTTGGTGGCCACTGAGCACAGCAAACTGCCTGGCTGTTTGACTTTTTTCTGGGGGGGGAAGTAATGGTTTCCTGCTGTACTGTGTCAATCTACATTTACTGTGGGTGTGCCCAGGTAAGTGTGCATCCAGACAGAAGCTGTCTGGAGCACCAGGTTCCTTGGAGGCTTCCTGGCTGCCTCTGCCGCACTGGGTTTATGCTGCTTGTCTGTGTGCCTTGCAGGCTCTGAAAAGGAAGCCGGACCTCTTCCTGTGTAGCAACCTGGATGTCAAAGCAGTGTTTCAGTGTGGTGAGTACCACAGGCACTCTGTGGAGAAGCCAGCCTGCTCCTGCTGTGGAGCTAGGTGCAGACCAGCCAGGAGCTGAGCAAAACAGGGCTGCTTAGTGCACAGTGTTTCTGGCTGCTGACCTGAGCAATTTCTGCCCGCAGGTGTTCTTTCACTCAAGTTCCCTGAGGCCCCAACTGTCAAAGCATCCTGTGGCTTTTTTGTGAGTATTATGGCATCATGCAGCCCAGTGAGAGATGGGAGGGCAGGGGCTGGGCAGGTTGGGTATGGGGCCTGCTCTGGCACTGAGTGGGTGGCGATCTGTGTTGCAGACAGAGCTGCTGCCCCGCTGCGGAGAGATTGCCCCAGTGGGACAGGTCGTGCACGAGAATGGCAAAGTGCTGCTACAGGCAGTGCTGGAGGTGAGAGACAAGGAGCAGCTCTGGGCTCTGTTCCTGAGCAGCACCCTTGCGAAAACGGAGGCGGAGAGCCCAGCAGCGTGGGTGGGTTGCAAGCAGAGCAATATGGAGGGCTCAGCAGGGTCCATCTGCTCTGGCAGGGTGTTGGTGGCCAGGCTTCCCGCAGCCTCATGGATCACTTCGCAGAAATCCTCTTTGCCTTGAACAAGCACTGCTTCAGCTACCTAAGCATTTGGATCAAGGAGGCCATGCAGCAAGATGGCTTCCCCTCAGCCCGCATCACCCCTGAGCAGAAGGAGAACTTCAGCCAGCAAATCCTCAGGTTCATGCACCCCTCCCTGTGGTGGCTCTGCAGTGGGAACGACATCCCTCCCCACTTGGCCTGGCATGTTCCTTCTGCTTCATGTTTCTCCCCTCCCTCTGTCTTAGCAGAGAGCGTGTGAACAAGCGGCGAGTGAAGGAGATGGTGAAGGAGTTCACTCTGCTGTGCCGAGGGTTGCATGGCACAGAGTACACAGCAGACTACTGAGCACCTGGACAGGACCGTGGACACTTTGCCCAGACCAGTTCTTCCCTGCAAGGAAGCCCCCCCACCCCCATCCTCCCTACCCTGCTGCAGTACGGCTTGTAGAATAACCCTCCACCTAGAATTAACCCACTAAGGATGCTCCCCAGCTAGATTTGGTGGCCACATCTTGGTGTCAGCATCTTTGTTTCCCCTAGCATGCGCCCCCCTCGCAGGGGACTGGAGTGCCGGCTGCAGGAGGCGGCAGCAGGGAGGGGGGGAAGCCTGGGCAGAACTGCTCCAGCACGGGCTGCCCCACACCTGGGCTACTAGCCCTTCCCTGGCACCTCCCTGCGGGTGCCCGTGCCCCGCGGTGGGGAGGCTGCCCCTGTGTCCGTGGCAGTGGTGGGCTGGGTGAGGGGGCTTGCCCCCTGCTCGTTTGTACGTGTATGGTTGGGAGGGGGGAAGCCCTGCACCTAATTATATTAAGAATATTTCTATGTTGTGGCTGTTGTTATCGCAGTGCCTGGACTTTGCCTGCTCTTTGCCTCTGCAGAAGAGCCCAAGGGAGAAAGTTAAATCAACTGGGATTCTTCAACATCTCCTGTCCCCTGCTGGCTACAGGAGGGATGACAAAAAACAGTATTGTGTTGTATTTCTCTGCCCCACACAGGAGAGGCCAGACTCCATCCCTGCAAAACACAGGGTCGTCCCTGCAGCACAGGATGCATGTTCCCCACTCCTGTTACACAGAGCAGGTGAGGGGTTGCTCATACTCCAAGGCCTCACTTTTTGCCTTAGCTCCCCAGCCCAACGTGCAAACAGACTTTCAATTCTGGAGCTTGCTGTTCTCTGGGGCTGGTTTTAGCTGATGCATAGGGCTGCACCCGAGTGGGCAGCAGGACCTGTATCTTCACTCTGGGACATCTGTATTGTCCCTGTGCTCCTCAGACCATATTTTATTCTAGAAGATGAGTAACTCAAGTCCTTTTCAGTTCAACTTTACTTAGCAGTATTCCACACAAGGTTTGAAACCTGGTGATGTTGTTTGTGCAAAGATGTGACCTTTGCAGAGCCAAAGCTGCCCTGGACTGGGGAGCCCTTGGAGCCTGGGTCTGAGTCAAGCACCTCTCTGGGCCTCACAGGTGGCAACACACCTGCCCGGGAACCCTAGGGTGCTACAGGCATCCCTGAGCACAGGTTAACTCCTGCTCCCCCACTACTGTGCTACTGATCCAAGGCAGCTTCCAGCAAGGTGCCAACTGAGGGCAAGTCCAGACGGGTCCAGTCCCACAGGTCTGACACTAGGTGGCAGGCAACACCTAGGTCCCAATAGCGTCCTGCTCCTGGCTGGGTGCCCATGCTGCTGCTACGTCAGGGTTGCTTTCATCAGGGTTGCTTTCGTCCCTCATCCTCATAGGCAATGGCAATCCCACGTCGACCCTGCACAGCCTTGGACACAGATGTCTGCCCCAGCTGCTGCTCCAGGCCCCGCCAGCTGCGGGACTCCAGGAAGGAGGCTGGGAAGAGAGAGAATGGGATTTGTTACTGGGAGCAGGGGCATGGTACTGCCCCTGCACTGGGGCTCAGCCACACCACAAAACCAAATTGCGAACCAGCAGGGCTGATCTGTGTGAGAGCCTGTGTCTGGTCCCTGCAGGCCAGGGTAGTGCTGGGGGGCAGCTGAGGGGCTGGTGGGTCACAGAAGTGGAGAGCGCGCATCTCTCCGGTGATCAGTGAGATGTCTGGAACAGCCTCTTCCATGTGGACAGCTGCTGGGAGCTCAACGTGAGCACAGGCACCTGCCAGGAAACAGTAACATTAGGATGGTGCTCACCTTTGTCCTCTGGCTGGTACAAAGCCATAGCAACCCTGGCCTCCAGGGAGGAGAGGGCAGGATGCACCCTAGGAGCGTTGGGCAGTTGGTTTCTAGTTGTTACCTGGAAGCAGGTCTCGGAAGTCAGTGAGGTAGTTCCCTGTCCATTCACGGGCTGGGTTACAGGCCAGCTCAAGCTCATAGGGAGTCACAACAGGTCGGTAAAAGTCACTGGAGTCCAGCAGGGAGTTCTGAGCACAGGCCACCAGGACAAAGATGTCCACTTCCAGGAAGTTGGCCAGCTTGGCAGGGTTTGGCTTCCCTACAGCTAGCATGTAGCTGCGCTTGCCAGCCCAGCGCAGAAGCTCTCGGAGGTGCTGCAACACAGTGAGGTAGCCTGCCACACCGAGAGTGCCCACCAGGATGCCCACCACCTGGGCATCCCGGGCCCGCTCCACGAGGTAGAGGCGTCGCATCAGGGCCCGGTTGACATTGAAGGTCTCACGGCGGCCACAGTTGGTAGCAGGGTCAAAGGAG
This sequence comes from Tricholaema leucomelas, assembly GCA_013400475.1. Lineage (NCBI taxonomy): Eukaryota > Metazoa > Chordata > Aves > Piciformes > Lybiidae > Tricholaema lacrymosa > Tricholaema leucomelas. The sequence goes on along the minus strand of WAAF01002817.1, from coordinate 1,547,247 downwards.
CTGAAGGGGCAGCAGTTCCAGGTCAGCATGAAGCTGGTGAGGGCCAGGCCCTCAGCTCCCACATAGAACATAGCACAGTCCTGCAGCCCTCCTGGTGCCTCCACTGGGAACTGGCGGCCAAACTGCCGCACGTCCCCAGGCAGTGCAGGGCCAGGTGGGTCTTCACACACCACCCTGGAGAAGACGATATTAGGATAGTCAGGGGACAACTGCTGTTCCAGCTCACCTGAAGGGAGACAACAGTGAGAATAAAACCTGCCCACAGATCTCTCCTACGAAGGCGAGACAACAGAGATCAGGAATCAAGGATGGAACTGCCTGCCTGCCAATGCTTCTTCCCTGAGAGCTCTGCAGAACTTTGAGCACTGCCAGAGACACACGCCCTCCCCAGGCCCCTCTCTCTAGTCCACGGCACTCACCCATCGCATGGGCATAGACCACATCACTCAGCACCACCACACGGCTCTCTCTGTCTGGGTAGAGCTCCCGGAAGGCCTCTGCGCAACACCTGACGTCCATGGGCTGCTTCCCAAAGATGTGCAGCACCGGGAGTTTTCTGCAGGGGCTGAGGCAAGCTGGGCCATAGTGCAGCACCGCCTCGGCACCTGCGTGCTCGGCGGCCACTTCGTCCACACAACAGCTGTAAGGAGGGCGGCCCCGGTGTCAGATGGGCTACACACCACGGAGCTCTTCCTCCTCCCTGGCACCGCTGTCCCGAGCCGGAGCAGCTCCGGCCCACGGCCCTGCCAGGTAGGCGACAAGCAGCTCCATTCCTGTCCGTAGAGGACAGCACACCCCTCCACTGCCTCACGCCGACCTGCCGTATGTAGTATCTCCCAGGACGTACACTTCGGCTCCGGTGGCCGCCTCCATCTGGGTCGCCACCGCCACTGCGTCTGCCAGGAACTCGTCAGGAAACTGGAGAGCAATCTGGGGCGAGACACAGGTTGAAGCACTAAGCAGGGCAGCTCGCAGACACTGATCCCGCTCCACTTTCGGCCCCGCTCACCTTGCAGAACCCGCCTGCCCGCACGAAGGCAGCAGCTCGGCCCATCTCGTAGAAGCTGTCGAGGTCCCCCCGCGGCGCCGCTGCTGGGCCCAGCTCCCGCCGCAGCGCGGTCTCGCCGTCACTGCTGAAGGCCGTTGCCATGGCGCCACGGGGCTGCGGGTCAGGCCAGACACGCGGGACCCTCCCTACGACCGCTTCCGGGCAGGAGTTCGGAGATCACCAATTAGAACTCGGCAGCACCCGCCCCTTTCCCGGAAAATCCGCCCCTGGTGGACCAGAGCCTATCGTGCATCGCGGCGAGGCGGAGCGGGGAAGGGCAGCCAATGCAAAGAGGCGCTCTTCGCGGTGCATTATGGTCTGTGTAGTTCTGTCTCTGTTGGCAGGCAGGGCAGCCAATAAGAGAGGGCGGTGGAGGCGGGAGCGTGACCCTACTTCCGTTCTGCGGCTGCGGTTCCGTTCACGTGTCCCGGCGGGTCAGGTGACGCGCTCGCGCCCGCGCGCCTAGACGGCTCCGCTGCGCTCCGCTCCGCTCCGCTCCCCGCTGCTGCCGCCATGACGGGGCTCGCGCTGCTGTACTCGGGCCTCGGCCTCGCCTTCTGGACCACGCTGCTGGGCGTCGGTCAGCGGCGGGCGTGGGGAGTGGGGGACGGGCTGGGGCAGAGGATGCGGGGGTCTCCGAGCGGGGCTGTGGGGCTGGTAATCGTGGGCACAGACAGGGCTGAGCCGTGGCTCTGGCTGTGAGGAGAGACCATAGTTCGGGCTTGTGTCTGTGTTGGCGTCTCCTTTGCCGTAGAGGGACTGGAGGCGGTGTGTGCGTGTGTTGCTATGGTGTGAGAAAGGAAGGTGAGGTGTCGGAGTGCAAAGTTGTCAGTCCTGTGTTGGCTGAGCTGCTCGGGAAGGCTGGCCTTTGGCCTTCCATGGCACCTAGACTACTGCTGTGGGATTTCTCAGCCTGAATATCACCACTAGGGTGCTTTCAGCTGCTCTCCCTGAAGGCTTGGACCCCTAGAAGCTCGGTGTATATGTCAGATGCTCTTACATGTGCAGCTTTCAGCCTGTCCAGCTTAAGAAGTTGATTTGCCTTTCTGTGCACGTGAGAGCAGAGAAGTGCTGGTGCCAGTCAGGGGTCGTGTGTGGATTTGGCAGGTCAGAGGAGCTAAAAGCAGGTGCCTGGCTTTTTAGGCTGTGAAAGCTGCTGCCTCTTGGATGGAGTGTATAAGAGAAACGTGCAAGTCTGGATGGTTTGCACATCTATGTGTCTGTATTGGTACTTGTGGCAGCCCAGGCTTCTGCTGAGGAGTTGTGGGAAGATTTTGTGCTGGAGCTGATGCCTGTTTCCTTTTTCAGTGCTGAGTTAAGTGACCGAGAGCAAGGCAGAGGCCAAGAAGACTTTGGCTCCTGCCTCAGTATTTGAGTGATGTGAAAGGACGAGTCAGAGATGAAGGGTGTCTCACTCCCTCGTGTTTCCAGGGGTCTGGTGAACCCAGTGTCTGGTCCAGGGCTTCCATACTGGGCTCTCTGAATCACCCAGCTTGTGCCAGTACAGATGCATGCAACAGACTTGAAGCTGTTGGAAAATCTCAATGACCTGAGTCTACATGCTCTTAGTTTCCTCTTCTGTGGTGCAATCCCTTATGGGGGAAGGTATGAATAGGAAATGGTCTTGCTCTGTGCAATGTTTTGGTGGTGCCGTTTTATGTTTTCCCTCATTATTCTGAGCTCTGCTTTGGTACTTCAGTCCAGTTGCCCTGTTGCCCAGCTATTTGCTATCCTGACTGCAGCACTGGGAGCCAAAGCTCACAGGAAAACATCCTTAACTGTCTTTTATATATCAATCCAAGATTATGCCTGCTATTGAGGATGTAGGAGTTCTTAAGGTCTGCCCTGAGCTGGTTGTAGCTCTTCCTTATTGCTCTTGGAGAGTGGGAGCAGCTGAGGCTGGTTGGGTTCAGTTCCTGCTCTGCTAGCCTAGCCAAGCCAAAACAGAAGCTGCTGTATGACCAGGCCCAGCCATAGAGATCATCTCTGAAGGTCACCAAGCATGTGGGCTAGGATATGGCTTCCCTTTGCACTCCCTGGCTGTGGTGACATTGTTCCTCATTTGTGTATCACAAAAGCAGGGCAGGGGAACAGCCCCATTCTGTGGGCAGGAGAAGGGATCAGCATTGTAACTTCCCATTTTGGGAGGAAGCTTGCCTGGTAGTGCTTGTAGTTGTCTGGGTGCAGAGTCCCGAGTTGTGCATGGAGGGGCTTAGTACCCCAGAACAATAGGAACATCCCTTCTCTGAGGCTGGCACATCTCCCTACACGGCAGCACTGAGGCCCTCCGGTGGGATGAGTCATCTGGAAGGTCTTGCCTGTGGGTCAGAAAGGGCTCTTCTGACCTGGGGCACAGAGTCCTGCTGTGTATTGCTGCTGGGCAACTTGTTGGCTCCAGGCTGTGACTCTGGTGGGGAAAAGAGCAGCAGGATGCATGCAGTAACCTCTTTGGTGTCTTTAAGAATTTCCAAAGTCTCCAGTTTCTTCTTTTCCAGCCTGTACTCCAAGTCGGTGTCACAGAGCCACTGGTCCAGTCATCAGTGGTAGAGTCGCCCCTTTTTATTTGGTGCCGAGCAGAGAGTGCTGTGCTACTCGTGCTTGTCTGTTCCTTAAGGACCAGGTCACACTGTCTTCTCCAGCTGCATGGTGTGAGCCATGCAAAGAGAAAAATGTCTCTTCTAGTCTGCAGTGATCTTTCCTGCTTCTGAGCTCACAGAGAGGCAGGGTTTTGGTGCAAGCAACTCTGCATCTCTTCTGGCTGCACAGCTCTGCTGGCTGTGACTCCTTGCTGCAATTCTGCACAGGAGTGGAGCACTCAAGAATGCAACAGGGCAAACTGTCCTTGGAATCCCCCACGAAAAGGAACAGCTTTTCTGAGTTTCTCAGGGCTGTGCTTTGGTATCTCCTGCATGTATTGGAGTACATCTTTCTCTGGAAATGACTGACGCTGGGAAAAATGCCAAGGACAACAGGCAGGTCTTGAAAGTCCACACCCTTGGAAAGAGGGTATTGAGGAGCAGCTTCTGGTATTGATGAGTTTCTGGGAAGCAGCACAGACCCTAATGGGATGGTGATTGAGTGGCATATGACGGTCAGTTGGGTCAGATGGTCAGCCTCACTCCTCTTGCCTTCCCTGTGAGAGAGAACAGCTCACAGCCGTGGCTTTTCAGGGGAGCTGAGCTGCTGGGTGATGCAACTTGAGACCTGGGGCACAGGCCTGTGGGTCGCTGTTCATCTGTTGTAGCCTATTGTGGCATGTAGGTGCTCAAGGAGGGTCAGGGCACGGAAAATGGGTGTGACAACCGTCACAATCCTTTTCTAGGGTTGGGTCTGGGAGTACTGCAGGTCTGGGCTGTCTCTGTCCTGCTGATGTGGAAGTGATAGGATCACCGGGGTAAGATTTTCATGGAAGGGACACCCTGCCACGTAGCTCTGCACAGCTGAGCCAGTCTTCCCAGTAACCCTCTTGCATGCTATGCTGTGTTCCTGGGCCTCTGTCCCAGGGCTTCATGGGTAGGGGAGGAAATGGCAGTGCTAGGCTGGAAACTTGGTGCCTCTCTGAAGGTTCCTATGTGACTCTTGCTTTCCAGGGATCTGCTACACGATATTTGACCTGGGCTTCCGCTTCGATGTGGCCTGGTGAGTTCCCTCTCAATACTGTCATTCTCAGGAGTCTTATGGGGAGATAGGTAGGATTGGCAGTGCCTGTAGAGAACAGTGCTCACTTTTGAGCAATGAGCACTGGTTACTGCATCACTGGGAAAAAAGGTGCAGTGAGCAGGGTCTCTGCTCCCTGTAAGCAGGAGAGATGCAGGCCACATGTACATGCGGTTGATGCCATTTGGAATGCTTGTGCAGCCATCCCACCCTTCTCACCCCAGACTTCCTGTTCACAGAGTTTTTGGGGAGGACATCTTGGTCCATTCAGGTGAGAGTTCTGGGTTGCTCTAGCAGAGAGAGGCTCTTGTGGCCCACTGTCTATCAGTGCCCAACCGATCTTTGGCTCCATGATCAAGTGGAGGGGTACCTGCTTGGTGCTGTGCACTATGCCTAGCAGGGCTCAATCTGTGTGTTAACTCAGGGCACTTCTTCCTCTGCAGGTTCCTGACAGAGACCTCACCCTTCATGTGGTCCAACTTGGGCATTGGTTTGGCCATCTCCCTGTCTGTGGTAGGAGCTGCCTGGTGAGTGTGACTGGCTCTTCAGCAGGCTCCTGCTGTCCCAGTTCAGTAACAGTGTATACACTGTAGGGTCCATGTAGCCGGGTAGGGCAAAATAGTGTGTAGGTGCAGGAATGTGAGGACATACGGGTCACTGCAGCAGTGACCACAATGGCTGTGGAGAGGAAGTCATGTGCTTGGCTCTCTGGAGCCACACCCCAGAGCCCAGGCTGTGCAGTGCTGTCTCTTGTGTCCTAGCAGCTTTGCTGGTGTCGGTGGTGGAACTTGGGGCCACTTGTACCCTGGGGACAGACAGGCCAAGTTCAGTGTCCACTAGATGCATGCCTGAGTCCTTGCTCAGCTGGAAGATCCTGGTTTTGCTGTTGAATCCTCCTGTGGAGTACCAGACCTTCCACCAACCACCCTTGTCTGCCACAGGGGGATTTACATCACGGGCTCAAGCATCATTGGTGGTGGAGTCAAAGCCCCTCGGATCAAAACCAAGAACCTGGTCAGGTAAGCACAGACTTTGGGTTAGTGCTTTATGCTGTGCCTGAGTGGGGCAGGTCTCAGCCTTGTGCGGAAGTTTCTATCCTGTCTGTAGCTGGGTGCTGCTTGCAGACTGTTCCTTGCTGAGCTGCTGCTGCTGTTTGTTTTCAAAACAAAGAGCTTTAAAGGAGCCAGAGTACTGCTTTGAAAAGTGCTGTGTTATATCACACAGTGAATGAGCCCAGTGTGTTCAAAACAAATGCAGTGAGATCACACTTATTCCTGCCTCAGGCAAAGGCTCCCCTGGCCAGACTTTGCACAGTCCTTCCCTGAAGGAGCAGAATGAGGCTGAAGGCTCTCTGGGCCTGCTTCTCACAGGGCTGTCACAGCAACCTTGGGTGGCACAGCATAACTGTCACCCAGCCTTCATATTTGGCATCTCCCCCTTGTTTGGGAGGAAAGCAATTGGTAGCCTAGACTGCTTTTCTATCCTTGGCAGCAGTGGGACAGGATCAGAGGTGTCTCTGGAGGGGTCTGGCTGCTGGCTGGCTGGGCCTGAAGTGATGATGGCTGCTCAGGCTGGGGCAGAGCCTGGGACTGACAGAGACACTGCTCAGACTTTGCCTTTCTTCCGCAGCATCATTTTCTGCGAGGCTGTGGCCATCTACGGTATCATCATGGCAATAGTCATCAGTAACATGGCTGAGGTATGAGAAGATCTGGGCTGTCATGCTAGCTCTGCACCAGTTTTGGGGCCAAGGTGGGAATGGGCCAGTGTTGTGAGTGGTGGTGCTGTGAGGACTTTGGACACTCATGATTCTGGGAGCCCTTGGACTGGTGGTCTATGCAGTGGCCCTTGCCCATGCTGAAGAGTGGGTTGGGGGAGGTGTCATGAAGCTACCCAGAGATACAGAGTCAGAAACCAGCTCTGGCCAAAATGTGGCTCTTTCAAGCTATGCTGGGGACAGGTACCTCTCCCAGAGACCACAGACTTTCCACTAACCCAGGCCATGTGTTTTCTCTCAGCCTTTCACTGCAGTCACACCAGAAGCAATTGGAGCCAGGAACTACCATGCAGGTAAGGACTGGTCAGTCCCTGTTGCTGTGAGCATTGTCACACCCTGACCATCACCTTCTGACCAGCCCATGGCCTGCTGCAAGTGTTTCAAGGACATGTGACTCTTCGCCAAAAACTGTCTTTTTAGCTACCTTCTGGAGACCTTCCTACACCTAGCTGGGCTGTGCTGCCCAGCAGCAGCACTGTTCCTCCCGAAAGCAGCAACATGTTCCTGTCACCTGCTGGTCTGATGCCACAGGAGCTGGGGCACACCCTGGAGCAGTCCTGCTTCCTAAACAGGAGGACACTGCTGGTGCTTGGCAGTTTGAGGTCTTCTGTCACCACAAGGCACAGGTGGTGCAGCATATCCCAGGTGCAGGTGGAAGGGGGTTACATCTTCATCTTGCTATGTTCCTCTCTCACAGGTTTCTCCATGTTTGGGGCTGGCCTGACTGTTGGATTATGCAATCTCTTCTGTGGTGTCTGTGTGGGCATTGTGGGCAGCGGGGCTGCCCTGGCTGATGCTCAGAATGCCAGCCTCTTTGTCAAGATTCTGATCGTGGAGATCTTTGGCAGTGCCATAGGGCTCTTTGGGGTCATCGTTGCTATCCTGCAGGTACCTGCCTCCTGGGGCCACCAGGCTTATATGAGCACAAGGTGCCTGTCATCCTGGGTGCTCTTGAGCTCCAGGTAGACAAACCTGGGCTCTGACACAATCCTCCCCATTGGGATGGGGAGGTTGTTTGCAAAGTTTGGGGTGGCATGGCTTTCCCCACAACCTACTGTGCCTGCTTCCAGCAGTGTGAACTCATAATGGCCCTTCTGAGCAACCGTCACCGAGGGTGTTACCTGGGGTGCACCCTGTTCTTATCAGTGGGGCTGATAAGCTGCTTGCAGCTTCTGAATGGTCCTAGGATGCTTGGGTGGGGCAGAGGTGATGGGTTGGGATTTATGGGGCACAACCTAACCTCTTTTCTTTCTTTCTAGACATCTAAAGTAAAAATGGGCAACTGAGCCCTGTCCCACCCAGCCTGTTCCAGCCCGCCCCAGGAGGTGCTGTATATACTTATTTAATGTTTCTATGCTTGACTGAGGCGGGAGCTGCCTGGCAGTGAAATGGGAGCCAGGCCGTGTAAAGCCCCATCCCACCGATCTGTTGGCCCCTCGGAAGAAACAAATTTCTCTGTGTGAATTTTGCCCTCAGTGGCCTGGCCCAGCCCCCGTGGCCCTGCTGCTGTGTGTCCCTGCTCTGTGTAGAATCAACCACCAGTGCAATTCTGTATCTGTGAAATAAATATAGTTCTTGTCCAAGGATGCAGCTCTTTCTCTGCCCTGCACATGTCAGGGAGGCTTGCAGAGAGCAAGGGCTGACCCCAAGGTCAGAGATTCCCCTCTGTGCTTCTGGTGAAGTCCCTTTCCTGTGCCAGAAGCCTGCTGGTGTCCTCCCTTCATGAGGTTGACCCTGCTGTCCGCTCAACCTGCAGGAGGCCAGCCTCTGAGCTGTGGGAACAGAGCTCTGCTTTGGTGCCCAGAGTAGGTAGGAGGCTGCAGGAACAGGTAACTGGCAGCTCTATGCTGCCTTTGCCAGGCTCTTGCTGGCTGCTGGCACTGTCTCTCACTAGGCATACTGGAGGCACAGGCACAAGCTGGTTTGGGCCTTTTGGCTCCTGTCCAGGTAGTTTAGCTCGGAAGTATTCCAGTGTCCATAGTCCCATTGTGCAGCTGGGGAGCACCAAACATACAGAGGAACAAAGATTTGTCCCTTATGAGGATGTCTTCAGCCAGCAGCCCCCCTGGGTGCTGCTGTGTGCCAGAACTCTCCAGTCTGCAGTGCCTCCTCTGTCCCAGGAGGCGCTGGCAGAGGTCCCAGAGGTGGGGATGTTATGTGCTGACTCTGTTCCCCTGCCTGACCGTGGTGAATGCAGCATGGGGAAGCTGGCTGTGGACAGCTGGGCCTGCAGCTCATCTGTTTCTTGGGGGAAGGGAAGAACAAGGTCCTCCTGCCTCCGCTCTGCAGAGCCTGGAGCCAATGCTGCTGCAGTCTGCTGTATCCAGCACAGGATCTTCATCTGTCCTGCTGTGCTGCCAGTGCACTTTTGTATGGGAAGAAGAATCAATTCCCTGGTGCTTAGTGCTGTATCTAAACTGATTGACACCTGGAGCTGCCCTTCTCACTTCCCACCTGGATGCCACAGGCTGAGGCAGTGATGGGGCTGATGGAGCCCAGGAGGGGCTCAACACTTGCTGATTTTTGCCCTTGGACTGGGCCAGCTGCCTCTGCATGGCCTCTCTGAGTTGTGGTGGTCTCTCAAGTGTGCTCCATGTTATCCTGTGTTTTGAGACTGTGCTGTATTTCAGCTATGAGTGTGGAAAGACTGATGGAGCAAACCGAGCCAGTGCTGCCACTGGCTGTGCTGGCTTTCTTCTTGAGCTGGAGGCTGTGAGAAGGAACTCTGTGTGCCTCACGTAACAGCCAGGACACAAGCTGGGCTCTGCTTGCTCAGAAAAGTGGGGGCAGGCTTTTATTGGTCCTGAAGGAGAGCTGTACCTTTGTTCTCTGGCACTGCCACAGCTGCAGGCCATAGGCATCTGAAGCTTTGAAATGGCAGGGCCATCTTGTCAGACCTATGCCAAATATATGTATTTAGGAAGGAGACACCTGTTTTTAGAGATCCTGCACTGGTGGTAGAGAAGTTCTAAGAGTTAATTTTCCTCCTGGTTAACAAGTGTCTTGAAAGACTCACCCACTTACCGTTCAGGGATGGGTCTTGCCCTGCCCTGCCCTGCCCTGGGAATCTCAGGAATCTCCCTGAGAGGATCTTTTCTGTTCTCCAATCTTATCTGTGCATATTGTGGCTTTGACAGGGGAACAGGCTCCAAATTGCCCACAGATATTTTGTGAGGACTTTATATCCAGCAGGGCCAGTCTTATGGTGGCTGAAGTAGCACATGTCCTGTCTCCTGCAGCTGACAGTGGTGAGGTGTGCATACCCTGCACTCTATTGTTCTAGGTGTGTGTGCTTGGGTTCTAGGACTTGGGTGTGCTACATACCTGCTGCTCAAGCATGGAGAGAAAGCTTAAATGAGGTTCTGGCATCTTGTACCATGTCTCACTTAGGAGCAGCAGTGAGAGCCAAAAGATGATTTGGTGACTGCTTGTGAGTACTTATGGGGGAAATGTCACCTGGCCAAGAGCTGAACCAAGAACTTGAGGAAGAAATTGGATGGCTTTCAGCAGGGCTTGCTTACAGGGGTGGAGTAGGGCTGGGCTGGCCTGGGCTGGTTGGGTGCTGCTCTGATCTCTGTTGTAAGATCATCCTCTGAAGTAAATTGCTGTGGGGCAGAGGGAAAACCCTTGCTCAGGTGTGTGGCCAGGCACAAGGTACAAGGGGAGGCCTGGGTGGAGAGGCTGTTCACAGAAAGTACAGATGTCATGGGGTGGCTGGCAAGAAGGGAAAGGCTGAAGATAGTGCAAAAACTACTTGAGCTGAGCCAAACTCATGGAGACCAGCACAAGATCTTTTGTTGTAAGAGAGAGAATAAAGTTTTTGGTGTTTCCTAGCAATGAAACATGGAGGGTGGATGGGGGCCCTAGGGAAGCCACAAATAGGTTGTGACAGGCACTGAGCCGGCTCGGCGTCGCGGCAGTTGCCCTGGATGGGCTCTTGAAAGCACTGACTGAAACGCGGCAGAAGGGTGGGGAGAAAGAAGCATCGAGACATTCTGTCCGGAGGGCCGCCCGGAGGGTTCCCGGGGCCAAGGGCCGAGCATACCGGGGCGGAGAGGGAGCCGCATCGAGCATCGCGGGCAGGGGGTCTGCGGGCAGGGGGGTCCGCGCCCGGGAGGTCCTGGGCCCCGAGGCGCTGCCCTGGCCCGGCGTCAGCACGGCCCCGGAACACGGGGCGGGCAGCGGCAGCGGCCCCGCCCGGTGCGGCGGCGGCGGCGGCAGCAGCGGCGGGCGGAGCCGGCGTGCGGGCGCGGCCCCGTCTCCCTGCGGCTCTAGGCGGTGCGGCGGCCCCGGCCGGCAGGCCCCCCCCCGCAGCCCCGGGCATGGGAGCCCGCGGGTCGGCGGCCGGGGCTGGAGGAGGAAGAGAAGGAAGAGCAAGAGAAGGAGGAGGTGGCGGCGGGGGCCGCTGACCGGCGCCGGGGCGGCGCGGCAGCCCCTGAGGCCGCGGTGAGTTAAACGGCGCGGACAGGCCCGACTGGGTCGGGGGGAACCGAGGATGCGACCTAGCGAATGCGATCCTGGTCACTTATGGATGGCACATCCCTGATTGGGGAAAAAGCCTGTTTTCGAGGTTGTTCCACGTTTTTTAATAAGTTTTTGTATGTGCCGAGGTCTGGGAGCAGTCAGGGGGCTTGTGTTGAATGTGTCCCCTCGCCTGCCATTGGCCTGGAGGGGCATAGGGGAAGCCAGTGGCCCCGCGGCCATCGACTCCCTGTATGCCTCCATAGGGACGAGCATTACCAGCCCCACGGCATCCACCACACCAGGGTGAGTCCCTGGGTGCCACTTCCCCAACTCCAGGTTGCTTTCAGCCTCTCACACCCTGTGAAGGTGCTGTGGTGGAGAGGAGATTACATCATAATTCATAGCCCCCTGCGTAGCGGGCGGTTTTAAGCCCACTCGTGTTTGTGACATTCGGTGCCTTCGCTTTTGTTCCCGGCGAGCATTGCACTTTACCCACCTTGTGGACCGCCCTGCAAAAGGGTCCGTAAAACTCGCTGTCATTTGTCCCTAGCACCTCCCCGCCTGGCCGTTGAGACACCGCCGCTCCATGTGCTGGGGCCTGCTGCGAGGGTTTTTGAGGAGGATTTCTGGCAGGCGGTAGGGGTGGGCAGGTCCTTGCGTCATGGGCTGTGCTGGGTGACAGGGCACTGTGGCCATGAGAAGGTTTGGGAGATAATGGCAAAGCTGGCTCTTCTCCACAGGGCAATTTTCTAGAAAACAATGCAGTGAGGGCTAGGGGTGCCGGCCTCTGCCAGGAGACTCCTGCCCACGGGGATCCCACGGTACATCCTGCAGAGAAAAGGAGGGTGCACACAGTTGGGGCGTCAAGCTTAGAGCCTTTTCCGGCATGTCCCTACCTGAATGGGCTCCAGCCAGCACCCTGCTGCCTGCTGGACTCTGCCCTGTCCAGCAGGCAGCTGGAAGGGCACAGTCAGAGCAGGGTTGGGCAGAAACCGTACTTCCAACCTCAGCTCTGATCCCCACTCCCAGCACCTGTGCTGCCATCAGTCTTGCCCTGCAGCTCCCTGGGGGGCCCCACTGGCCAGGGCTGGCAGCTGCTGGGGGGTGTCCCCAGATTCTGGGCTGGTTGCCAGTGCTCTTGGGTCCTAGCTGCACTCTTGCCAGGGACTCCTACTGCAGCTCCCAACCTGACAGGTTCCCTCTAGGGTCCTTGCAGCAGCACTGGACTGGCCTAGGGTTCCCAGGGTCTTGCAAGCCCTCAGGCCTGTCCTAAACAGTTGTCTTGCTCTGCGCTAACATCTTCCCTCAGAACAGGGACTGAGACAGGGGCCAAGACAGGAACTGGGGTGCATGGCCTTGCTGCAGCCCAAGTCCTGGCAGTGGTGGACCTAGGAAGGGCCAGACAGTTTGGCTCAGCTGGGGCTCTCCAGTGACTCTCCCAGCTGCTTTCTGACAGGACTCTGGCCCAGCTCCATGTGTCATGTGGGAGATATAAAGACCCTGGCTCCCAGAAGCTCCCAGCATCCCAGGGCACCTTGCCATTGGCAGCAGGAGGAGAGAAGATCTACACCGGTGGCTGTATGCTGGACTCTCCTGCACATGGCAGGGACCACATCCCCAGTGGCCAGGACATCCTGCTCAGCTCAGCATCTGCTGTGCAGCTGCTTTCCCCACTGTGTGCCCTTAGAAGGGCTCTGCTGGCGTGGCACTTACTTCTGGCTCTGCTTTGCTGCCACTGCTGGGGTGCTTTGGAAAGGGATGGCTAATGGGCATCCCCACAGTGCCAGCTGGCCACATTTTTGGAGAGTGTGCTTTCTCCATACCTCTTCTAAAGGCCCCTAGCCTTCATGGAAGCTCTTTGTGGTACCCATGGGGGTATGCTCATCTCTTGCTGGGAAGCAGTGGGGATGAGGAGAGGGTCTGGTCTGTCTTGGCCTTGGCTATAGAAAGCAGGAATGAGATTTGCTGTGTGGGGCTGTAAACATCTTATGTCTTCATGGTTGTGTCCTCAGAGCAGGCATCTGAGCACAGCATTCCCCGGATGCTATCTGGCAAATTGACCTGTGGGCCCATTGCCTCTGCATCAGACCTTATGCTGCTCCTTCTGTCCCAGCGTTGGTTTTGCTGGTGTTAGGAACTCAGACTGGCAGTGTCCTGAGTGTGGGGTGTCTCAGCAGGATTTGGACCGTGGCTGGAGCCGCCCCTCTGCCCCACTGAGCGCACATGTCCACCTACCTGTGCCCAGAAGATGACCAGGCTGCTCTTGGGGGTGACCCTGGAAAGGATTTGCAAGGCCGTGCTGCTGCTCTGCCTGCTCCACTTTGTCATCATCATGATCCTCTACTTTGATGTCTACGCGCAGCACCTGGACTTCTTCAGCCGCTTCAATGCCAGGAATGCCTCGCGTGCCCACCCCAACTCCAACTCGTCCCGCCCCAATAGCACTGTCCCCAGCTATGGGCTGGGTGGTGCTGAGGCTCCATCCCCCAGCACCAAGCCCAGCACCAACCTGTCTGCCACTGAGAAGCCCTTGCAACCCTGCCAGGAGACACCTCCTGGCTTAGGTGAGACATATGGGGTGAGTGTGTGGGGTGAGTTGGTCTCTATCTCCCAGTATAGGGCTGAGGTGGGTGTCATACTTGTTCCCTGGGCCCAGGGCATGACTTCCTGGTGGTCTCAAAGGTAGGGTAGTGGAGAAAGCCCAGTCTGGAACAGCAGATTTCATTTTTTATTAGTGACTTGCCAAGTCTCTCTGCCCCTGTTTGAGAAAGGTTTAGGGTATCCTCTGCCCTCATCAGTGCTGATGCCCCTTGCAGGTGCCTCTGGCTGTTTGCTCTGCTGGCTTGGTTGGGAGCAGCAGATGGCCATGACTCTGACCATGTCCTGTCCTGTGGGTATGACCCTTCCCTCCCTCTTGCAGTTGGGCGCCTGCTCATTGAGTTCAGCTCTCCCATGAGCATGGAGCGGGTGCAGCGGGAAAACCCTGACGTGCGCCAGGGTGGCAAGTACACGCCTCCAGACTGCCTGCCCCGGCAGAAGGTGGCCATCCTCATCCCTTTCCGGCACCGTGAGCACCACCTCAAATACTGGCTGCACTACCTGCACCCCATCCTACGCCGTCAGAAGGTGGCTTATGGCATCTACATCATCAATCAGGTGAGGGGGTCAGGGGCAAGGGGGTGACAAGACCAGGTTGGGCAGGCAAGCATCACTGAGCTTTGCCCTGCAGTTTGGCGAGGACACCTTCAACCGGGCCAAGCTGCTCAATGTGGGGTTCCTGGAGGCGCTCAAGGACGACGAGGAGTATGACTGCTTCATCTTCAGTGATGTGGACCTCATTCCTATGGATGACCGCAACCTCTATCGCTGCTATGAGCAGCCGCGACACTTTGCTGTTGGCATGGACAAGTTTGGGTTCAGGTGGGTGCCTTAGAGGGCTGAAGTGTTTACACTTGGACAGGGCTGGGGTCGCCTGGCTGGAATGACACTAGTGCCACCAACATCAGTTGTCATCTGGGGCCTGTGCAGGGTCACTAGCTCATATTGTGGACATGGGAGGGGAGAGGGTAAGGAGCCCTGGGTAGGAGGATGAGTTAGGGAATGGGCCAGCTGGTGGTTGTCTCTAGAGGTCCTTGTAGGGCTGACCCTGATTCTTGGCTGTCCCTGAGCCTGATCTGTTTGCTGTCAACTTACAGGTTGCCCTATGCTGGCTACTTTGGTGGTGTCTCTGGGCTGAGCAAATCCCAGTTCCTGAAGATCAATGGCTTTCCCAATGAATACTGGGGCTGGGGAGGAGAGGACGATGACATCTTTAACCGGTAGGTGCCAGCCCTTTGCCAGTGCCAGAAGGTTTAGGTGTGCTGGGAGGTTCCCCGCTGAGCACTGACCTGACGTCCCTACCCAGTGCCAAGGTGCCCCATTTTGTGGGGGACATGCAGAGATCACGCCACGTGGTGTGGAGGGATTGAATTGCTCTCCAACTTGAGGGTTGATGACCCTTGCAAACCAAGCTGGTCCCTCCCAGGGTGTTTGGAGGTTGAGGAGCACCCACGTGCCTTCCTTGTGGACGAACCCTGCCAGTGTAATGGGACCAGTCCCCCTCCCACCATGATATGAGCTGTGCCAACAGGGCAGTGTGCCTGCGGGCTCCGCTCCAGGCTGGGGCTGGGATGCTAAACTTGGAAGCACCCAGGGCTGGGATACAAAACTTGGAAGTGTCTCAGTGGTGACTGCACAGCAGCCAGATAGGCATTTCTGCCTCCAGCCGGCAGGCCGCAGCACAACCGTGTGCTAAGCTGGAGCTGATTCCTCTGAACACACCCGGTGTTGGGTGCTGGAGCCAAATGCCCCTGCACGCACCCTGCATTGAGTGTCAGAGACGAATCCTCTTGCATGCACTCTGTGTTGGGTGCTGAAGCCAAATGCACACACCCCGTGTCAGGTGCCAGAACTGATTCCCCCTGCATGCACCCAATCCTGGGTGCCAGAACTGGACAGCCGCTGCCTCATCTCCTGTGGGTTTCTCTCTGGTGGTGCCCATGGGAGTAGCTTGTGGCCTGTGGTGCACAAACAGCCTGAAATGGCTGGGCCACCAAAACACCCCTTGTAGGTGCTGCGGGCAGGTGTCACGTTCGTGATTTCCATCCAAGGTGGGCTCAGGGTGCAGAACAAGCAGCCCTTAATGTTTGAGGAGGGCCTCAAGGGAAGGGCCAGGCACCGGCATTTGGAGAATGTAAAGGGCAGGGGCTGCAGAGGGAGGGCGGAAGGGAGTGATGGTGGTGTGTGGCTCAGCACAGGCTGAGCACAGCTGCTGGCCTGCAGAGCTGAAAGTTGCTGGGTAGGAGTGGTGCTCTGGACACACTCTGCCATGGGCAGTGTGGCACTCTTGGTCATGGTACTGGCCCTGCCATGGCTTGGTGATGTCCATCTTGGCTTGACACAGCCATATTAATCCAGGACAGGCTGACCCAGGTGGTTTCTGGAACAGGGAATGTACCACCCTGGTGCCTACATGCTGATCCCCCTCTGCTCTCTGCCCCCAGCATCTCCCTGAATGGCATGAAGGTGTCGAGGCCCGACATCCGCATTGGGAGGTACCGCATGATCAAGCATGAACGTGACAAACACAATGAACCCAACCCGCAGAGGTGAGTGAGACACAGGATACAGGGCAGCTGGGACACTGGCTGCCCTGCTCTGCTTGCCCCCTTGGAAATCCATAGCACTGCTAGCATCATGGCAAGCACCCATCCACACCTCTCCCACCACTCTGCCTCATTCTACTCCCCTTTCCACCAGATTCACCAAGATCCAGAACACCAAAATGACGATGAAGCGGGATGGGATCAGTTCACTGCAGTACCGGCTGGTGGAGGTCTCTCGCCAGCCCATGTACACCAACATCACCGTGGAGATTGGCAGGCCGCCCCCGCGCCTAGCCCGGGGCTAGTGGTCATCCTGCCAGCAGAGCTGCTGAGACCCAGCTGTGTCCAGGCTAGCTGGGCACAACAGGTTTTGCCCCAGCTCCTCAAGAGCCAGGACTGGATGGGGATGTTTTCTGCCTACTCTGCTGCCTTTTGGAGACAGCTGCCTCCCAGCCCCTCGGTCCCCAGGATTTCTCTGTCCCACTTGTTCCCACCAGTGTGTTTGCAGGACTCCCGTCCCATATTGGTGTGTTGGCAGATGAGCCTGGCTGCCCCACATGCAGCTCCTGGCACAGAGTGAGGGGGCATCTTCAGCCCTGGCGAGGAGCCTTCTGCCCATGCCAGCTCCTATCTGCACCCCAGGTGGGGAGGGTGAAATCCCACTGCTCTGGGAGAGCTGGCAAGGGGGAGTCCCTGATTAGCGCTGCAAGAAGCAGGGTGCAGGCTTCACCCTTCACCAGCGTTGGAGTGACTGCTGCCCTGGCCAGGGGTGGGAGCAGCCTAGGCCCCCCTAAGCAGGGAGGATTAGGGCGAGGTTGCTGCCCTAGCCAGGCGCTGCCCATGCTGCTAGGCACGCAGATGTGGCTCGCTGTCTTCCTCTGCTTTAGTCTGGTGCTCAGAGCTGGTCCGTCTCAGCTCTGCCAAACAGAGACCTCTGGTTAGCAAATGCCCCTCTCTGTGCCTCAAGTTTCCCCAGGGCTGGAAGTGGCTGCTGTATCCTGTATCCCCTCCCCAAAGGCAGATAATCTGAGTGTTGTACAGCCCATGTGTGCATCTGCCCTCCCCACTTCCAAAGAGGGGAGGAGAATGGGGCTTTTGATGGGGGCTGGTGCAGGGCAGGGCTGTCCCATGGCTCCTTCCAGTAGTGGGTGCTCCACAGGCAGTTTGGGGGTCACTGGGGTCTCCCCCTTCTCTGACTTCTCCCCTGCAGGCCTGGGGCAGGGGGACTGCAAGCAGGTGAGGCTGAGGCTGTGCAGAGTGGGCATCCTGTGTCCCTCCACGGGACTGGGAGCCCAGGTACCCCTCAGCATCCCCAGGGGAGCCTGGGAGCAGTAGAGCTGGGAGCAGGGCAGCACGCCAGAGCAGGGGGGCCCCGGTGACTTTTGTACATTTGAATGTCTGACCCTTTTTTTCAGCATACGTTGAATGCAGCGTTCGGTCGCAGAGACCGAGGTTTTTGTATTTAATAAAAGTTTCAAAGGTTTGTGGGGTCTGTGGGGCCAGGCGCTGGGGGAATCGCTACCAGATGGGGCAGTTCCAGCAGCCAGCTAGGATGACATGTCCAGGGCATGCTTGGGGCAGAGCCGATCGGCCTCGCTGTGCCATGGGCACTTGCTGCCCACCCTGCCGTAGGGACAGTGCTCTCCCTTGGGGACAAGAACGAACCTGTGTCTCCCCATCTTGTGCCTTAGCTCCAGTTAGTTTTGTAGGTCCAAGTAGCGCATTCCTAAGCACCCAGCCTGGCTGCCCAATGCCAGTTCAGACCTTTGAAGGGGGAATGGGCTGCATCCATGGGATACAGCAGTTCCCCATTCTCCAACTCCCCCTACCCCCAGGGTTCTCAAAGAAGGACACAAGCAGGACATGGCCTCAGGAATATAAATTTCATTAAAATCTAGGATACTTTAGAACTCTACACCGGGAGATTCACTGGCACAGGTAGCGCTGCCCAGGGACGCGCGCGTTATTGCTAACAATTAGAGGTGAAGAGTAGTGGCGTGACACATGGGGCAGGGCACGGGCACCATGCAGGAACCTGTGCCCCTCGCCGCAGCACGGCGGGGGGCTCGGGACGGGGGAGCTGGAACATCCTGCCAGGGCTCAGCACCCACTGCCCATTCCCTCCCACCACTGTGCCAAAGTGCGCCACTGTCCTTGTGCCAGCCTTGGGGCTGTAGCATGGGGAATGCAGGACGCTGGCTGGGAGAGCAGTGAGGTGGGACAAGTTTCACCCATTCCACCCCAAATCAAGAGCTCCAAGCCCTTTTGCTGGAGCTGGAAGACAGATTTAAAAACTGCCCGGCCTTTGCCAGTGCATCCTGCTCCACTAATACTGGTTGGGAACCGTGTCCCCAGATGGCTTCAGAGAGAGCGAGCTGGTGCAGCGCCCTGCATCTCTGCTGGTACCTCACTAGGGTAGATGTCAGTACATCCTGCTCCCCCTTAGCACCACGGGAGGTCCCCTGTGCCCGTGCAGAAGTTATCAGGGAGCGCGTGACCCTTGCCCTGCCCTGTCACCCCCTGGCCAGGTTTAAGTGTCCCCCAGCCTCCTGCCCTGCCACAGGCAGGCAGCAGCACTGGGCTGTGCCCACAGTTTACAACTGTGCTACCCAGGCAGTACCCACAGTCCCCCAGATGGCGCTGCAGGGCAGAGGGGTGCATGGGGAGTGGGGTGAGGAATACCAGCTCGCCACCTGCATAGTCTGGCGTACCATGTATAGGTGTATGCCTATGTGTGCCACATGTATGCCCATACTGTGTCTGTGAGGGACACACATGCACACATATGCTCTAAGTGCTTGTGTCTTGTGCCATGAGATCCTGCTGCCCATGCAGGCAGCATGCTTGTCCCCATCTCCCCTTGCTGTCCTGGTGCCTCGCACCATCCCTGGCCACATCTATGGGAGCCTGCAGGCTCTGAGCCACAGCAGGTGCCCACCCGGGCTGGGAGTCCCTGCAGTGCCAACGTCTGCCACAACAGCCCTATGCACACACAGCTTGGGGCAGCTGTGGGCAGTCTTGGCGTGCCCCAGCCCTGGTCCCATCCCACACCTTCCCCATGGCTAGGCCAGAAAGGTGCCTCGTGGCAGGGCAAAGTGACTGTCCGCGGGGGGAGTGGGTCCAAGAGCCGGGGGACATCCCACTCCCCCATCCAGTGCATCTCCTCGGGGCAGGACCCCTGCAAAGTGCCTTTGGCTCTCGGCCCTCCCAGGGCTGTGCCCCCCTCCTCTCTTGTCCCAGCGTCGCGCACAAAGGTTACCGTAAACACGAGGGTTAACGAACGCCACGGGGGGTTGGGGTGCGTGTGTGTGTGTGTGTGTGTGTGTGTGTGTGGCGGGGTGAGATGGCAGGGGAAGTTAACCGGCGAGGAGGTGGGGGGAGTCTCGGGGATAGGCGCTGAGAGCCCCCCCGCGGTCCGGTGCAGCCCGGAGCCAGGCTCCGCCAGCGGAAGGTGCAAAAGTGTCACCGCGCAGGAAAGGTTAGAGGGGGTGCGGGGACAGCGAGGGGTCACAGTCTGGAGTCCTGGCTGTGGGCTGAGCCGTTGCTGCCCTGCACAGGGGAGGCAGCTGCCACCTCGCTGCGGCCCTTTTCTGGCTGCAGGGGCTGCACCTCCAGGTGGGACTCGGTGGAAGGGCTGAACGTCGGGGCGTAGCGCCCGCTGCGGTGCTCTGGCAGCGCTGGGCCCCAGTCCTTGCTTGCCTTTGTAGCATTTTTCAAGCGCTAGAGAGAGAGAAGAGGATGAAGACAGGGTTAGCACTACTATGCTCCTCTGCCCCAGCCTCCTCCAACATGGCAACAGATTCCAGGAGTACCCAGAGATGGTGTGCCCCACAGATGCTGCCTGCACACAGCTGCTGCAGGGTGCTGACAGCTCCAATGGGTGGGGGACAGCTTTGCAGCCAGTCCCAGGTGAGACATGGCCAATAGGGTCTAGTCTCTGGCCACCCACCTCCAGCAGTGTGTCCCCTTCAGAGCGGCACACTTTGTAGATGGCATAAATGGGGATGCAGATGACAGAGGAGAGTGCCATGAGGAAGCCGATGCTGATAGCCCAGGTTGGGTAGATGTAGTCATTGTAGGAGATTGGCCGGTACTGGATCACTGTGAAGACCAGGATGAACTGGAGAGGGACAGGCCAGTTTCAGCCACTGGAGAGCAGACAGCTTGTGCTGCACCCCCACTATTGCCCAGCTCTGCCTGCTCCCCTCCCCAGGGCAGGCAAGTGGAGTGTCTAAGCAGGCTCTTTGTCCCCTCCTCCCAGGCTCCCATGCCCCATGGTTGCAATGCTCACAAAGATGATGGCAGGTGAGATGAAGCGCCAGCAGATCTGGAAGAAGAGTGGAGGTGGGAAGCCCAGCATCATCTCAATGTCCTTAAAGTAGTTGCGGTGCCCTAAGGAGTCAAATGTCCATCAGCCCCAGTATGTCTGGGCTGGAGCCCTGGCAGGACTCCCAGCCCTTTTCCACCTCTGCCCAGCACCAGGCTTCAGACTCCAGGGGGTGGTGGCACCCACCAAGCTTCTAAGGTTGCCACTAGCCTTTCCAGTTAGCAAACTACTGACTAGCTAGGAGTTAGCATACCCTCTTCCCCACTATTGGCTGGGTCAGCCCTGCCAGTTGATTTGCCATAGGTGGTTGCACCTACCGTAGATATACATGATGGCCACACACATGATGCAAGAGATGACGACCAAGGAGAAGCTAGCAGCATAGTTGTCCATCAGCAGGAGCCAGTAGATGCCCGCCTACAAGAGGGACCCATTGGCACAGCTGCCTTAGCAGAACTGCTGCTGTTGGCAGGGCAACAGCTAGGCATTCTGCCAAGGCTGGCATGGCAAAAACCAGCCCGGATACCACCATCATGGTTGGCATGGCAATGTCCAATACCAGGGTTGGCATGGCGACTCTTAGTCTGGATACTATCAGCAGTGCTGGCAAGGCAACATCAGGCCCTGGGTGTCGTCACCACCACCACGAGGGTGGTCACGGCAAAAATGTGGGCATGGGTGATGGTGTCATTGTGGCAGGTTTGCCATGGCAACGGCACAGGCAGAATGCACCTTGTCACTGCAGTCCCCTGGTCACCTACCTGCGTGGTGAGTGGGACACCCAGCAGGAAGCCTGCCACAGCCACCCCCAGTGTCACAAAGGTCTTCCGGCGGATAATCCACTCGTTGCCCACCTCGTCTACTATGGCCGTGACCAGCGTCTCCAGCAGGCAGAACTGCATGCGAGGCAGCAGCATGTCACCACGTTGGCCCCACCATGCCACTTCAGCCCCACAATACTGTTCCACCACAACTTACCTGTGTGCCCAGCCCTAGGAGGATGAGCATGAAGAAGAAGAGGATGGACCAGAGGGGCGATATGGGGAGTAGGGTGAGAGCTTCAGGGTAGGCAACAAACGCCAGACCAGGGCCATGGTCAGCCACCTTGGAGACATCCACGCCCAAGTGGTTGGCCATGAAGCCCAGGATGGAAAAGATGACAAAGCCAGCATAGACACTAGTGGCGCAGTTGGTGATGCTGATTATGATGCTGTCCCTGTGGGCAGAAGGGTCAGGACTGGCAGCAGGCCTGGACAGCCGTGAGGGGGAAAGGGGACTGCAGCTAAGTGCTCACCGGTAGCAGTTGTTGTGGAACTTGTTGTAGGACGCCATAGTGATAAGCCCACCCCAGGCACAGCCCAGCGAGTAGAAGATCTGCGAGGCTGCATCACCCCACACCTGCAGTAGTGTGGTGGTCAGTGCTGTGCCCCACAGTACCAGTATCCCCCAGCCACCTGCCATTCCTCATACCCACTCACCTTGGCATTGAGGATTTTGTCCCACTGGGGCGTCAGGTAGTACATGATGCCAGTGATGGCCCCCTCCAGCGTGATGCCGCGCACGAAGAGGATAGTGAGCACCACGTAAGGGAAGGTGGCCGTGAAGTACACCACCTGCAGGGCATCACCTCAGTGGGACAGGGCCAAGGACAAAGGGTGTGACCTGGGACAGGGGTGAGGCTATGGAGTAGGGAGAAGTTACAGTCCAGAGTGTGGAGCAGTGGTCCAGCAGGAAATGGCATGGCTCAGGATGAGGAGCTGTGGTCAGAGAAGGTGGGGCCATAGCTACATGGGAGGAGCTGGGGCCAGGAGGGGTGTGGCCAGGTAACAAGAGGTGTGTCTGTTCCCAGCATGGGAGGAGCAAGTACAGAGGGATGGGACCGCTCCTAAAAGGGGAGGGGCTGTGCCCAGAAGGAGTGGGGCCACCTTGACAATGGGAGGTGCATTTCCAGCAGGGAAGGGGCTGTGCCTAGATGGGGCACACCCACCTTCCCCGAGGACTTGACGCCCTTGATGAGACAGAGGAAGACGACAACCCAGGAGACACCAAGACACCCCAGGAGGGGCAACCGCACTTCGCCCAGGTTCCCGATGTCATCTGACAGGTCCAGCACATACCTCCTACATGGAGGCAGCTAGTGTCAGCAGAGCCCACCACCACCATCTCCTCCATCGCCCCCCATCCCCATCCCGGGTACCTCCAGTATTCCTCGCTGGGGCTGGTGCGCTTCTGGGTGGTGTTGAGGAGGTGGGTGAGGTTGAGGGCAGCACGGCTGGAAATGTTCCCGTCCAGCACACCCACACAGTCAGGTGTGTTCCACGGGTTACTGCAGTATGTCCAGGGCAGCACGCGCGTCATGGACACAAAGAAGTAGTAGAAGGCAATACAGATCACCACGTTGTAGTAGATCCCGATGTACGTGGACACCACCATCATCCCGTAGCCCACGCCTGGGAACAGCAGCGGGGAGGGGTGAGCGGCATGGTGCAGCACAGCATGGCACACAGCACGGGGGGTTTTGCCAGGGGAAAGGGGCAGCATTTTGTATTAGCAGCTGTGCAGCCAAGCAGCTGTTGCTTGGGACCTGCTGGGTGGTGTGCTGGGACGAGGAGCACTGTGCATGGGATCCTGCACATCCAAGCAAAGCTGGTGGTGCTGAGGGTCGCCTGGGACATGTAGCAATACAGAGGGAGTACAAGGCTGGAGGCAAACCCTTAGCAAACCTGTCTGCAGCCCTAGCAAACCACTAGCTGGACATCTCTCCTGAATATGGTGACACAGCTACCTGGTGGCATGTGGCAATCATGGGAATCATGATAATCATGGGAAAAAGCACCTCAGTCTGAGCATGACACAATGCAGAGCATGTAGGAGAGTGTGTATGGGCTATCCACCTTCAGACATGACATGGGCATGTCACCCAGCAGGATGCATGCAGACATGCCAGGAGAGCTGGCAGCATGGGAGCACACCAGGATGTGCACCTGGAGCAGGATCCAGCCACAGCAGGGCAAGCTTCAAGCACTGCCAACACCCACACACATGGGCACAACACGCATTGCCTGTGGTTCAGGGAGAAGACCATGGGCATGTGCCCACAGCAGGAGGGGCCACAGGCACCCACTCTATGTTCAGGGGACCTGAGTGGCCTCTGCAGGAATAATGCACTGGAGACACGTGTGGAATGTGCAGGGATGTGCGTGTAATGCCTGCAGTGGATGCCAGTGAAGGGCTGGGGTATGCACAGGAGATGCATCACGTGTGCAGGGACATGCGAATGTGTGCAGGGGATGCCAGACAGACTGTGTGTGCACGGTAGTGCAGCCTGGGGTGGGCATGCGCACAGGGCACTCGTTCCCTGCAGGCAGTGATGTGTGTGCAAGGCACGCATGTGTGGGGCTGCAAGAGCCACAGGTGCCTACACGGGCCTGTGTGACGTGCCAGAGGTGGGGGCAGGGGGCGAAGAGGGGCTGCACCATGTGCTGAAGGCTGCGCTGGTGGGTGTCCGGTACTGGCATGTGCCAGTGGGAATGGCCAGCTCCTTACCTTTGAACATGGGGCTGACCCTCCAGACACCAAGGCAGCCCTGGCTGGCAAACTGCCCAAAGGAGAGCTCCATGAAGAATAGGGGGATGCCACAAAACACCAGCATGATGAAGTAGGGGAACATGAAGGCACCTGGTGGGCAAGAACCAAAGGGTGAGAGTGGGCAGTGATCCTGGGCAGGGCATAGTTATCCTCGGGTGCGTGTGCACTATCCTGGCAAGCCAGGGGCTGGCAAGCACCACACAGGGCCATGGTGCATGCCTCCCATCCCTCCCATCCCCCTGACACCCACCTCCCCCATTGCGGTAGCAGAGGTACGGGAAGCGCCAAACGTTGCCCAGCCCCACGGCGTAGCCCACGCTGGTCAGCACGAACTCGATCTGGTTGCCCCAGTTGCCGCGCTTGACGCTCTTGTTCTGTTTGCCCTGCTCCCCGGGCACAGTGCCGTTCTGCAGAGAGATGCCGTGGGGTGTGTCAACCGGGGACGCCCTTGCTGGCCCCATCGGACAGGCAACAGCCGCCGACTGGGGCCGGGTGGTCCTCGGCATCCTTCCCCATCCCTCCCTCATGCCAGCCCTCACCCGCCACGCACAGGCAGTGCCAGGGAGGGGGAGGGCAGTGGGGGCGGCCCCCCCCCCCACCCCCCACCCCCCCCCCGCCACGATGAATAGCTCCGTCCAAGCCCGGCTGCAGTGAAGGAAGAGCCTGCAACTCATACAAAGCAGGTCCCGGCGCCTGAGCACAAAGGGGCCTCTGTTCTGTTCCCCCCCCAATCCTGTGCCCTGCAAGAGAGGCCCTGCTGGGTGGCCACTACCAAGGCTGGGGGGAATGGTGGGACCCCCAGGGTGAAGCAAGGCCTCTTTCCCTCAATGGGAAGTGGGTGAAGGGACTACATCAGACAGGTAGCTGAGTGCCCCCCGACCCTAATCCCGAGAAAAGCGCCCTCTGGCTAAGCACCCAGAAAGGACAGTACAGGAGAGGTCCCATGGTGGGTTTCCTTGGCAGGGACAGCCACACAGGGGTAAGAAAGGGTGTTTTGTGCAGGCTGTCACACAATGTGAGCTCACACCGGGGACAACAACAACAGCCGTGATGAGTGCCCATCACCCGCAATGGAGATGGCACCCATCACCCCATGGCTCTGTCCCAGCATGGTTATGGGCTCACACTAATGTCCTGTCTGATGCTGCCAAGCAGACCGGGCTGAGGGCAGATGGCATTTTAGCCTCACCCAAGGCTAGATGATGGGTGCATGGGATAGATGAGGGTGCTGATCAGTCCATGTCCCAATGGCATCCATGACCCTACAGCAGCAGCATGGGGTTCTGGACAGCCCTAGGAGCATGCCAGAGCACCACAGTGCCAGTCTTCCCACCACAGACACCCCTGAGCCCATGCTCACTCACGCTGCTCCCCTTGCTGCCCCTCTCCCCCTGCCCTGTGTGTCCCCCACCATAGCTGATGTCGACCGTGAGATGGCCACAAATGGGAGCCGTCGCTTTGGATCTGCTCACGCCGGCGGGGCGCGGGCAGCAGGCGCGGTGCACCTAACCGTATCATTCGATTAGGGCCGGCACAACCGGGACGTGATGCCCGGCGACTCCGGCACCGCGCTGCCAAACAAAGCCATCTGCTGCGAGTGGGGCCCACACGCGCCAGGGTCTGCAGGGGGGCTGCAAGGGGGCTGGCAGGGCGTGGGGCTGGGTAAGAGGGATGAGGGGGGATTGGTAGGTGCTTTGCGTGGGGCTATGGGGTGATGTGCCAGTCATGCACAGCCATGACATGGGGATGCCCATGTCAGACCCCATGGGCAAAGGCTCCATCAGAAATGAGCTCACAGCAGCCCCGGGTGCTCAAGGACCCCCTGTGGAAGGTTCTCATTGCAGGGTGCTGAGTGGGAGCTGGACTGAGGGGTCCCCAGGATGAGGGAACAGGACACTGGCACTGTCCCCACACTAGGGCACACTGCCTGCTCGAGCAGGCTGATCCGATTGGGAAGCCTCTGATTAAGCTGCTCGTACTAACAAGGCTCTTAATGAGCAGCATGGCCAGCAGGAGCAGGGGCAATGCTCCAGCCTCCCTGGCAAAGGATCTGGGACACACACACACTCACTACATGGCCCTGGCTCAGCCCAGAGCATTAGTGCCCAAAGGAGCCTCACCCCTGTCTTGGACCCAGAGGGCCACCCCTCTGCTTAGGTGACCCTGGCACAGCTTCACTTTCATGCTCAGGGTGGCACCCTAGTTTTGAGCTGCCTGGCACCAGTGCAATGAGAGTGTTGGGCCTCTGCTGCCTGCCCCCCCCCCCCCTTTCCTGCAGCACAGGGCTTTGGCATGCTTGTCCCTAATAAGGGGGCAGCCACATGTGTGCCCATGCGTGCTCAAGCACACACACGTGCGGCAACGCTTGCTCACCCATCAGCTTGCTCCCACCCGCCTCTCCCCAATCCAGGAAGGTCACCCTGTCCTTTACACTCAGTAACTGCCCTCCTAACCCACGTGGTAAAAGTGGGGGACACAGAGAACCCAGGCATTTGGGCAGACGCCCTCCTCCTTTCTGTAGGGCTGGGACAGAGCTGGGCTGCAAAGGTGAAGCTGCCTTTCAGTGAGGGTGCAGCCTCTGGTGGGGCAGAGGAATCCTGCTCCCACACCCCAGATTTTCCATGCTTGTGCAGCTTCAAAAGATGTCTGGCGTGGGTGAAAACATCAAAGGGAGAAAAGATGCCATGGGCACCCCTAGCACTGTTTAGGGTGCCTAGGGTATCCTTCCTCCCGCTTCCCCAGGGACAATCCAACCACCACCCTCCACACATGGCCAAAGCTTCCCTAAGCCCAGTAGAACAAGTATCATCCATCACACCGCCTGGCACCAGAGCCTTTCTCATGCTAAGCAGCATTGCCTCACACAATGACAGCTTGGCTGGGGTGCCCGGATGCCCCCCACTTCCCGAAGTGGCCCTGATTTATGGCTGGGAAGCTTGTGGTGGTGGTGGCAGGGTCGATGCTGAGAAGGGGTGACCCTATGGGATGCACATCCAGCACGGTCCTCCGCCCACATTTTCTTCTCCCCAGTCAAATTGACACCACAGGTCTATTTCAGCCTGTCAGAAACACTCTATGCAGCATGAGTCTTATCTATCATGCCCTGAAACTCTGATAAAAGTCCCAAATCCTTCCCCAGACCCCTAATGGGGTGCCAGGGATCCTCCTGCAGTGCCAGCACAGGGTATCAATCTGTCCCTGATGTCATCAACCTGATGTCTCATTACTCTTTGTCATGGTGATGGTGACAAAGTCATGTCTGGGCAAGGCAGAGACTTTCAGAAGATATAAACAGAAGCAAATTATATTGTTTGCCAAAAGAGCAGCTCTTCCAGGGTAGGGAAGTGAGGTACAGGATGCCCCGGGCCAGGGAAGCCTAGCCTATGACAGGGCTCTGTCCTGGGGTCAGAGGGTTGGGGCAACTTTGAGAGGGGATTCCTACATATGAAGTGGCTTGGTGAGGGATGGCTGTCCACAGATCCTGGGGGATTTGGTACCCCTATAATCAGGTACCCCTATAATCAGCCCCTGCACTTCTTGTCCTCAGCACATGGGGTTACGACCCTACAAATGCTAGTCCTGCCATAGAGGCTGCCATGCCTATCCAGCCTGCCTATTCTGGCTCTGCCAACCCCACCAGCATATTCTAGATGTCCCCACGTTTGCCGCTGCCCTGGTGCAGCAGAGGCATGGCATGGGGGCATAGGCATCTGTCACAGCTTGGGTGGCGGCAGCATAAGCCATGGGTGCCAGGATGGGCACAGACAAAGGGGTACTCCCAGGTGAAGGGGTGCTGTACACCTCTCTTGCAATCAGGTTCGAGCATTAATAAACTCACAACTGTGAGGCAATCTTGTTTCTAACACAGCTGAGGCTACGGATGGGTGTAGTGCCACACTGTGCCCTCCTTTCCCTGAAGCACCCACATCATAGGCTGTGGAACTTGGGGGTGATTCTTTAGCATCCAGTGACATAAAGATCCAGTTGTGGCTTAGCCCTGCAAAGCCATTGCTCCAGAGCTGGTACAAGGAAGTTTGGACAGCCATGGTGGAGTGTGGACAGCTGTGGCATGCCCACCATCTAGCTTGGTCCCCTGCTCTCATCTCATCTCCCCACTGATCTGCTGAGGGGAGCCCAGCTGCCATCTGTGAGGCTAGGCTGGCCAGTTTGGTGAGTCCCCAGCTCCATTAGTACCTTGAGGTCCCCTGCAGTAGCTGCCTGCCCACATACTCCTGCCCACCTACTCCCACCCACTGCCTCCAGCAATTGGCACTGCTCCCCTCTTGCCTCCTGGTCAGGCTCAGCCTCTTGCTACCTGCCCAGCAGTAGCACCAGCACCACACCACATGCCCCAGCACTATCCCTGCCTGCCCCACACAACAGAGAACACTGTGCCTCTGTTCTGCCCTCATAAGCTGTGGCCTCGCAAGCCAGGTGCCCTCCCTAGGAGGTGCAGGCAGGGCAGGCTGTACAGTGGGCTGAGCCTGCTTAATGAGGCCTCATTAGTGAGGTCCAGCTGCTTGCAGCCCAGCACGCTCCAGCAGGCACCTCTGCTTTCCCCACAGGCACCGCTGCCCGTCTGGCCAGGGCTGGGACCTGCGTTTGGAATGTGGCAGTGGGCCATGTCCTCTCAGAGGCCCTTGTTCTCATGCACCGGCTCCCATATGCATTCCTGCCCCTATGCCCATCACCCACACAGCCATCTGACCCCTACTGAAGGGTTGTAGGGACCAGACATGGCCCTGCTCTAGGATGGGGCACAGGGACAAGCTGGTTTGTTGGCACATCCCCTTCCTGGTGTCATGCTACTTCACTCTTGACATCATACCACTGGTGACATTGTGGGGTCTCTACAGCAACCCTCACAAGGTCACTGCCCCACGGGGGACCATCTGGCTGGCAGGAGGGCTGTGCCATGATTCCTCTGCTACCCAAGCATCCCATAGTCTCTCTGCCTTCCCCCCTGCCAGTGTGGGGTGGGACTCCAGTAGGGTGTTGTGTCCTGTGGGATGGTGGTCATGACATGCCCCTAGCCAGGCTCGGGGTGGCCCAGCTGCTCCCAGCCCCGTGCCCCGTCTGGGGAGCACAGCCAAGGTGCCAGCGAGGCGTGATGGCATGCCAAAGGCAGGGGGACGGGCCACCGCTTTCAGGCGACCATCTGGGTTCTGGGCAGCAGTGGCTGTGGGCACACACGTGAATAACACACGTGTGCAGGGCGGGCACTTGGACCCCATGCGTCAGCACCCAGTGCATGTCCCCATCCCCTTCTGCACCAGACACCCAGTAGCTTGAGTTATGCACCCAACTGTGCACCCCTGGGACAGATGCAAGCCTAAAGACACCCCACACTGTGCCAGATCAGCCTTCAGTCCCACTCCACAATCAGCCAGGCACCTCCTGTGCCCTGACACTCTGCAAGGTGCCCTTACAAGCAACCCTCCATACCCTGGTCCAGATGGATCATTTAGCCCAAGCCATCTGCATGCCACTTCTAGATGTCTGGACCCAGGTATGCTGTCCCCACATCTCCTGCAGCAGCCTGAGCATGGCACAGCAGGACCTACCACCCCATCCTGGAAATGCCAGGGCCTGTGCTGCCCTGTGGGAGCACAGTGCTGCTCCTCTGGCAACCTACGCAGTAGGCAGAGGAGCTCGTCAGCCCCATGGGGACATGTTAATGGAAATAAAGGGCCCACAGTGGGATTCTCACCTCCTCTGGCGCCCCAGTCCCCACC
This sequence comes from Tricholaema leucomelas, assembly GCA_013400475.1. Taxonomy (NCBI): domain Eukaryota; kingdom Metazoa; phylum Chordata; class Aves; order Piciformes; family Lybiidae; genus Tricholaema lacrymosa; species Tricholaema leucomelas. Next base: position 1,517,507 of record WAAF01002817.1, on the reverse strand, counting down.
CAGATGACTGATGATGCTGGGGATGAACTAGAGAGGCAAGGGTGATGGGAGCATTGGGGATGGCAGTGGATCTTCCAGCCCCCATTATTTTGTCCATGAGCAGGGCTGCAGAGTGCTTGAGGCAGACACAACGCCCAAGGGCCTGCCCCAGTGCCACACTCCCTTATGTGGACACTTCTCCCTGAGGATGCCTTTCTCTGGCCCCATTTTCCTGGGGCAGGCATGATTCTCCCAAGTCATTCAGGCAGAAAAATCCCCCACCAGCCCCCCTCCCCCCATCACTGCCCCTTGATATTTTGGTGAGGGCTTCTGCAGCCAAGAGCCACTTCCGCAGCTCCATTGGCCCCCCTGCCCGTGACTGCTGGCCGATGGCACTGCGCCGATGGGTTTGTCTGGAACAGGCAGAAACACCCCCCCCCCGCAGCTCTTAACCCCTGGCAGCATGGTAGGAGCAGCACCCTAGTATGTGCCCTGTGTGGGCTGAAGTGATGGCAGAACCCCATCTAAGCTGGGCACTACATGGCCAAAGGCTGCCCAGTTGTGCCAACAAGGCAGCCCTGGGAGTCAGGAGCCACTGGCACTGCTGGAACCAGAACAAAGCACCCTGAGGAGGACAAAACAAAATGTCCTTAAAAGATGGGGGAGGGAGAGATTGTCACACCCTCTTGGCTCCCCTGTGGCCCCACAGGAGGACCCCCTGCCTGTCCATACAGGGATTGATCCAGTGCCTGGAACTGCCCTGCACTTTTCTGAGCACCCTCTGTCAGGGATATGTGAGTGTTGGGGGAGGGGATATTGCCCACCCTCCTGCTTGCTGTTTTAGAGCAAGCATGCAGAGCTTCTTAGAGCCATCCACAAAATGCAGAGCTTGCCAAAACAGGACACAGCATCCTCATCATACAGATCAATGGGAGGGCACAGGCCCCAGCCCACGTGTGGGAAAACTGAGGCACAGCTGCATATTGCCCAGCTGCTGGCTGCATCAGTCCCTCCCCAGGCAGGGCACAGATGGTACCTCAAGCCCCATTGCAAACCCATACACCTCCAGAAGTTGCACACATGTCTCTGGGTAGGCAGTACACCATGGTAGTCCAGCTGGGCTGAGGAGGGCAACAGAGGTTGGGAGCTGCACCTCCAGGCAGGGTAAGGAGTACAGGCAGGGACCATGCTTTACCAGACAACTGGCAGGACCCTGGAGATTGGCACCCTTTGCCAGAGACCCAGGCAGCTCGGTAACCAAGCCCATCCTGCCACAGCTCCTCCCCAGGCTCTGATAGTGCAGGGATGCTCCGGGAGTGGGGATGCTCTGGGAGCAGGCATGCTCCTACAGGAACCTGCCTTCCTTGCTGCAAACCCTACACCAACCCCTCAGCACCCTCCATACCCTGCAAAGGAGTGCCCTTGTTCCCCACAAATGGAGGAGCCCTATGCAAGAGCCCTATCCAAGACGGCCAGAACAGCACATGAGAGGTGGTCCCCTACCCATCCTCACTTCTCCACATGCACTGGCCCAGAGGTGGGCTGGTCAGGTACTTCCAAGAAGTGAGTTAAAGATTGACCAGAAGTAGGTGGGCACTCCCACACCTGGCTCCCAGCCACAGGTGCCAGGCTTAGCCCTCACCCCGGCACAGTAAGGACTGCTCTGGTCAGGGCAAAATCAGCAGCAGCACTGAGCCTTGGCAAACACCCTACACATGCAGGAGCACATCCCTGTGACAGATCGCAGCTACATCTTCGGCACCTCCCCATCGCCAGCCAAGGGCTTCTCTTGGAGAGATTTGCCATTCCTCTCCTGCTGGCTGCCCTGACCCCTTCACGCTGCCTGTCACCGGCAGGACAGCCACTGGGCTCCCTGCTGCCAGCATAGCCAGCGGGGCCATACTGGGACATGCAAGCGGAGGAGCCGCGTGTGTGCTGGAAGCCCCTGATGCTGCATGCCACTCCCTTGGCTCTTGGCTTCCCAGGGAAGTCCTGGCTCCCGGCCCTCTAGCTGGAGCATGCAGCTATTTCAGGAAGCCCCCCGGGAAGGGGAAGGCTGACAATCATGTTGCCCTGACATTCAGCTCCTACACACTGGATAAAACGAGGGAAACCCAGACTGGGCTCACCTGCCCATCATCGTGCAGTAGCCCAGCACAGAAACTCAAGTTTGGAGCTCTGAAACCCCTTGCTGCATAGCAGATCTGCCACAAGAATGGGGACATCACAGCTCTCCAACAAAAACATGTTCAAGGTGCATCCCACATCTGCCCGAGGCATCAAAACCATCCCCAGCGCAGGCAAGCACAGGGCAACAAGCAGCATGCTGCCGCACATCACCTGTGAGGACACAGGGTCCCCCACAATGGAAAACAACGGTTCTTCCCATGCACCAGCCCACCAGCCCAGCCCAGGAGAGACGCTGAGTGGAGGCAGAGGGCAAGCAGCCCCACACCCTGTCCCTTTGGGGGCACCTGGCATGGAAGGACACCTGTGCCCTTTGCTGAGAGCAGGCAGAGGAACCGCCCACTGGGGCTTCCCGCCTTCACTGCCCGCCCGGAGAGCTGGGGCGGGCGATAAGGTCGAGCAGAGCTCCTGGGACAGGCGATAGCATCTCCAGGCATGGCAAGACACTGCACCCCAAGAGCCTTGCAGGCAGTGTTTCAGGATGAGCAGTAGCTGGCATCTGTGCCATGGTCATCATGCTAGGGGATCACTGGGGTGGCACAACCCTGGACATGGGTCCCAGGGTGGGCACCAAGCCTCATTATGACCCATGCCAGCCTGACCCCTGTGCCCAGGCACTTACCAGCAATCCCTCGCTGCACTTATCGGCCATCTCTGGAGGCTGGAGTGCAGTGTTGGCTGCCCACCGTGAGGTTTCTTGCTTGCGCACTCTCCGTTGTGCTGGCACTTCAATCCACCGTCACAGCAAGCTGGGCACAGGGGAGAGACACAAAAGAGACGTGACTGGGGGGGCAGTGTGTCCCTGCCCCAGGCCTCCTCCTCCCTCCAGGAACGAGAGTGCTGTGCCAGGCAGGTTGGTCCCCTATACCTTCCTGCAGCACACGCCAGAGCAAGGCTGGGAGAGGACACAGCACAAGGCTGAGAGGGTTGGTGGTGGGGTCTCTTCCTGCTGATTCCCACACCCTCTTGTATCTCCAAAAACCCCTGGCACCCACACAAGCAGTGGCTCCCAGGTGTTTCCCAAGAAGCAGTTAAAGATTTACCCGGTGTGGACAGACGACCTTGCGGGCAGCTGGCCACCAACCTCCCTCTGGGTGGGCGTCCGGGGCCACAGGCAGGAGCAGGGGCCCCCTGAGCTCTTCCCCAGTGAGAGCTGGAGCCAAAGTGGCTGCAGCACAGGGCAGCACCAGGACTGGGTGCTGAGTGGGGCTAGCGCAGAGCTCAGCTGCTGCGGAGGACACAGATGGGAACCGATTGCCTTCTGCCCCGGTGCATCGCATGCACGTGCAGCACAAGGGGGCTGAGCTCTGCTGGGTGCCAGGTGCTGCCAGACAGGGCACAAGCACAGGCAGCTGCCTCCCCTGCTCTTACTCCTGCCCAGCCTGGGGCTCCTAGGGGGAAGAGGGGAGCACCAGAAGCTGACCACACTGGGAGGGACAGTCTCCCGGTGTGGTCAGCCACTCTTGCAAAACACCAGTTTGATTTCCCATGTGACAGTACTGGTGTTTGCAGATCCCATACCAGCACTTGGTACCTTTACTGTCTGAGGAACAACCGCCAACCCCCACCAAAGGTATCCAGTCACCACCATAAGCAGCTAAGCATCCCAAGGCCTGTTCCCAGGCTGACATGGGTCTGGAGCAATCAGCAGGGGGGCACAAGTCCCTGAAGCCACTGGTAGGGAACATGGGTAGCAAAGATAAAGGGTAGGAGGCCAGATGTGGGTTGAGCCCCCAGCCCCGGCCACAGCTCCTCCAGTGCAGGCAGGCTGCTGCCAGCAGATACAATGTCCCACCCATAAGGCACTCCCCGGGGGCAGCTACATTTTCAAGGGGAGCAGAGATGTCACCACTGCCACAAGCCTGGCTCCTCGCATGGCACAAGGACCTCTCAGCGGTGGGAGGTTCCTGGACAGCGGCCAGACCTCATCCCCACAACACATCTGTTGCCAGCTAGCCAAAAGCTGCCCGCCCTGTGGCCCTGAGCACAGATCTGCGTCCCAGGAGCAGGGAGTATCCAAGAGGCCGGCCCGCCACTCCCCCCGGGGTCTGCCAGGGGCTGATAAGGCTGTGTGCCTGCGTAGATGCCGCTGGCCTGGGCTCTCAGCTTGGCAAGGGGAGTGCCCAGCCAGGCACAGACAGCAACGGGACGGACGAAAGGATGCCTGAGCCTGCAGCATCCCCTGGGTGAGACCTGCAGGGACGGAGATCCGGGCATTGGAGCTGCGGGATGCTATGACAGCTTGGAGGGCAAGGTGGCTGGTACCTAGAGACGGGATGGGTGGCAGTGAGAAAGCAGAGACACTTGGGCACCCACGGGGTCTCCTAGCTGAGGTATCACACCTCGGCAAGGGAGGCAGCCCACGGCACTCAGGGGAAGGCCACGAATGTCTGGCTGCAGGATGGAGACCCTCAATCTCCCGCGCCGCCGGTGCACCGCCGACACCTGCGAGGCTATTAACCCCGCCATCCCAGCATACGCGAAGCCCGCCGCGACAGGGGCTTCCCGGTATCCACGGGAGGCGTGCAGAGTACTGGCCTGCTCCCCCGACCCTTTCCCGTTCGGAGGTGACTGCGGCGGCGGCAGCCCCGCAGGCAGCGCCCGCCGCGACGAGGCCGCCACCCGGCACCCCCCGCCAGTGCCGCCGCCCGGTGAAGCACGGCGGCGGGGGGGGCCCGGTTACATCAGCCGCCACGTGGTGGCTGCTCCGCCGCTCCGCCCCGGCACATGCCCGTGGAAAATTACCGCCAGCCCCCCTCGCTCCGCCACCGGGCCGGGCTTTCCCGGTGGCTGCCACCCGTCCTGGGTGCTGCGGCGAGCGGCCCTACTCTGCTCGCCGCGCCCCCGCGCTTACCCGGTACCGCGCCGCCGCGCCCGAAGAGCAACAGATGCGGGACCGCCCCGCATCCAGCTCTCTCTCTCCCCGCCGTTCTGGCGGGTGCTCGCTCCCGGTGCCGTTCCCCGTGCCGGTCCCCATGGCTCCGGCGCCGCCGGCCCAGAGCCCCTCACGGCTTCCCTCCCCTCACCACACACACACACCGCTCTCCCGCCATCCCGCCTCGGTGTTTTCGCAGCTGCCGGATGGGTCAAGCACCCGGTGCCAGCGGAGGTGCGCTCTTCTTACCGTGTCCATACCACCGTCTGGCGTTTCCTGCCGCACCGGGTGGGCCGAAGGGGGCGCAGCCCCGCCGCGCCGGGCCCGTTACCGGTGCTGGTACCGGTGCCGTGGCAGGCCCAGAACCGCCGCCGCCGGTGCTGCCGAGTTAATGAAAGTTTGGAGGTCTGTGGGGGCTGGCACCGCCTCTCGCCCCCGCCGCCGCGCTCCGCCTCCCGCGCTGCCGCGCTCCCCAGCGCCCCGCTCCGGCTCCCGCACCCACACTGGGGGTGCGGGCACAGCCGGGCACAGTGGGTACCCATGGGGTGTGAAAGCCCACAAGGCAGACAGGGGCGGACGTGATATACATGGTGCACACACACACGCATGGCAAACGCTGGCACATAGGGGCACACACAGTTGCGTACGGGCATATATAGGCACACGGCACACACAGGCACACTGCTCTTGGCATACTTGGGCACACACTTGACATACCTGACACACATTGGCACTCACAGCCCACATGCAGACCACAGGCACAAGCATATGACACATTGGATATATATGGGACATACAGTCACACACAGGCTCCTATGGGACACACGTGGATCCACACGCAAATGTTTTCACAATGACACGCACACTGAGACTCACAAACACACAGACATACCGCCAGGGCACAACACCATAGCAAACCCAGCTAGGGGAGAGCTTAGCTCTGGCAGCATGTGTGTGTATAAGTGTGGCTGGTGTACATGTTGCGTGTGTGTGTGTCGTTCACATCTGTGGGTGCATGTGCACACACCTGCATGCTTGTTCGTGCATGCGCATGGCGTGTGTGCACAATATGTGCATGCAAATCTGCACGTGTACCTCTGTATGTAGGTCTGCATGTATGTGTGTAGACTGCTACATGTCTGTATCTACATGCAGACACATGTATGTGGGAATCTACATGTGTGTGCCAACCTTCATGCTTGTGTATGTGTGTGCATATATGTATGCATGTGAACATGAGTGTACAGAGGTGTGGATGCGTGCGCTGGCATATGCAGACCCACAAATGCATATGTGCATGGGTGTGTCCTCATACTCTTGTGCGTGTGCGCACATGTGTGTGCAGCCAGTGCACGCCCCCACAGCCCAGGCCAGATGTTTCCAGTAATGCCTGATGGGTGTGCTGGAGGCCACCCCTTGTCTGGTCCCTCGCCGAGGCCTCCCCTCCTTCCCCTTCCCGCCAAGCTTCCCGCATGCTGGGACGAGTGCCTGCACCCCGGCACCCTGCCCTGCCCCTGGATCCCTCCCAGGGATCTCAGGGCACGCTGCACACCAGCACCCTGGGGCAGCTGTGGGGAATGTGGTAGGACTACATCGAGGCCCTGAAACCCACAGCCCAGCACCTCGAGCACACCAACAGCACAGGTCTTCCCATGGCCCCATCCCATTGGCTGCACTCTGGTCCTTTCTGTTTCTGTAGTCCTACGCCCTATCCTATGGCTGAGGCCCTGGTGCTCCAGCTGACCTGGAGCATCCCTTACCTGTCTCTCCACGGAGCCCTGTTGTCCCTGTGGGTTGCTTGGTTAAGGCATCCTCAGCATGGGATGGGATGGAGGTCACTACGCACTGGGTGCCCCACGGGGTGTCTGGCCAGCTACCGGAGGCCCCACTGCCACAGACCAACCAGGGTGCTGGGCTACAGGATGGAAGTCAGCACCAGTGCACTCACCCACCTTTCGTTTTGCAAGTCTGGTAAAGCCAGGGCACCCACAGCAGGAAGGGGAAGGCAGCAGTGAAACTGACTGGTGCTCGGGTGCTTAGTTCCTCCCATGCTCTCCCAGCACCTGCGCATGGCTTCTCTGCACCCTTGCTCCTGGCTGCACATTGCCTCACATCCCAACCCTGCAGCGCAAATTCAGCACTCAGCACCTGGATCCAGCATCTCACCCTGGGCATCCCAAATTCAGCATCCCATGCCCTGTATCTTGTGTCAGAGTCAGAATAGGGCTGCAACCCACACCCCTGCTCCAGGGTCTGAGCTTTAGAGAGGAGCTGCCAGCTCAACTGAGTTGCAGATTTCACCCTCAAGGGATGAATTTCCACAGATGAAACCTCTGTTTTCAATCCCTCAGCACAGTTTTGTGCATGCCAGCCTATCTCCAGAGCTCCAGCATCTCTGTCCTTGTACAAACCAAACTCAAGGACAGGAACTGGGGTGTACCAGATGGTTCAGACTGTGCTGGCCCCACAAAGACTGGAGGCCTTTGTGTCCCAACACACAGGGATATTGCTGCCTTTCTGTATACATTTGCTGTGTACTTGCCTGTCCCTAGACTCAGGGAAACTGGAGTAATGGCCTTGCAGACCCCATGGGGTCAGTAATAGGCTGCTCTTGCCCTCCTGCAGCTTTAAGGATGCTGCAGTGCCTTCACAGCACCCTTCTCCAGAGTGCAAATACCAGCTCCTCAGGAGCCTGGGCAGTTCACACAGCCATAGCTTTGGCCACCACTCTGCTGCATTGGCCAGCATTCACCAGGTTCTCAGAGTGCCCAGGGCCTGTCCTCTCAGTCCCTGGGGTGCAAGGCTGCAGTGCCAAAGTGGTACAAGATAGGTGCAAGCCTCCAGCCTGTGTATGTGTCCTCTTAACCTATCTCTCCCTGCTTGGTAGCAATCATCCCCCTCTCCCCCCCATTGCCTCTTTTGGGGCACTTGTCTCCTTCCATCCCCCCTCTGTGCTGTCTGGTGTCATAGTGTCCCTGAAGTCCCTGTGAGGTGATGGGGATGATGCCACAGCACTCTTCTCCAGTGCCATTTAAATGTGTGAGGGTGGTGGCTTCCTCCCCTGCAGGCAGGTGCAGTGACCTCATGGCAACTGCGGTATCTATGTGGGGGACATGGGTCAATGTGCGGATAGCATTGCTGCCTCGGCAGCAGAGCCTCTCCGATCTCCATGGGTGCTGTTGCCTGGGAAACTGTGGGCAAATGCGGGCAGGGTTCCAGAGGAGGGAAGGGTGGGGAGGAAATGCCATTTCCCAGCACCTGAGAGAGGGCTGGGCTGGCCAAAATGCAAGTAATCTCTGGAGACTTTCCACAGGCTTGTGGCACAGGGCCATGATGACCCCTGAGTGCTCAGAGCCCTGACGTGATCCAGAGCTTGTCCTTGAGTTTAGAGGAGCACCAAATGCAACAGGATTTAATGCCTCCTGTGTGCCCATCAAGAGGGCTGGCTGTGCATTACCCTAGAGGGACCTGAGTTGTGTCCTAAGCACTTCTCAAGCGTTGTGAGCTCCAGCACTGTCAGGTCTGGAACTGGGTCCAAGGTGTCCCTGTGGTGGGACACCGTGTGCAGGGACACCGTGTGCAGAGCTGGAGGCTTCCTGCCACCTTGGATCACACCACCACTGCTTGCACGTATCCCAGTGTATGAAGAGAGGGCAAAGTTCAGGTTTGACATGATGGTACATCACCAAAATTAACCAATTTTCTCTTAAACCTCTTTCTCAGAAGTGGCTTCTAGCTCCCCAGGCTTCAGGCAAGCCCCAAAGGGGACTAACTTGCTTGGATTGCTACAGAGCCTGAAGGACTGCTTAGCTTGGGGTGCCCATGCTCCCAGGCCCCCAGCTTCTCACCTGAGCACTGCAGCATGGAGAGGGAGAAGGCTGGTAGGGCACATTCTCTCTAGGATGGGTAGTAGATGGAGGTGGAAGCCCTCACACAATCTGAATATGCCTGCTCTGTGAATGGCACAGCTGCTCCCCTGTGTTATCAGAGGCGAGGAAGCTCCAAGCGAGAGCCATCAGCTTGTGTTTTGCCCTTTCAGATTTCCCATCTTTTCTCCCCTCCACGTCCTCCTCATCCTGCCCAAGGGGAGAGGAACTGGCCCATGACAGCACGTCATCTCCCACACACAGCTCCTGTGATGATATTTGAGCAATTGGAAAGCCCCCCAAATTGTCCCCAGTTCACCAACAATTTGAAACCACCTCATGAGAGCCACCTTGCTCCCCAGTGAAGACCTAGCATGCTTGCAATGCCATGTCACAGTGCCATGTTCCTATGGTAGCACCCCTTGCATCCTGAGCCACCTGTCCCGACTGTGCTTAGAGCCGCCCCTCACCCATCCCCTGGCTTGGCTCACCTCCAGGGCCCTGCCGTGACCCTGCCCCAGGCTTTGCCGGCAGCTCCTACCCCCTCCGGCTCCACGCTTCGGCTGAGTGCTGTGGCCTGGGCAAGTGCCAGGGCAGGCAAGTGGCGTCAGGGACGGGAGGAGACGCCACGGGCATCATTGCTCCCGACCACAGAGATATGTGTCCCCAGCAGCCACAGCTCCTGGGGATTTTCCACTACTGTGCCTGCTAGTGGCTTGGGAAAAGTTCCCTGTGGAGGATCCAGCCAGCCTAGGGGATGCGCTGGCTCAGGCCAGCAGTGAGATGGGTAGACAGACCTGCCTTATCCTGGGGTCAGAGTCTTTACAGGAGGCATCTGGGCCCCCGCACTGCCCTGCCCACAGTCCACCTTGGTGGAACACATGGGAGCCAGCTCTCAGCACAGGATCTGTCTTCCATACAGTGGACACACATGGCCAGTGTGGATAGCCCTGGGCATACACAAGGGCTCCATTGCTGGGAGCTCACACTTCAGCTGCAAGTTGTAAGAGTGCTGGTCTTCCATCTGCCCTGGTCACACCTAACTGGATGGGTTCATGTTGGCTCTGCACTGGGCTGTCTCATCCCTGGGATGTGGTGCTCCTCTAGGTGTGGGGGGACAGTGGAATTCTGGGGACCTCGTGGGATGCATGTACACCCCTCTTAATGTTGCCTAGGATAATACTCAGCTCCCTGCCCCAGCTTAGGCTCTATGCTGCAAAGAGCATGACAGATAGAGTGCCTTGGACTGCTCAAATGGCAGTCTCCACTCCCCCAGCTGCCTGGCCACAGGGAGCTGTCCCATGGACCTGGAGCAGTGGGAGGCAGCTGCCACCCTGCCGCAGCGCTCAGCCCACCGGCCATAGGCTGCTGCCCTCTGAGCACCTCACGTTAGGACAAGCATCACCTCAAGGACTGTCTCCCTTGAGCACTGCCCTGTCCTAGTGCATCCATGGGTGTTCCGAAAAGGACTACAGCCCTGAGGCTCTGCAAACCCTCCTTGGCCTTCCAAGATGAGGAAAACTGATGCCTGGAAGCTGGGCAGGGTTCAGAGTTGCTCCCACTTCCTGTTCCAGCTTGGCCAGCCACAAGATGAAGAGTCCCATCCTTGTTCCCACCAGGTCACAAGCCAGCCATTCACAGGGACCAAGATCATGTGTCTCTGACACCAGGTCCCTCTTCCCAGCCTTGCCCACCAGCTCTTGGGCCTTGGCAAAAGGGGGTTGTATAGCTGTCCTGCCTGGGGCCAGTGTGATGTCCTTGAAGATTAGTGGGCATGCAGGTGGCTGGTTGTCAGTTAAACCCAGCTGCTGGGACCAGGCTGGGAAGTGTCCCTGGTGTGCAGTGTTGTGGCCCTCCCATGGAGAATCCACAGGAGTGATGGACAGGGGATGATGGCTGTACCACCAACCTGGAAAAGTAGCATCTGGTACTTGCCCACATATGATATTTGCAGATAAAGGTCCCTGGGGCTAGTTCCCAAGGCCATCTCCACCTCATCCTTGATAGCAGTAAGGAGGACAAGGTGCTGTCTGGACAACTCATCCTCCAATGCTCCATTCTGTATGGCATAGGGGTTTCAGTTCCCCCTGGAGCATGCACGCGCTGTAACCACACACCCATCCTCCACTATATCATGCCTCTCTGACCCCCAATGAAGTTCCCCATAAGGAATTCAGCCAAGCATCCCTGGAGATGTAACATGGGCAAGGGACACAGAGATAGTGTGGTTGGGGACCCTGGGAAATAGCACAGCACCTTGCATCTCTGACAACCTGCTCCAGATGGAATGCTATCCTGGTTCTGGTCAGGAAACCATGTACACATGGTACACAACAAGCCTGGGCAGACCGAGATCTGTGCTGTGGACATCCCTTGGCTTCACGGTAAGCTCAGCAGGGTTAGAAACCAGGCTGTAACAGAGGAGTCTACAAGAAGCTCTTACCTTGAACCTGCCATGTTGCATATCCTTGTCTTTATCTAAAACAGCAGCAGAAGTTGTCACCTGAGCATCTTTATCTTTCGCAGTAGAAGCAATGAATAGAGAACTTTTCTTCTAATAAAATTCTAGAATAGCTCAAATTACTCAAATAGGATAACACTTTCCACCAATGGGATCTGCATGGTCTAAACGGGTTGGAAGTCTGTTCGTTGCTGTGCATGTCAGGGTTCCTGCATCTGAAGGCTTCTAAAATTATTTGTTGCAGTCTCTCCATAGGAAGAGCTCTAATAAACAGCATTTTAAATGACACTTAAAGAGCCTGAGTGCCTTTCTCACTGAGATCATGACAAACCAGCACGTCCTGGTGCAAAACAAACACCATCTGCGTTTGGAGTGGTGGTCCCAGAGTGGGACAAGAAGCCTGAAGATTTTTGTGTTTGAAGTCTGTGGACTTCAGGACAGGTAAAACTCCTGGCATCATCTGAGAAGATGCTGCAGCTGCTGCCTTCAGGCACCAGAGGTGAGCTCTGGGGCTCACCTAAGCGAGGGGAGGGGGGTCCTCCTTATCCCAGCGATGGAGGCAAAGGCACTTCATAGACATGCCCGGGGTTGGGGGTCACTCCTCTGCCAGCCTGACCCGCAGCTTGCCCCGCTCTGTGAGGACCTTGCTTGTGAGTGCACTCTCATCTTCTGGGCAGAGGGGCCGGGGCCAGGGCCAGAAGGGGAGCTGCCTGTCCGAGTGAGGCGGAGGAAGGGGAGGAGGACAGGGCGCAGGGGTGTCCTTTCGCTGCCGGGAGGGCTGGGCAGGGGCCGGGCTCCCTCTGCGGACCGCTGCCGCTCACTGCAGCCGCCGGCAAAGCGGCGAGGCCTGACTGCCCGCCTCCTGAGGCGTCTTAACGGATACTGTGCCCCGCGGGCACTGGGGACAGCCCGGCGTGGGGCCCTGTGCCCTTGAAGGACAAGAATTGTCTCCTTCTAGAGAAGCTTCGCGTGTGCCGGTGCTCGCCTGCTCCGGTTGTCCCCAGAACGGCTCGCGTGTCCTCAGGGAGAGCTTGCAAGAGCAACCTCGGTGGGTGGCTCCCTTCAGAGCCGTTCAAGGCAAATAAAATTCAGTATCCTTGCCCTATGCTGCTGAGAGTGTCCCCGAGCCTGAAAACAAGCTCCGGAATGCCTGGGGACAGGGACAGCACCTACTGGGCATGACCAGGCTCTGCCAAGAAGAGCTGCATGTCCCCAAGACACATACCCCAGCCATCTCATTTGTTCAGCTCTTCAGCTCTTAATATGACTTGGCAGCAGTAAGAGAAGCAGGAGATGGAGGGGACAGCTGCAAAAGGCTGGCAGTAATGGCCTAGGGTCCATGGTCCCATGGGGTGGGATGCTGAGGTGATCGTCACGCAGATAGACCCTGCTCAGGTTGATCAGCTGTGAGCGCCCACTGATCAGAGATAGAATCATTCAGGGATTTTTTCTTGTCCAGAAGACAGGGATTTTAGGGCAGGCTGGAAGTGAGACTCAGTGTCAGTGTAGGACAAAGCACAGCATGTTTATGGGAGAACATGGGGCTGTCCCAGCTGTCAAGGGCAATCATAGGCTGGTGGGCATCACATCCATCCTGAAGAAACAGGACAAACTGAGATGGGATCTAATTAACAAAGACTGAACAGGGAGGTATCCTGATGCACATTGCCTTTGCCTCCTGGAAACTTGACCTCGCCTGTCCAAACCTATTGGGTCACTCTCCCAGACAAGGAATTCACTCAGTAAAGACACTGGTCAGACCAGCAAGCTGTTTAATAAGATGAGCACAGTGGAACATCCACAGACTGTAAGACTGCAAGTGCTGAGGGGTGCTGAGGTGAGCACTCAAGGAACCTCACAGAGTGTCCAAATGGGACAGTCAGGCCTGAGGGTGCCTGGACGCTACTTGGTACTTCACTGAGAGGGCAAGGGAAAGCCAAACTGCTGCTGATTACACTCTGTAGATGATGCTGCAGTGACAGGGACAGAAAAACACATGCAGCAGCCAGAATATGTGTGGAAACAAAATAAAGCATTTCTCTCAAAGCTGGCTGGGGAGGCGAAGAAGGGGACAGGGGGCCTGTCTGGTAGAAGACAGTGCTGATTTAGTGCTGACAGACCGTAAATCCCTGAGTTCTAAGAGCCACGGAAGGGTAGCGAGGAGCAGAGGGTGCGTCGCTGCCGGCAGGGGGAGGCAGACACCACGGCGGCGGGCAGCGGCTGGAGGGGAGGGGTGCAGGGGCACATGGGGACAGGGGTAGAGGGGACAGGGGGGCAGAGGCCAAAGCCTGCGGAGCCGGGATGTCGCTGCGTGCCCCGGAGCTGCTGCAAACCCAGCCACAGATGAGCGCTGAGCTGTAAGTTCAGCACGTAGCCCCAAGGTTGTTTCTGACTCCACAACGATCCCAGCATGGCACGGAGTACTGAGACAGGAAGGTACCAGCTTAGTCCGGGGTGGTTTTGGGTCAGGGGAGATGTGGATTTGCCCTCATGGCATCGTCATCCTCACTCTATGGGCACAGAGCCTGTGTAGGAACCCTGTCCCTCTGGAGTGCTGTCCTTGTCTTGCCCCCATGAGAAGCATGTCTGTCCCCAGAGTCATGTTCCTGTGTCTTGCACCCCATGGTAGGTGTTGTTTCTGGGCTTCTGGTCTTGGGGCACATCTGTTGCCGGCAGCGCACCTTTTGCGTGAGCCGACTCAGGCTGTGCCGGGAGCTCCCCCATGGCCGTCAGCATTGGATGGTGCCTGGGTGTGGCCTCAGCTAAATTTAAAGGACTTTGTGGTATAAATATCCTTGGCCATAAATAAACACAGAGGCTAGATGCTTATCGGGGCCTTCCTGGCAACATCACTACAGTGTGCTGGGCACCCGCCACAGGCTGTGCTCCTGCCCATGCTGTCCTCTCCGTCAGCAGCACAGCCTGGTTCTGTGCTGCCCTACGGAGACATGTTGCAGGGTCCTGCCCCATGCCATAGCCTTGCTCCAATCCCATTAGGCTCTCAGGGGAAAAGATCCAGCAGCCACTGCTGCTCCTCTGTAGATGCTGTGTAGATGCTGACTGACACTTTGCTGGTGAGAGCAGGAATTGTCCCTTGCCCTCTGCTTTCACCTGCTACCAGTCCAGTTTTCCCAGTTCCTTGGGAATGAGTTTGTGTGGAACACAAGAGAGCGAGCATCCTGGCATGTGCTGAGGTTGGTGTGGAGCACCATCTGCCTAGTGTTGGGGACCATTCTGGGGACCAGCATCACTGCTGCTGTAACCCCAAGGCATGGCTGGCCCAGCCACAAAGCTGATTTATGGAGAGTCCTCATGCTATGCTGACAGTGCCTCTTGGGAACAGGCCCCCATGAGGGCCAGACCCACAAAGAGGAGCAGGGCCAGGACCACAATGTAGAGAGGACCCAGACTAAAATATGGAGTGGAGTTGGCAATGCTGGGGCAGAGCCAGGACCACATGAATGGGAAGTGAGAACCGGGCAGAGGGGCAGAAGTAGTCCCATGGCACTGTCAGGAGGCTCACATGAACCCAGCACCCATGGTCTGTCCCAGTCTAGCCCCTGCCTGCCAATCACAAGTGTTCCAACACTGCTACTGTGGAGCCACCCCTTGCTAACAGCTGCTTGTGTATATCTGGGTGCATTTGCACCTTTACAGCCCCATCAGCAGGGAGCTCTGGAGCTTTGTGGGCATCCGTAGGAACGAGGGCCTTCTGTAGGATGTGCAGCCTCTCTGTAGCCCATGGGATGGCATCAAGACCAGAGCATCATCTCTGGGCCCCTACCTGCTGCCATCTCCCTGCCCTGGACCAGGCTTTTGTCCAGCTCCTCCCAGTCCTTTCTGAACTGCCCATTTTCACTCCCTGTCCCATGCTCTGCACCTCTCAGTGTCCCACTGCTCACTTCTATCTGGTCCTAACCAACCTGCAGAGCCATGCTGCACAGCCCACCATCACACAACTCCCATTGAGAGGCCCCTGCAATCCTCCTGCCACACACACTCCTGTGAGAGCCAGCACCTCCTCTGCCACCCAGGGCTGTACCAGGAGTGTCGGCTGAATTAGATTGGATGCTCTGAAGGGGATGCTGCCTCAAGCAAAGCCCCATTGTGCTGTGCTGTGCTGTGCTGTGTTGTGGGGTGGCTGTGAGCCTGTGGGCATGCTGGGCTGACAGCAGGTTGGCCACACCTTGCAGAGGTGTGAGGGAAAACCTCTGGCACGTTGGCACCTGGTAAAAGGTCACCAGAATTTGCCCAGAGCCAATCCTCAGCTCTGGCAGACTGTTCCCAGCTGGCTCAGATCCATCCTCCTCACCATCTGCAGCCCGGGGTTAATGAGTACCTCCAGGGTACACAACTGGAGGGTCATTAAACAGCAGTTGAACAAGCTGGGGCTGCCAGCAGCACTCGAACAAAGGGGGCTGATTCACTGTTTGCCCTGCAACAATATTTACCGTGACTGGGAGTGAGGGAATGTTTGCGCCGGGCAGGACAGCAAGGCGACACGGAGACCAGCAAGGAAGGGTGGCCGCGCCGGGGCTCATGCTGCCACAGTCCTGCCAGCTGTAAGAGGGGTACTTGGTACCGCTATAGAAGGGTGCCTGGCATGGCCAAGTGTGCCCTTGACTCATCAAAGTCATGCACCCCATCGTGCCCATCCCCTCTGGGAAGCTGAGGCCACTGAGCTGCAGGGGCCACTCTTGACCTTCCCCAGCCCAGGAGGTCTTTCCAGCATCCTTGCCAGCATGTTGCCCTCATCATCTCAGTCTGTTCCTCAGAAAGGCAGAGAGCTGGGCACACGGAGGACAAAAGACACCTACATCCAGACTGTGTTGTGAGGCTGCTTATGGCTCAGATGTATCTGGAAGGTTTGCAGAGGTGTGACCCATGTCTCCACTGATCCTCATTTGTCTCCTTTGCTGCCCCTAGAAAGCCAGTGGGGGAGGGTCGTTTGTTGACTAGCTCACTACCTAATTATCTGTGATTGTCATATGTTCGACCACTATATTCATGCACATATATATCTGTATACACATACACACGTGTCAGTGTGCACATTTGGCAGCCCCAAGGCCAGGACACCTGCAGGGGAACATGCTGGATCTCCTGGGAGAAGCGAAAACAAGAGAAGTGTTCACTGTTTCATGCCAGGGCCTGCCATGCAGCCAGCTTCCCTAATGCAGTAGTGATGGGCTGGGACACACAGGTTATATCCTCCCCACAAGCCCTCCAGATGCTCTGTCTCCCTGCCCTCTTGACACTGCCTGGCACAGTCTTTCCCCACAATTGGACATGTACTGCTTCTTGCTGGGACACCTCTGCATCCTGACAGGATCACTCTCCAACTCACATGCAGGAATGGGGCTGTTGGTGGAGAACAGCCATCAGGATCAGGAAGTGCCCTCCATCTCATGCCAGCACATGCCCTCAGCATAGGGACCATGCTGCCCATGGTAAGTGTCCATGTGCAGGTGCAGGTTGGGTGAGCATCTGGCACTGATCCCAGCTTCCTCTGCAGCATCCCACCAGTTCATCAAGACTTGTGTACATGGGGCAGAGGGGTCCTGGTCAGGTATGGCAGCACTGTGGATGCCCTGCCCTGGTGAGGGGTGCTGCCTGCCCTGCCTGCGCAAGCTCACAGAACAGCAGCCCACCTGCACACCCCTTCCTGCCCCTCCGGGCCCTGCAGTCTCCTGTGCTGAGGGCGGAGTGGGGCAGATTCCTTTCCAGGTGGAGGATTTCTCTCGCTGGGAGCAGTGAATTATCCCCAGCCTGTCACACACAATCTGTCTTTCTTCTCCACCCGCCTGCTTGCTGGGCATCGATCAGCATTCACTGTGTTTAGCTTAGACTACCTGTATCCTTGCCTCACTGGTTGAAGGACCTCAGCAGGGCAGAAGCATGTCTAAGCACTGTCAGTGTAAGCTTGGCTGAAGTGGGGACCCAAACCTCCATCCCCAAAGTCCTAAGAACACCCTCAGCACCTACAGCAGGGTGGGACCACTGGTTCCACTCCTCTCCATGCTCTATCCTGGCCACTCAAGTACATCATCCAGCTTATCCCATGCGAAACCAGACCCTGTCTCTGGGTCCCAGCAGCCATGGGCTTGAATATAGGTTCCTAACAATGTAGGGGGCAACTGTGCTGCTCTGCCTGAGGACTGGTGAAGGCTGAAGTCCACTGTCCAGCCATCCAGCCCAAACACCCTGGCCACCAGAAATGCAATGTCCCTAGACAGGTTGGATGGATTTTGCAGACTGGACCGGGATCTCCAAACCTGGAGGTGAGAGTGCTGGGTTGTCCCCCTCAGTCAAGACACTGAGGGGCTGGGCAAACGAGCTGGAGCCAGGTTCCCAGCCAGACTTTGACAGCCAAGGCATTCCCTTAGTGTAACACTGCAGGGGGGTGGGAATGGCCAGGACTTGCTGAATTCAGCCCTTTGGCATCTACTCTGCCGGAGGCATCCTCATCCACCTGCTTATGTCGGGGGACAGCAGGAGAGGGGACAAAAGCCTGTCATTACCTAGCCCAGGGAAGCCTCCCTGTGCCCAGAGCCACCCCCCTGTCCTGCTAATCGCGCTCCCCTCATTGACCATCCTTCATTCAGTCCTGATGAAAGGCAACAGCAGGGGATCCAATTAGAACCCAAATGACAGGCTGAGACAGGGATTCTGCTTAACCTGGCCTGGCCCTAGGCAAACATCGTTCTTTGGCAGAACAATGTGGAGGACAAGGGGACAACGGGGACATGATGGGCTTCTCGGAGCCCTTGTGTCCAGCACCCTTGTCCACACTGCTGTGATCCGCTGGCACTGGAGCCAGGAGAGGGCTTACAGATGCTGCCCATGTGTTGCTGCAAGAGTTCAGTCTATACTGTGCACATTGTAGTGTGTGGCAGGCATGTGCACACGTGTGCCAGATATGGATATCCTCTCAAGCCCAGGAGCAGGTTCCTCCAGTGATGTAAATGGTTGCTGTCCCACCCGGGGCAATGCTCTTGCCACAGTCTCTGCCATGCTATTGCCACTGGCTGTGGTGGGCAGAGACTTCCTCTAAATATTCAGGGCAGAGATTTCCTCTAAATATTCAGGGCGCAGCCTGGCCCCTGCCACAGTCCTATCCCTGAACCCCCACCCTAGTACCCTGTGGTGCAACGGGAACCTCTAAATATCCCCAATGTGGCTGTCACCCAACTTGTGAGGCTGGATAGGACTGCATGAGAGGAACATATCCTAGCTCTGCTAGGGCATCCGTACTGATCAATGACGCCAAAGTCTGAAACTCTGTGGCTGGTGCATGCTCACCCTCTGTGTGCCAGCAAGGAGAGGATACAGGGCAGGCTGCAGGAGTCCAGGCAGCGAAGGGCTATGACTGCAGCCCGACCAAGTTCCCAACACCTTCCCATCAGGAGCTATAGGGCTCATTAGCCAGATGTCCAGGGGTGGGAGGGACATCATTAGGAGAGCTAAGCTCAAAGTCCCAGCCTCTAGGCGCCAGGCACCATGGAGCTCTATTCCTCTTCCACCAGCCAGGATCCAGCGTCTTTGCTCCTGCAGGAGATTCTAACTCAGAAGTGGAGCTGGTCAGTCCTACTCCTCGATTCCATGGGCTGCCCCAGCGGTTCCACCTTCATTTACCTCCTGCCCTCGCACTCAGCACAGCAGCTGCCATGACACCACACTGGATGGGCTCCTGGAAAGGCTTGGGATGAAGGGAGTCCTTCTGCCCCCCTGATAGAGATGCAGCCCCTGTGTCTGGCAAGGGTACCAGAGGGAGTGTCTAGCATGGGGATCGCTCTGTCTCCCTGACAGGGAATTGCCCCACCCACACCCTGAGTGCCCCTTCTCTCCCCAAGTAGCCCTTGTTCCAGGCAGGGAGAGCTGTGGGTAATTATAGACCCCAGCAGCAATGCTAATCACTGGTTGTGGGAATAAACGGAGCAGGTTGGGATGCCTAGGGGCCTGAGCCTTCTCTGACCCAACCCAGAGCCCATATCCTGCCTGGTACAGCCAGAAGGAGGGCATGGAGACACAGCCTAACACGACCTGGAGGGAAATGTTCCAGGACAGTCCCCTGGATGCTGGGAACAGTGAAATGGATCTGACATTGCCATGGTACCTGAGCCCTATGCTCCAGCTTTTCCTGAAGGATGCTCCAAGACTGCATGAGGCTGGGCAAGACTGATGGCTTAGTGCCTACAGAGTCTCTGGGACTTCACCCAGCACATCTCTTCTGCTACACTCTCTGCATTCATTTGCTCACATGCAGAAGGAGAGGTGAGTGAGTGGGCATGTGAGTTGGCCTGCTGCTGGGGCAGAAGTGGTGGCATGGCCTGAGCTGTCCCAGGCAGGTTGTGAGCAAGGCAAGTGGCTCCCACATGCCCACCTGCAGCCACAGCTACACCCTGTGCTTAAAACCCCATCCTCACACCCAACATGGAGCTGCAGATGGCTCTGGGTGAGGAAGGAGTTTTCAATGGGCAGCATGAGTTTGGCCAAAGCTCTCTCTCAAAGGCTGAATATCCCTCTGTGGACAGTACCATCCTGGCAGTGCCAGGAAAGCCAGGCTTATTTGAACCCAATTCCCAGCCCCAGTGGACACTTCTTGGGCTCTGGTACTGGGACATGCTTGTCCCCACTAGCACTGACCCTCCCAGCACGTCTTCCAGCCACGGCAGCAAACAAATGGCGCCCGTTCTGCCCGCCCAGGCCTGACTCGCCCATCCAGTCCGGCTGCCCCAGCCACCCAGCCGAGAGGCAGCAGGATTCTTCCCACAGCACGCAGCCCCAGTGTGACTCAGTGCCTGCCTGCTGCCAGCAGTCACAGCCCTGCTCCCCCAACTCCTGCCCAGCATCAGTCAGACAGGGCAGCCACAGCACCATGAGGAGCCAGCCAGCACTGATGTGGAATGCTGGATCCAGGGCAAGAAGCAGGGGAGGCAGGTCAGGAACAAGGGAGATGGGTTGCCCCATCTTGGTGCTCCAGGAACTTGTCCATCCGGATGGGGAAGAAGCAGGTGCCAAGCAGCCATCCGGGAAATCGCAGCAAGACCCGACATGACTGGCCTGACAGGCTGGGAAAAAGCCGGAAAGAGACAGCCTGGCCTCTCTGTCACGGCTTGGAGCCACCGCTCTGGGGAGAGGCACCAGGAAGGGCTTGGGGCTGCTCCTCAGCCACCTGCTTGTACGAGACACCAACCTGCTGCTGAGTGAGCCAGCAGTGCTCACTGGCACACTGCTGCGCACTGGGAACTGCTACCGGGGACACTTGCATGTGTATGCATGTAGCTTAGGTGGAAGGACACATGCCCTGACACCGCCTGCACCTTGCAGCGTACACCCCTGTGTACCTGCATACACCACCCGTGTGCACAAGCCTGGCAACCCCTCCACACTGTTCCCCCAGGCACTGTGCATATCTGCACATGTCTCACACGCATGCACAGGCCTTCCCACACTCCCCAAACATGCTGTGTGAACATCAGTGTCCCACATACACACATCCACACCACAAGTGCCCTCGTCTAAACACCTGTGCACCCCTCACAAACATGCACACCCTGCACACACATATACACACCCTATGAACATGCATGTGTCATACACATATCATGCACACCCACCACATCTATACATACCTCACCTGGACCCTCACATCACGTATCTCCCCCCAACATCCCCTATGCATACAAACTCCCACCATGTGCCCACCCACCCAATCTCCTTCACCTTGCTCCTACCCCACAGTTCAGTTCATGGCCCCATGTGCCTGCACTCCACATGGGGACACAGACATGTGGCACACACACACACCCCGGGATAACCCTAGACCACACATCCCCCTGCCATGCATCCCCACAGTCCTGTACACCTCACATGCACACTGATCCCACTCATCTACTCCCACTCAGGCCTGTCCCAGTGTGGGACTCTTGAGGTGCCAGGGCATGGTAGCCACTGGATTTGGCCTCCACTCTCACAACTTCCACGCACATGGCCACACTGCCCTGAGCTTGGTCATGGCTCAGCACATGATGGAACAAATGTAGGCCCATGGCCCTGTGGGAGGGCAGCTGGGGTGGGAGTTGCTGCTGTACCAGAGGACTGTTGCACTACACTTTGGCACTTGTTTAGGTCTTGGGAATGCCTGGCACAGCTTTGACAGGCCCCACAGTGGATCTGGGGAGTGCCATTCCAGGATGAATAAATGGGTAGTGGGAGAGGCATGTGTGCTTCTTGCCAACAGTGAGCTGTCCCAGAGGGATGCTGGGGGAGATGTAGAGGGAAGATGCACACACACCGCACTCTGCACAGCAAGCCCATGGCATCCTCAGCACTAAGTGCTGCCAGTCTGAAGTCTGGGCAATGGCTGCTTTTGTAAATGTCAGGCTAGTCCTGGTGAAGGGCAGATGACGCTCCTGGTGTTCCTGGATGGGGATGTGGGGCAGCATAGGTGACCAATCTTCAAAAGAGCCAAGTACCATGGCAAGCTGGAACAGGAGGTGGCAGGAGGTGAGTGAGGCCACATGTAGTGCCTGGAACTGAGGAGCTGTGCTGGAGGATGCAGACCCCTTTCCTCGGCCACTTGGGGCAAAGCATACAAGGGTGGATGCTCCCCACTCCATCCGGGGTGCAGGACTCCCAGCACTAAAGCTTTCCTAGGGCAGCGCAGGAGCATTTTCCTCATGATATGGGGGACCAGGGTTGGAAATATAGCTTGAGGGCAGAGGAGGGCACCCTGGAGAGCCCTCACAGGGACATGTGTTCATGGTCTTACATGGAGCCAGGCACGGCCACTGGAACCAGTGCAGGCTACTGGCATGGCTGGGCGTGGGAGAAGGTTTTGGCAGTGGAGGTGTCAGTGACTCAGAGCTGAGAGGAATGTGGAAAATGCAGCCCAGCCACCGCGCCACGTGAGGTGCAGGCAGGGCCAGGCCTGCCAGCACGGCTGGGCTCCAGTGCCGCGTGCACTGTGCCGCACTCAGCGATGTCGGATGGGGCAGTGAGGGCACCCTGCTGACGAGGTGCTGCCAAGGCTCTAATTAAGTGCGTGGGTCACTGGGACTGGTTCAACTTACTCTCCTCAACAGCATTGAGCAACTTGTGGCAGGCTGGCATGGTATGCCTGCCCACCCAGCTGGAAGAAGCAGCCATCTGGGATGCTTTTGGGAGCCTAGGGACCACAGGTCTAACACCTGCCCTCTGCAGCCCTGTGCTGGTTGATGGCAGGAGGTGGCAACTGGACAGGGAGAGACAAAGCTGCCTGGGATGGTAAGGTTGCTGGGTGTGGGGAAGTGGGGACTGTAGTTCCAGGCTTGGTTCCTCCACTGCAGTGTGCCACTACCCTGGTGCTCATGGACGCTGCCCACGCTCTCACCATCCTCCAGGCCCCGCAGCCCAATCCCAGGTCTTCTCAGGTGTGTTTGCTCCCAAATAGACTTCTTGCTTCTGCAAGAAGATGTCCAGAGACCAGCCAGTCTCCCTAGGACTGGAGGTGATACAAATGCTTTGCCAGTCCCACCATCCCAGAACAGGCAGAGGGTGGTCCTGGAGACCAGATGGAAGACTTGGAGCTCTGGCATTTGCAGGTGATGTTGCCTTCAACCAGGGATGCAGAAGACCCCACAGGAGTAGATGGCAGCAGTCCTTGGGCACTCATGCTCTTCACCCAGGACAGAGCTTGCAAGTCTCTCTGGGCAGGTCCAGTGCATGTCCAAAGGGAAGCGGATGAGCGATTTCCTGGAGCATCCCGGCAGTGCAGACAGGACTCAGACTGACAGTCCAAGAAGAACAGGGCCAGCTGCAATCTAACCACGATGCTCAGTCATGAGGTCAAAGCCGGCAGAGTGAGGCCATCAACAGAATGAATAGCAGGGACTAAATCTAGGCTGCAAAGCACAAGGAGGTTGTTGCCGCCTTCTCTTCCACCTGTGACTGCACTAATAAACCTCCTGGAGAAGAGACAGGTCCCTGTGGTCCAGGTGGGACGAAAATAATGCCCAGAGATTTAGGTTGAGGTGGAACAGCCATGTGATGCTTGCAGGGTTGGCCCCACCCTACCAAGAGACAGTGTGGAAAGGCAAAAACCCAGAAGCAGGGATGATTAGGAACACCGGAGCACTCCTCGTATGGTGATTTTGAGTCTAGGGAGACCTTTACAGGCAGGACTGGTTCAGACGCCTGGAAAAGAGAGTGACAGCCAAGAGAGAAGCTATAGCTGGAATAGAGATATCTGGGGGCAGAGGGCACCGTTTGGACCACGGGCAGTGAAAGGCAGGAGGGCAGGAAGCTGTGGGGTCAAAGTGAGTCAGGTGTGAGTCACTGCCAAACAAAAGGTGAGATGCTTGGATAAAACCGCAGCTGATTCAGAGTTTCCATCTCTTCCAGAGGGTGACTTCAGAGGATGTCCAGGGACCAGAAGGGACATCCTTCTTGTGGAACTAGTGCTGGGAGGAGGTAGCGATTGCACCTTGATGCCTTTGGGATCCTGGAGCCCAGACCTGTGGGAGGGAGCAGCACCCACTATCTCCCCGTCCAGCGCAGCGTTCTGTGAAGTAGAAGAGTGACAGAGAGGTCCCAGCAGGACCCCAGCAGCCAGCCTGGGAACCTGGGCTAAGAGCCCATACCTTCCTGGAGTGCTCACGCAGAAGCTGTTAGAATTAAATAGGAGAGATTTCCCCCTTATTAGCGGGCTATTAATCACATTCCTTTTTTTCTTTCTTTCTTTTTTTTAATTGAGCTGTTGCACAACAGGTTGAGTAACAGCCTAATAACAGGCTGTAAATCTCAGTTTGCTCTCCGGGAGATTACAGATGTTAATAACAGATAATGACCCACAACTCACGAGCTGCTCTTCTCCCCCGCCCCTTTGATCCCTCTGCTCTGCCCCTCGACTACCCAGCCCCTAGAACTGAGCCAGGCTGCAGGGAAATCCCCAAAAATGCAAACTGCCAGCTAACCACTTCAGCAGCATCACCCGGCACTGCTGAGGTCTAACTGCTCTGCCCTGCCTGCAGAAACCAGACCCCCGTTAACCCCAGTTCTTCCTGCATCTCCCTACCACCACACATGCTGTCACTCTGCTTCATTCCAGAGGTCTGATTCTGGGGTCCTTGGCTCTATGCACTAGTTTCTAGAGGCCATCTTTTGCCACGAGAGCACAAAGAGCAGCAAAACATCAGCGCATCCACAGCTATGCTTCCGCAGCCCAGGGGCGTTAACTGAGAGCTGGTGCAGGCCCCAGGGAGTTCTGGTGCCTGAAGAGCTTGTGCAGGATGGATAAGGCAAGCGGTGCTCGGCTCTCATGTTGCCAGCCCCAAGCCTGCCTGCTGCCAGACCCCAGGCATAAATGTCCCCATTCCATGTCCTCCCTGTTGCAAACAGTCCCAGAATCTGGGCCTTATGCACAGTCAGGGGCTCCTCTTGAGCTTGCGACCATGCTGGATGTGGCAAGACTAGAGCACATTGCACGTTAACAAGGAACCACAGCACCAGGCCATGCATCCACTTGCTGCAGCAGCCATGCAGTTTCCAGACCTGGTCTTTTCACCACTTTGGGCCTGCTGCTCCATCTCTACTCATCTCTTGATCCAGGGCCTCCTTCCCGAAACAGGGGCTGATAACCTGGACACATTCTGATGTGACTTTCCACACTTCCTGGGTGGGTGCACACACCATTCGCATCCTTCCTTCGAGATGCATCCAACCCTGTGAGTCCCAGGACAACCAACTGAGGTGCTGGCTGTGCAGAGCTGGACTCAGTCCCTGGCACTGCTCTGGGAACAGGGACAGTCCTCACCCTCTCACTACCCTGTGTACTGATTGGGAGGCTGGAGGAATGCTGCCGGAGAGATTGGGTGCATATTGCCATCAGAGGTGGGGTGAAAGGAGAAAAGGACCGGAGGATGATTTGCTCCTGACCCTGTCTGGGGTTTGGCACCACAGAGCTGGGGCACAGGAACAGAGTGACAATGGTGTAGCCTTTACCACAGGGTGTGGAGTCTCTCCATCCTCAGGCCCAGGAAACATCTCCTGTGGGTGACAAGCCATCCTTGCCAGAATCCTCTCAGTGTCCCACAGGATATGAGCCCACAGCCATGGCTGTATGGAGGGCACAGGGGCTGGTGGGAGTCGTGGGACAGGGTACAGGAGGAGTCACCTGGCAAGCAGGACCTGTGAGGATGGTGACTCACTGCTAGCTTTCCCTGCTGAGCTTCCCACTGTGCTCACCAGTCACACTGAGAAACACTGAGCGGCTTTGCCCCAAAAGCTCCTTCCCCAGCACGTGTGAGATTCCTGACCACACTTGTCCTGTCCTCATTTCCAGCAGGCCAGGTCAGGTATGGGGCAGGCAATGGCGGGTCCCCACCCCAGGTGAAAGCACTTGGTGTCTCCCACCTTGTTCCTTGTAAAAGAGTGCAGATGGTTGGAGGGTCTTGGGTCCCTCCCTGGGCCAGGCGGCCCACTCCTGCTGTGTTGTTCATACCTAGCTGCTGTGTTCACATCAGCACCATATGGCAGCAGTTACTGGCATCAATGCAAGTGCTGCTGGTGAGGTGTGGAGAAGGATGGGGAAGTAGTTGTGTTTGCCATGGAAAGTGACTGATGGTTGGAAGGCATGGAAGAGCACCTTAAACAACACCAAGCACCTCTGTGCCACTGTGTGGGTGTCATGTCCATCCAGGAGATGGACACCATCCCTCCAGTGGACCTGGGAAGCTGGTGTAGATAGGTATTAGGAGAGCTGCAGCCAGGACCCCATCCAAGCAGGGTTTGATCCCCAGCATCTGCAGATGACAAGGATTATGCAGTTACCTGTGGGAACTTAGGGTCCTCCACAACTGGGACATAGAGATACCAGGCCGTGGTGCAGGAGCAACCAGCGCATCCTTTCAGATGCAGAGGTGGCTCAGGTCTGCCCTGCTTGCCAGTGCACTGTGACAGTACCTTAGGCTATGTGGAATCGCCCTTTCCACACCCAAGGAAGGGGCTCTGGGGCAGTGTAGAGAGGATGAGCAAGGAGGAAAGCACTTTCTCAAGAGGAGAAGATGTTGGCTGATCTGCAAGTACACCTTGAGGGATGCAGTAGCAACAGCCAGGACACCTTGTGGTGCTAGCTGTTCCACCCAGCCTCCAGCACCTGGCACCCAGTTAGGTGCATGCCATCTGGTGCTATCCCTGCCAGTATGTGGCACTGGGGCTGCTGGTCCTTTCCCTAGGGACAACTCACGGTAGGATGAAGATGGCGACGCTCCCTGGTGCAGGGAATGTGGGCCAGACCTGCCCCAGCCAGTTTCCCTTCAGATGTTGTTAGTAATCCGGCACATGAGTCACAGCTTTTGTGAGTGCTCCTGCCTTGCACTGGCTCTGTGGCCCCCTCCCCAACCTGTCTACAGCAATATTCCTCCACGACCGCGACGGAAAAAGCTTCTCTGTGCAGCCCTATAGGGAAAGAGAAACCTCAGCAGCGGGGTGCTGGAGAGGGGTGAAGACAAGGACGCAGCAATGTTCCCATCCCGACGCTCGGGCAGTGTTGGTGACCCATCTCCATCTCCTTGGGCTTTCCAAGGGCCAGGGGCTCCCAGGAACGGGTTGACAGCGACCGTCAATGATGAANGGGAGGGGAGAGGGGGGCAACTATAAGAGATCCCAGGACCTTTGATGTGCAGGAGCCTCCGGCCCCGCTGATTGCATTAGCAGGTTTAGTGCCCAAGCAGGCACCCAGAGCCCGTTATCAGGAGCAGACAAGCTGCTAAAGGGCCCCTTTTCCATTTTAGATGCAAATGACCCTGCAATTGTGGACTTGGAGGGCAGAAGAGCCCCCAAATCACCGTGGAAGTAGACCTGGCTGGAAACAAAAAGGTTCCCAGGCACCTTGAGTGGCCTGGTAATGGTCCCATTGATGTCAGGTGCTGGACATCTCAGCCTCAATGTCTTCCCGAAACCAGCCCCTTTCTGGGAAGTGCAGATTCCCGAAGGCATCTCCCACCATCCCCACTGCCAGCTCAGGCTGCCTTCGCGTCTCCCTTGCCTACCACTAATGTCCCCAGGGCAGACAGCTCCTGCCCCAGGGCCTGGATCTGGGCTCTGCTTTCGGCTTTGAAGTGCATCAGATTGGGTTAATGGGCTAACGGGAGGTGCGTCCACCAAGCCCGCATCCAGAGGGGCTGGGGGAGGCGACCCAGGGCAGGGGCGGTTCTGGTGCGATGATCAGGCACACAGCCAAAGCATCCTGATGATCTTTCCAGCCCCAACTTGTGTCTGGAGCCCCTCTGCCTGCCGTGACCCATTTTGCACCAGGTTAGCTGGAGCAGACTCACTGAGTCAAACCCAGATTTGAGTCACCTTATGAGCATCCTGGTTCCCTAAACTCACTAAAGTGCTCAGAGCAAGGATAAGCCACAGTTCCACTGGGATGTGGCAGCTCCTGACTCCCCAAGGCACCGAGGAACGCTTTTGTCATCCTCCTCTCAGCACTATCCCAGTGCTGCTCTACTGGCTCCAGGGCACCTGTGTCATTCCACATCCTCACTTCATACCAGTCCCCTAAGCTTCTCTGTGTCTTCCCTCAGGTGGGAGGCGGATTGCTGCCCACTGGCCCATGGCTTCTTACCCCCCCTCTTTGGACTGCAAGGCTGTGCAAGGGCCCCCCCTACCAAGGGCATGCTGTGGGGAATGGCTGAGATATAGGGCATGGTTCCTTGCCTACTGTCCCAGGGAGAGCCCCAAAACTAGCCCCATAGAGCTCCCCAGCTCCATGGAGATCTCCTCAACCTTAGAGAGTTTCACTGCAGCCCCATAGAAATTCCCCTAGCCACAGAGCAGAAGGAGGGGACAGTGGTGGGGCCAGGATGGTCTTACAACTCTAAAGCCTCGGAGATACCTTCTTGAACACCATCTCTAACTCTCCTTAGCCCGTGGTGTAGGCTCAGTCACGCCCTGAGGCCCCCTTTCCAGCAGTCATGTGCCATGAGTTCATTCCATGTCTCCAATAGGAGAGATGGCTTCAGGACCACTGGCTCTGGGAAGTTCCCCTGGGTCCCCTGCACAGTGTGTAAGGTGTTTGGGGAGGCAGGAGGGACTGGAATGGCATGATGGAGAGCAGTGGGACCTTGAGGTCCCATGCAGTGCCTCATAGTCACCAACACTTTCCAAAACAAGGAGACAGGCAGGCAGGTGTGACAGGCATGGCCTCCACATCTGTCTCTGCAAAAGCACACAGCTCTGCTTTGATGTAGGTGGAAAATTCCCTATTTGGCCAGGAATCTGTGGGGCTGGGGACTCCAACACCAGCTATGCCCAGTGAGGAATTAAAAGTGTGTTTTGTTGGAAAGATTTTTCCTCTCCTGACTGGGGAGGTGACATCTGAACCTTATTTTTCCTTTCCGTGCTGGGACATGTGCCAGTGGGGCTGAGTGGTCACTGGGGAGCCACAGGGCATGGTGGCTGTGCTGAGGCCCTCACCAGCACATGGGAGGTAGTGGGGCAGTGGGACCAAGATACAGCGGGGAAGATGGAGATGAGAAAAAAGACTAGAGGTTGGGTTTGGGCTTGGGGCTGCTTGCCTGTAGCCTGAACATGTGCAGGGAGCCGGCTCAGCTGTGGGTTTTAAAACAGCATCTTGACTGCCAAGGACTCTCCTACTCTGCCATGGGCCCCGTGGATCCCAGTCCCTCTGTGCACCTTGTGACGCTGGCGTAGTTCTGAAAGCCTGGCCAGATCTGCTCCAGCAGTGCAGTGGGGCCGGGAGGCAGGGAGGGCTGTGCT
Source organism: Tricholaema leucomelas (assembly GCA_013400475.1). Taxonomy (NCBI): domain Eukaryota; kingdom Metazoa; phylum Chordata; class Aves; order Piciformes; family Lybiidae; genus Tricholaema lacrymosa; species Tricholaema leucomelas. Next base: position 1,488,376 of record WAAF01002817.1, on the reverse strand, counting down.
GACTGCTCCTGCCACTCCTGTGGCCATACATCAGCTCAGCTCAGGAGCAGGCAGCCCACAGCCATCTCTGGGCACTAAGCAGCTAGGGGACATTTATACCCAAGCATCCCCCTGGCAAGCTTCTAGTCATGGCAACACAATGCCCTGGAGCAGGTGGAGAGGAACATTCCCATCTCCAGTCGTTGTCTTTGGCAGATGGGAGACCCAGGGACCCTTCATTCCAGGGTAGTGGTCTCTGTTTTAGGTCAATGCTCGTGAGATGGCAGTAGCTCTTCTGCCTGCTTCTTAGGGCAGAAGCAAACTGAGGATGCCACACCAGTGGCTCTCAGGGATTGAGAAGAGCAGGGTGTGTGTGCTGGGAAAGCTCAGGTTTCTCTCTAATCCCTCCAATCCCAGACCCACTATCCCACCACTTATGAATGGCAACCCATTCCCCTTGGGAGCAAAACTTGCAAGAACTTCCCCTCCAAGGAACCTGCTGCTCCACCAACCCTGCACAAACCTTGGGTATTGAAGGCTGCAATAAGGATGTTCCTCCACCTTTTTGGATGTGAGTGGCGTCCTGAGGGACAGCGACAGCCGGGCAGAGACTCTGCTGGGGCTGGGGTGCCATGGCTCCCACTTGATCGGCTGTGGTACCACCAGTGTTGCACACATGTGTGCACATTCACCCGCAGACAAGCTTGTGAGATTCCTGGGAATTATGTTCCTGCTGTGAAGCTTATAAGCTTGATGGGTGCTCTGAGGCAACCCCTCTCCATCCCCAGAAATAGCTGCAGCCCCAGTAAAAGGCAAGATGGGTCAGACTCCGGCTCTGCAGTGATCTTTCCTCATCCTTCTCCTGCCTGCCTGGATCTGTCTCTGTCCAGAGCAGAGCACTGCTCTTGTCTCAGACCAAGAGCACCCAGAGGTCCCTTCCATCCCTGTTATCTCCACTGTCCCTGGTGTACACCAGCACTTCAGCACCATCAGGGTAGGCACAGCCAGTTCTCTCTGAGTGACTCATGCTGAAATTCATGACGTTCACCGTATTTCAGGGCTTTCAGCCTGGATGAGAAAAACATCAGGGCGTAAGAAAGTTTCTTTGCAAGCTGCTCTTAAAACATCGGAGGCACTTCTCCCACTTGCTCATACTCTACCTCTTTTTGTGTGTGTGAAAAGTATAAATTTTAATGTAATTTTAAAATCGGTTATAACATGGAAAATAAAAAAGATAGTTAAATGCTTTGTCTTGACTTACAGAAAAAAAACCTGAAGAGCATTTGGTTCCATCCCAAACAGCTCCTGGCTGCACACATGGAGCAGTGAGTGCGTGGCCCTGCAGCTGGACGCGCTGCCTCCACTGTCTCCTCCCTCTGGCCAAGTCTTCCTGTAGGGGCCGGGGAGCTGTGGCCACCGTGCCCACTTACTGCCTGCCTGCGGGCCATACCGTGGCCGTGCCGTGGCACCACGGCCCGTCCCAACACGGCTCTCCTGGCAGCTCAGTGTGGTTTCACTGCTGCGTTTGCTTACAGGGTTATCTGCTCTGGAGCTGGTGTTGGTTTTGGCATGCAGTGCCGGGACCACACCTACTATTTAAATACCACAGCCAAAGGCTCGGAGGGGAAAAAAAAAGGGGGGGGGGAGGGGGGGAAAGAGAACGAATATGAACTATTTGTTGTGGTTTGGAGATACACACACACATGCACACACAACACAAACACGCCAGCCCGGCTCCGGGTCGCTGGCAGCAGAGGAAAGAAGACTCCAGCTAAGATTGTCTTCAAAACCACGCTGGCGGCAGAGTTTGCTGAAGGGAAACCCTTTGGGCCAAAATTAGCCCCTGCCACATGCCAAGCTGGAGCCTGCTCTCGCCCGAGTTGGGGAAGCCGGGGCAGCCCTGACAGCACAGCTGGGGCCAGGGAGCTGTGCCAGCCCTTCCCGGGTGGCTGCCCTCCCACTGGGCTGCAAAAAGCTGGGGAAAGGGTGCCAGGGATGGAAATCCCCAGGGAAACAGCCCTCATGGGAACGGGCGGGTTTGTTTTCCCAAGTGCCCTGGTATTGCAGATCTTGTCCCATAAATGCCCATGGGGGCAGCAGCACTTGCAGTGGGACTGGGGTGGCTGGAGATGGGCAGCATTGCCACTTGGTGCTGCAACAGGATAAATGGGCACCCAGCAGCTAAGTCCCACAGGAACAGATGGCTCTGGCCACCCCCTGCTTTTGGGACTGGAGGGCATCTGGGATGGGCTTGGTGACATTGTGACTCTGCCAGCAGCACTGGCACCATGGTGGACGGGAAGAGGTGCCATTTAATCCCTATCCCCATTTGGATCACCCTACTGGGGCAGATGCCACAGCTCCCTTCCCTGCTGTTGACCCTGGCTGTCATGAAACTGTAGAAAGGTGGCTTCAAGGGGTGCTGGGTGGCTGTGCCATGCCACTCTGTGCCATGAAGTGAGGTCTGTCAAGGTGGCTGTAGCAGGTGGATTACCAGCACCTTCCTTTCCCCAGGCTCCTTCCTGGAGAAGTTTTCCTGATGATCTCACTGGATGCACATTTCTAAATTGTTTGGTTGATTGTTTCATCATCAGAGGTCAATTAAAGAGAGAAGGCAAGTTCCTGTCACTCCGCTTCGAACCCCTTCACTGCCAGAGCCCCAGAACAAAGGGAGGAATTGGGCTTGGGCTCAGCCAGCTTGGATTCCCATTTGATTATTTCCAACAAGGGAATCTATTTTGGAGGCGGTATTCCCGGGGGATGAGCTCACCAGTGCAGAGCATGAGTGTGGTTGAAGAAAAAAAATAAATAAATACAGCCTTTTGTAGTATGTTGCAAACCTATTTACTACCAGGGAGGCCAGGTAATTAAGTGCCACTTCCTGGAGCAGAACGGAGCAGGTTTAAGTAACGCTGGCTCAAAGGGGTTTGCTCCCAATGCAGGGCTGTCACTGCTCCTGCATGACACTGCCGCATATCGCAGTCAGGAAGATGCACTTTCACAGGCTGAATGTGTGCAACTGCACCACAGCATCTGTGTGTGGCCAGCTGCAAGCTGGGGCCAGTGTCCTGTGCTGGAATGGGTGGCTTCAGTGCAGCAAGTGTCCTAGAGTGGTGTCATTTTTCACCCACTGCTTCACCGTGTGTGATTTACACCAGCAAGGTGGATGCATACAGATAGCTGTGTGGAAGGAAAATCAAAATCAGATGTCCTGGAAGACAGTTACCCAGCTCCCTGCTTTTCTTGGTGTCCCATGGGCTGTCCCCCACTGCCTCACACCAGGGCTGTACCCATGGGTGCCAGTGACTCATGGTTCAGCCTGCCCACTCAGGCTCACACCACGAGCCCCTGCTAGGGCTGCAGTGCTCCACATACCATCGATACATCAGTTCCCAGCCTCTGGGGGCAGCTGAGCTTCCTTCAGTCTGGGAAATGGTATGGACATACACAGCGTCTGTAGAGCTATGTGACCAGCTCTAGACTCAGTGCCTGCACTTCCCTTGTGTCTGTGCACATGCACAGGAGATTTTTCCCACTGAGAGTCCAGGCTCTTTTGAGGCTTAACTACCTTAGAGTCAAGAGAATTGCCAGAGGAGGGATGAAGGGTGCTTGAAAAGAGTGGCATGGGTTTTTACCTGGATTATTTGAAACTTTTGTAGCCATATTGCTCATCATGTAGAGCTATTAATCCTCAGCACATGAGAGAAGGACTCTAATGTGCACATCCCCTGTGCTGTGGAGCTGTACCGTGATGCCCACTGCAAAACTCACTGGGCAACCTGCTGGCACTGCATGCTATTTTCTTTTTTTTCCAAAAGATTAAACAAGATGTATTGGGAAAAACTCCCCCTGCTCCCCTTGGCTTCCCCTGTTGGTCTAAAGAAACCAAATACCTGCAATTATTTTTACTCCTGGAGCTGCTGAGTTTGCACGGTTCTCCACTGGTGTCGTAGCTGGCAGTCAAAGTGACTGTTTCCCATCTCTGCCATCCAGGCCTGGCTGCTGTGGCTGTGGCTGGTGGGGCTTGCTGGGCCATGGGGCAGGATGCAGCCCTGGGCTGGCACGTGATTGCATGTGTTCACACATGAGGCTGCTGCTGCTGCGAAGGCTGGCCTGATGCCTTGAGCACCTTGCACTGCCGATGGAGGCTGCAGTATGCATTACGGGTCAGGACACCTCCCAGCATCATGCGTGATGCCCTGTGAGCAGGGGATACTCTATCGCAGTTCAGGAGCCTGTGGCTCTGTGTAGAGCTTGGTGCTTTCAGATTTCCCGTACCAGTGAAAGTTAAGCAGTGGAGGAAAGACGTTGCTGTGTGTTATAGAGGAAGAGAGGTAAAAAGGGCAGGAAATTTGCACCATGTCCATTTCCCCTTGGCCCCCGGCCGCTGCTCATTCCGGATTCGGGATTTGCGTAGGCAGAGTTAAAAATAACAGGGGTATATAAAGAAGGACAGAGAGGGCTGTGCTGGCTCCATAGCCACCAGGGCACAGCCAGGCAGCAGGCAGAGATCAAAGTGGGATGTGGTCCAGGCAGTGCAGTGGGGAGCACATATTGGGTCTGGGGGTGCTGTGTGGCCACCATGCTGTCGTGCCAGGTGTCAGGATGTTAAGCTCTGTTGGCTTGGCAGCTTCCTGGGTGGGCAGGAGATGAGGCTGTGTATTTTCCCATAGACAAAGATGTCACCCCTAAGACAGGTCCCTCTACAGACCTATCTATCTTTTTATTTACCCCATGGTGATATTCACTGGGAGGCACCCAAACTGCCTCCCCTGTCCACAAAGCTGTGTGGAGAGCCTGTATTTGGACTCCAAGTAAAGCACCCCATCCCAGGATCGAGCTCCCTGCCAGTGCTGGTGGGGTGCTGCCTGCCTCCCTTGAGCCCCAGGCAGTCCTGGTCCTTGGCCATGCATCCCGGTGCTCCCAGGCCCAGAGCAGGCAGGGCGGACACAGCAGCTCACATGGCCGGTGCAAACGAATCTGCCCTCTGTGCCCTGATAACATTGTGTTTGTTGCAGAGCGGGAAGAGCCTGCCAGCACACGATAAGAGCAGATGACTTTACTCTGGACCTGCTCCGGATTGAATTATGCTTTAATTTCATTTTCGGTTCCTCTTTTCTTTTCAGGAGGGGAAGGGGCTTGGGAGGGTGAGTCAGTAGGTCTAGGAGGCTCCTGGACCCTTCTCCAGACAGGCCAGCCTGTGCAAAGGGGAGGGCAGAGTAAAATCCAGACAGTTTTGTTTTCTGCTATCAGGGACAAAACCCTGGAACATCGCAGAAACTCAGGATATCCCGCTGCATGGGTCACCATGGCACATCCCCATGAGGTCCCCTACAGAGATTTTGAGGACTTCAGTTTTGCCTCCCACCAAAGCAGAAGCTCTCCAGACTGTGACATCGTTGCTGATGTTGGAATGGCTCCGTGGTTCCCACCAGATAGAGGGCACTGGAGATGACTCAAAAGCAAGAGCTCAGGTTCAATTCATACCCCCAGCTCCAGCTGACAGAACACAGGGCATAACACAGTGCTGGCATTTTTCAGTCTCTGGTGCTTCATGGCACATGAGACTCTTAAAGAATAGAATAGAAGAGAGTAGAATAGAATCAACCAGGTTGGAAGAGACCTCCAAGATCATCCAGTCCGACCTATCACCCAGCCCTATCCAGTCAACTAGACCATGGCATTCAGTGCCTCATCCAGGCTTTTCTTGAACACCTCCAGGGACAGTGACTCCACCACCTCCCTGGGCAGCCCATTCCAACGCCAATCACTCTCTCTGTGAAGAACTTCCTCCTAACATCCAGCCTATACTTCCCCCGGCACAACTTGAGGCTGTGTCCCCTTGTCCTGTTGCTGGTTGTCTGGGAGAAGAGACCAACCCCCACCTGACTACAACCTCCCTTCAGGTGGTTGTAGACAGCAATGAGGTCACCCCTGAGCCTCCTCTTCTCCAGGCTAAACAACCCCAGCTCCCTCAGCCTCTTCTCATAGGGTTTGTGTTCCAGGCCCTTCACCAGCCTTGCTGCCCTTCTCTGGACACTTTCCAGCACCTCAACATCTCTCTTGAATTGAGGAGCCCAAAACTGGACACAGTACTCAAGGTGTGTCCTGACCAGTGTTGAGTACAGGGTAAGAATAACGTCCCTTGTCCTACTGGCCACACTGTTCCTGATACAGGCCAGGATGCCATTGGCTCTCTTGGCCACCTGGGCACACTGCTGGCTCATCTTCAGCTACTATCTACCAGTACCCTCAGATCCCTTTCTTCCTGGCTGCTCTTCAGCCGCTCTGTCCCCAGCCTGTAACACTGCTTGGGGTTGTTGTGGCCTTGAGTCCACTGAGTGAGCTGCTGGGCAACCTAGGCAGCGATGTCATCTCCAGCAGTGCTACGGGGCATCACCCCCCCTGCCCACTCCACACGTGCCGTAAGAAGGGAGCCATGGCATTGTGACATTGTTATGAGGGCTGCCAATGCTCTCAGCTTGATGGAGCCACCTCCATCACACCACAAAGCTGGGCATGGCACACTCCTCTATCAAGAGCAGGGATAACCATTAACCCTTTCATCTTCGGCCACTGCCTGGGCAGGCAGCCCTTCCCACCCTCTGTTTGCTCTCCTGCTGGGCTGCTGTTTGATCTCCTGGGATGGCAGCAACTTTACAGCCTGCTGTAGTGGCACAGGAGATAATCCACGTTTCCTAAATGAGCTTCTGTCAACAGCGGGTTGTGCACACACCGTCTGCTCCCACTCATCCCCCTCTTGGCTCAGAAGAGGCTCTCATGGCTGAGGGGCTGGCAGAGCTGTGGCAGGGACCTCTCCTTGCCCAACCCTCAGATCACAATGGGCAAACCCATCCCGTGCTGCCTTCCTCGGATCCCTGTGCAGTCAGTGCTGGCAGTGCTTGTGCTGGTGAAGTGCTTGGAGTGGTGCCACTCCCCTCCACCCTGGCCCTCCCACTATAGCATCAGTAATAAGTTCCCGGGGAATATCCCACATTTGCAACAGATTTTGGCTGTAAAAATGAACCTGATCTGCTGGCAATGCCTCTCTTATAATAAGCCAGCACTGCATGGATGCAGACGCCAAAACCACCTGGAAAAGGGGAAAACCAAGTGGAATTATTGTTTGTCTCCTATGGCATCTGCTTTCACTTATCTATACAAGTTTGAAGCAGGAACTGCCTCACTATTAATTGTTATTTGGCTAAGAAACAAATAATAGGATTAACCAGTGACTTAAATAAGCTACTCTGGGGGCCAGGCTAAAAGGGATTTTGAGTGATGCCCACATGCTTCTTTGTCACTTCTGAGGTGAATTTTCCCAAGGAAGGACTTTATAGCCCACATCTTTTTACCTGCTGGGTGGCATTTTAATAAACCTGCTCTCTTGCTGGCACACAGGGCTCAGGCAGTGACCCAGCATATGCTCTGGAAACCAGGGCAGGGATTCTTGGTAAAAGAGGGAAGATTTGAATCGTTGTTGTTCCACTGGATTACTGAAATAATTTATTGCAATGCTCCACCCTTATAATTAAAGCACAGTGATGAAAGCAACTGGTAGAGTAGCTTTGAATCCAGCAGCAGTGTGCGCGTGTGTGTGTGTGTGCGTGCGCCTCACCTTTGGTGGTTTTGGTTGGGTGTTTTTTTTTTGAATCTACTCTTTGCTTCTGAATAGTGCAGGCAGCAGCCCTAGTTCTTAGAAAGGTATCTGAGGATGGAAAGCCCCAGAAAGCAGGGAGACAGGCTGCAGAAGATAAGGGCCATTGCTTCTTGACTAAGCGCAACAGTAGCAAGGCCATTCCTGGTACTGGCTGGATCCTAGCCAAGAAGACAGGGTCTTTCTGTGAGCCAGACAGGGTAGCAGAGAGTCCCTGAGGAGACCTGCCTAGTGCCCCGGGACTCTGTGTGATGTCTAGTCTCACCAGCAAGGACTAGGATACCTGAGTGTCTCCTGTGAGGTGGGACATCCCAGTCCTCTTATGCCCCGGGCATGGGAAGCCAGTGGACAGCACAGTCCTGAGGACTGTCGGGTAGACAGGGTCAGACAGCCTGTGTTCCCCCGTGGTAGGGTGGTCAGAGGCTTGGCTGACACTAGTCCCGAGGCAGGGCAGACAAACGTCCCTCAGGGGCTGCAGGGCGAGATGAGGAGGTGCAGGCAGGGTGCCAGCCCCCCGAAAGGGTCTGCCAGGCAGTTATCTCTGCTCACACACGCACTTTGAAGCCAGATGGGAGCTGGTGTGCTCTGGGTTGTTGATTGCCTCACCGACAGCACCGGCACAGGGGGATGTGGCCTCACGGGTGCTGCTACATAAAACGAATAGTGTGGGGGCACCAGGGCTCAGCCACCCCAGCCCAGCACTCTGGCTGTAGTCTGTCGTGATGACATCTTTGCTTGCTGACGTGATTGTTGTCCCCCATGGCAAGCATTGTGCCCGATGCTCTCACCTTTAACTCTAGACCAGACTGCCCCAGCACGCTGACACACCACATGGTTATTGCTCTTGCCCCACGCGGGACAGGGTACCGAAGGACACCTGCATTTGCGACCTACACTCCACTTCCCCACTCTCAGTGTGAGACAATGCAACAGGGCATCACTGCCCCACTCAAGTTGTGAGGAAGGTGGGGCAGGGGGGAGCCCTGCCTTTGACGATCCACATCAGTACCCCTGCACCTTCTCCCGCCGTCCGTCATGAGAGGTGTCCCCCTGCCCCGGGCAACAGGCGGGAGGGCAGCGGAACGTCGTCGGAGAAGAAGCGGCTGCCGTCCCCCGCCCGTCGGGGCAGCCTCACGGGAGGGGGCGTGGGTGGGGCTGTAGGAGAGCCAATAGGAGGCGGCGACGGTGAGTGTCAATGTAGGATGGGCCAATGGGAGAGAAGCCATGCTGTTAACAGCTTAGGAGCGCGGGGTGGCGCAGAGCAGCGCTGCCGCCGCGGGGAGCGGAGCGGAGCCGGGCTGGGCTCCGCGCACCGTGCTCCCCCCAGCTTGCCCCGGCCCCGTTTTCCCCTCCTGACCCGCCATGGCGGCGGCCGTGGACGAGAGCACTCTCCCCTCCATCTCCACTTTCGCCAACCTGCTGCCGCTGGAAGAGCGACCCACCGATATGCTCCACGTAAGCACTGGGCAACCGGGAAGGGAGGGAGGATGGCAAGGGGGTGGTGGTTCGAGGCCGAGCGTCCTGGGCTGAGGCTCAGTCCGGCTGTCGGGGGCAGGCCCCCTCCCGCCGTCGGAGGGCGCAGCCGAAACGACGCGGACCCGTCGGGCGGGCTGGGGGGAATCGCCCCCCTGCGCAGGAGGCGCGGAGCGCGGTGCCCGAGCTGCGGGCTCCCCCACCGGTTCTGACGCCCCTCTTCCCCGCAGAGGATGCTGCAGCAGGACGGCCCTGCCACCGCGGCTGTCAAGCGAGAGGAGGATGACTTGGGCAAGTTCGTAGACTTGGACTTCATCCTGGCACACACTAGCAGTGGAGGGCAAGGGCCGCCCGCACCCGGTCCCAACTACCCCTTGCCCGAAACCCCCGAGAGCTGTGGCACTACCTACGACAGCGACGGCTCCTACCCAACGCCGGGCAAGTTCCCTGCGCCTTACCCTGAGGGTCAGAGCCTCAGCTACGTGGCTGAGTTGCTCACCCCGGACCTGCCAGGCCACTGCGACTTGCAACGGAGGGAGTACACAGAGCTGCGGGTGCCCGGCGGGCCCCCTCCGCACCACCCACCTCATCACCACCCGCCCCTGCACCCGGCCCTGGCCCGCCCGCTGCCCCTGGACGCCGCGCAGCCTTTCGTGCCCCGCATCAAGAAGGAGCACCCAGAGGAGCGCGCCTGCATGCTGGGGCTGCCCACCGCCGAGTACCTGGGGCCGAGCGGCGGAGAGCACAAGCCACGCATGGCACCGGGTCCTGGACCGGGACCGGTACCGGGGCCGCCGCTGCCCTACCCAGGCTTCGCCCACGGCCGCCTGGGGCCCCCAGAGGAGCCGCTGCCCGGCGCTGATCCCCACCTCCTGGCCGACTTGCCGCCTCATTACGCCGTGGCCCCCCACCGCTACGCGCCCCACTTCGCCCCGCAACCGCCGCAGTTTCATGCACACTTCAGTGTTTTTAGGGAGCCCTTGAAGGGGCCGGGGCCGGGCTCGGCGGGGCTACCCGGGCTGCTGGTCACGCCGCCCAACTCCCCGGTGCTGGAGTACTTCCCGGCCGGGGCTCCCCCCGAGGACTGCCAGCCTAAGCGCGGTCGCCGCTCGTGGGCGCGCAAGCGGACCGCCACGCACAACTGTGAATACCCGGGCTGCGGCAAGACCTACACCAAAAGCTCTCATCTCAAGGCGCACATGCGGACCCACACTGGTAAGGGCTCGCCGTGGGTATGCGTAGAGGGAACCAGGGGCGCGCCGGGGGATTGCGCGGTCGCACCTGCGAGCCTGCTCTGCTTTGGCTCCTGGGCATGCGGAGGGGCACCTGGCGTGCATAGAGAACTCACCCCTGCGGCCAGTTCGGAGGTGCATGGGGGGGTCCCTTGTGGTGGGAGTGAGTGGGGACACCCAGAAAGATCCCGCAGTCAGCACGAGGCTGCATTATTGCGTGCGGGGCAGGTTCAAGTGAGGATGTCCCTGGAGTGCTCAGAAGGACCCCAGTGGTGGGGTCGAGCAGGAGGACAGGGGAAGTAAGGCATACAGTGGGACCATACCCCATGACACCCTGCCACGCCTGGGGGTCCAGGGGTGCCCTGAAGGGGCAATAAATGGGCTTGGAAGAATGGAGTGGGGAGACAGACTAGGGGTGTATGGTGAGACCCTGTCAGAACTAGGACAGAGCACGTGGTGCGGCACGACGTCAGGGACGGATGGGGGAGCATCCGCAGTTTGAAGCGGAGCAGGGTCATATGGAGGAGAGCTGCAGTAGGGCAAGGGTGCCTAGAGGAGCCGCCCCATACAGGGCACATGGGGCAGTGGAGCACATGGGGGAGGGCAAGAAGACGGGGACAAAAGGAAAGGTAGGGCAGGCAAAGGTGTGCAGGGAATGAGTACGCGACTGCTCTCTCCTTTTCTAAGGTGGTAGGCAGGGATCCCTCCGAAAAGTGGAGTCTTGGGCAGGGGAACAGCAGGGTGATAGCACAGGGAGGATGGAGAACCTTCAAGGCCACTGACACTCCCTCTCCTCTGCAGGTGAGAAGCCCTACCACTGCACCTGGGAAGGCTGTGGCTGGAAATTTGCTCGCTCTGATGAGCTGACCCGCCACTACCGCAAGCACACAGGGCACCGGCCCTTCCAGTGCCACCTCTGCGAGCGGGCTTTCTCCCGCTCTGACCATCTCGCCCTCCACATGAAGCGGCACATGTGAGCGGTGGGCCGCGGCGAGAATTGGCGTCCCCGGAGCTAGCTCATGATGTAAATAGCGTTGCGGCACTGGGGAGCAGCCCGGCCGCCCAGCCCTCTCCGCTTGTAGCTGATAACTAGTTTTCTCCTCCTGCCCTTGCTGTGAGAGCTGGCCCCAGCCGAGTGGTGGGGAAGGGCTGCTTTGGGGTGTAGATGGGGAGCAAAGCTGCAAGAAGTGCCTCCGGCCCCTGCCCAGGTTGTCACCACTCGGCTGCCTGTGCTTAGAAACTCCCCCCCACCCCCACTATCCAGGCATCTGGTGAATGGAGGGGATGGGGTGGACAGTAGAGGTGCTGGTGCAGCAGGGATCTGACTAAAGAGCTCCTGGTTTGTATTTGGCATCAGCTTCATCTTCTCACCACAAATCCTGGCAGTTCCCTGGCTCCTGGAGCTGTGGTGGCTGGCTCTTGCCAGGTCTTGTCTGGAGAGCCAGGTCCTGTGGAGTCATGGCACTGGGAAGTGGATTGCTGGTCATCTTGGTTGTGGCCATTAGAACAAACTTCCCAACCCAAAAGTCCCAAGTAGATGAGGCAAAGGTGGGACTTGATTGTAGCTCGTGGCTATAAAGGTTTGCAGGGGTTGGCAGTACAATGTCACCTTGCACAGGGAGTGGGGATGCTTCTGCTGCCAGCCTGGGACTCTGCTGGGCAGTTCAGTCCTGGCCATTCCCACAGTTTTCCTCTAGGGAGCCTAAAATGGCACTCCTGGCTCCCATCTGCTTTTGTTTGTTTTGTTCTTCCCTTCAGGATGACACCAGGTACTGCTGCAGCTGCCTTCCCTATGCTGCTTTTTAATGTAGTGTGTAAAAGGACAGTGAGTCCAGCTATGAATGCCCAGGTCTCTGCTATACTTGAAACTTTTGTAAGGGGGGGGGGGGGGGAAAGAGAAAACTCAAAAGAAAATGAGTCTTTTTATGTGCAGCTTCTGCAAAGCAAGTTGTAAATGAAACAAAGCAGTAATATATAATGTTTCTGTTGGTTTTTTTTTTTTTAATATATATTTTTCTTCCAGCTGGGAACACAGATGAGTCTCGGCTTTGGGAAGTGCACTGTTCCCGTCTGTGTATATTGTTAATTAACATTTCTCTGCTTGGGCACGTTAGGTCTCTTGCACTCTGAAATGTTACTTTTCTTTATATGCAAACTGTTGAAATATTGTGATCTGCTGTATAATAAATAAACAAGGTGTAAACATGAAAGAGCCAGAAGAGTTTACTTTAAAGCTTTCTTCTAAGAGGAGAGGGTGAGGCTGGGCTTGCTTGTCAGTAAATATTTACATCGATGTTCATTTCTGCTTAAGTTAGCTGTGGAGGATCAATGGGGAACGCCCAAGCCTCGGCATCCGAGTAGCATCTCCTGTGCAACAGCTCTTGAGTCACCCCACTTCCCCGTGCCTCAGTTTCCCTAATCTGTAGATGAGGCAATTAAGGCACTGGGATGGCGTGACTGGTCCTGCGGTGAGTCACCCCTGAGGGGAACGGAGCCGAAACTCTACCTGCAGCCTCACTGGTCCTATCTTTCTAAGCAGCCCTGTCATGCTGTCATTCTCAGTGGCAGCTCTATGGCACTTGCCCTTGGACGTCTGTGGCAGTCTTCTGGTCCTGTGTTCTATTCCTGCTGTTGTCCTAGGGGTGGCCCAGCAGCTTGGTGGGGTTCAGGTGCTGAGGTTTCCCTGTGTTAATAGGTGTGACTCAGCACAAGCATGCTGGCAGGTCCTAAGCTCAGCAAGCAGGTCTGGCTCCATCCCTCCCTCCCACGGCTGATTACCCGTGATGCATGCATCTCTCTGAAGGCTGGGGCTTGTCTGGACCTGACACCTTGCTGGCAGTGCAGCGAACCTGCTGTACAGGCTGTGTGGTGTCTTGGCCCAGAGTGGTGCTGGTGGTGGCTTCCTCTTCTGTGCTTGCTTCCATAATACCCGGTGCTTGGCCAGGGCTGGGGGATGCCCTGGGACTCCTTGCCTTGCAAGCTGAGATAGGATGTAGCTGTACTGCCAGCACGGGCAGGGCTGATCCCAGTCCTTCCCTGTTTCCTAGTTGTATTTGTGGAGAGTTAAGTTGGAAAAAGACAGGAACAGCAAAGTGGGGCTGATGTCTCCTTGAGGCATAGCCAATGTTTTGAGGCTGAACTCAATGCTCTGGGCCCAGAACCTAGCCTAGAGGACCGTCCTGAGAAGGTATGAAAGTGCAGGTGTCTCTAGGCAGGGTGGCAACATACTGGGATGCTGTGTCCTGCCTGTGGGCCTGGGCATGGTAGCGCATCCACAGGTGTCACAGATCCACCAGGCTCAATCACTTGTCCTTTCCTTAGCTGCCTCCACCCTGCATTTGTCCCAGTTTCTGAGAAGTGCTTTTGTGTGGGTGACTATGCTGGGACACAGGTGACCTATGATAGGGGACTGAGGGTGTCTTGCTCCTTGGATGCTTGCCCATGAGTAGTGAGGGTCCCAATGCTGGCAGGGTAACTGGAGCAAAACTGCTGCCTCTTCTCCAGAGGCTTGTTCAAAATGTCACATAGAGGGAGAGGGAAAGGTGTGGGCTGTTTGAATTAGCGATGAGTCAGGCTGGCAAAGCCAGATGGGGAGAGAGTGCGTGCCTGCGTGTTTGTGTGCGTATAAGTAATCTCTGGCTTTGTGTTTTTATTATGATTAGTATTTTTATTTCCAGGGGAACGATGAATTCCTACAACCATCCTGTCCCACTGGAAAGGCTGGCTCTGCTGTCCTGTCCTCCCTAAGCATCCTGGGAGCTGGAGTGACGGTCCGCGGCTGTTTTGAGGTTCAGCTCTGAGATCAGAGCACAAACCAGTTCTTCCTCACCTTTCATCATCGCTGCACCAGGGCGGGAGCAAGGTCCAGCTCTGCTGCTGCCTTACATGGAGGCGAGAGCAGGGGAAGGTACTTTCGCTCCTTCTCTAGGCAGAGTTGCTCCAGATTTGCTCCCCTGGGCACTCCTTTGGGCACATGATGAGGCATGGCAGTTGCATGGACTGGCATGGCTGGGAACCTCACCTGGGTGAGGAGCAGCTGTAGTGGAAAAGGCAATTACAGTTAATTTGTTGTTAATAAAAAGCACCCTCTTCCAGCTGCCTGAGCCAAGACACTTTTTGTTGGAGGAGGGAGCCCAGTTCTGTCCCCCGCAAAACCTGCCCTGCAAAGCCATGAGGGCAGCAAGAAAACACCTTTGGCAGCACTGAGGAAGGCAGGGCTGGTGTGCAATCCTTGCTTGTGGTTTGTGCGCCTATGGTCAATTGGAAAGCCCTTTGTCTTGGCCTAGCAGGAGTGTAGGGGGACCCAAAATGTGCTAGTCAACCAGGTGGGATCCTGCTTTGCAAGATGCATGGCACTAGCAGTGTGTCCATTGTTATGGCTGTGCTGGAGAAAGGGGGTGTTCTGGAGAAACCAGACTGGTGTCTGAAGAGCTGATTTACCCATGCACAACCCCTAGGTCCCTGGCTGTCAGCCTGAGGCAGGTCCTGGTGTCTCTGATCACATACTGGCTTGCTGCAGGGATGGTGGGGAAGTAAAGCTATTTGCCAAGCCAATGTCACAATGTCCACACCACTGTGACCACACCAAGGCCATGCAGATGCCCTTCCTGGCCATATGCCCCCTCTACTAGCCTGGTCTTTCTTTTTCCCCTTGGTTGCCTTCTGGCAAAAGGCCTCCAGGAGCTGTTGTGGGTGATGCTGTAAATCTTACAGTGCGGCCAAAGTGTCACAGCATGGAGTTAAGCAAGGAAGAGAAGAGCAAGGCATGGAGAAACACCTCCCAGTAGAGGGGTGAGTCATGGCCACAGCATGGCCCGGTACACCATGCAGTCACCTGCCACCAGGAGCAGGGCCTCGGGTGCTTTCATAGCTGGAGTGGGGGTGAAACTGCAGCTTGAGCAAGTTTCTATCTTCTGGGGATAACCTTACTTGTGAGGGTCCCCCATGCTGCAGCCAACAGGTTCCACAGGGCTGTGGAGTGAAAGAAGGATGCGGGTCTGGGAGGGCTCCTTGCCTGGGGCTTGACCCTGGAATTGGTGTGTTCTACGGAGACAGCATGGAGCTGGGGAGAGGATGAGGCTGCTGGAGGTGGGAGGGATAGTTTAGGGGTGCTAGAAGGGGCTGACACAGATCTTTCCTTGCCACAATGTGAGGTGGGAGTTTTAGTCTGCGCCAAGATGTCCCCGGTCCTGGTGAAATAGTGGTAAGTGTCCTATCCATGCCACAAAGGGAAGTCGAGCAGCCTGCCCTCACGTCTCTGCCACTTGGGGTGGGCCAGGCGCCGTGATAACGGGGCTGTGGCTGTCACCGCACCCTTAGGAAACATTTGGCTTCAGCACCTGAACCCATGGGGAAGTGATAACTCCCCAGCTAGCTTGCCATGCCTGGACCCACACCTGGTCCTATCGTGCCTTAGTCACACATTGAGAGATTTTCCACTGCCGGGCCCCAGATAACCTCTTCTCACCCCACTGGCCACAATGTTTGCACTTGTCCTCCTCCGCTGGTGCCAGGCTGGGAGACACACACGCCTTGAGCCCCAACCTGGAGGGATGTACATCTCTGGCCTGGGTCCACCTTTGGCCATGCTTGGCAGCCAGAGCACAGGCAGAAGGCATAAAGTGCATCCTTCCTTCAGGACTCTGGGGTGGGTGGGCAGTTGGCCTGAAGGGGGCCAACGTTGCCTTCCTGCCTGGGCTAAATATCGGAGGACATCCTTCCCCCAGTTATCAGGTGACAATAAGGTCGTCTAGGCTTGGCACTCTGTGCTTCCAGGGTAGCAGGAGGTGAATGATGGGGTTGCAGTGACAGCATTGCTGTCTTTGCCTGACCCGCTGCATTCCCTGGACTTTCCATGTGCCCTGGCAAGGCACAACCCTGGTGCTCCTGGGAGGTGACAGAACTGGGCACATGGCCTTGTGAAAGACTCTCAAGGATGCACCAAGTCTGTGCAGCCTGACCAAGGTCTCCAGCTGTGCCCATTTGCTTTTTGAAGACTGTGCAAGATCTGGGATGCAGCAGCTTCTGGCCAGGGACACTTCTGGATCAGCAGTGCTGTTTGCTCCAGTACGGATCAGATTGGCAGAAGCACCCAGATAATCAGGTCCACGCATCTCCTGATCATCTCCAATGATCCCCAGGCTCACAGAGGTGTGGGGGAGGTGGGCTGTGAATGACACAACCCAGCTGCCCACAGTCTCCGCCTATCATGAGGTTAAAAAGCTGCTGCTGTTGGGAGGGGAGTTCAAAATGTGCTGTAGGCTTAGCTTGTTGAAGAGGAGTGAATTGATCAGCCTGCACCGGGGCAGGGCATGGTGTGGACGTTAGGCTTTGTCAGGTCAGGCCTAAAAGTGGGGGATATAATCAAAACTCAAGGACATGTAGTGGCCACCTGTCTCTGGATTTTATTTTGGGTCTGCTTGTGTTTTCAGTAAATGATGTTTACCAGTGTGAACAAACTATGAATGACCTGCCAACGAGGGGCAAAAAGGGAGCTCATCTTTCACAGGTCTTACAAAGCTCTCCCTGGAGCAGCAGCTGGAGGCTTGCTAGGCTGGCAGAGCAAGGGTGAGACTGCAAAGGCAGAGGCAGATAGCACTGAGAAAGCCCTGTCTTCCTCTGCAGACCCACCATGAGAGGGCAACTTCGAGCACAGCTGAAGGAAATTATCTATAAATTATTAGGAATGGTCATGCAGGTTGATGGGAGGACTTGGGTGGATGTGGCAGAGCTGAGAGCAAATCAGTAGGACCCTACGATCAGCTTTGTCCTTGAGGAAGGAAGGGCCAGGATGCTAAAAGCTGCCCTTGGAAGCATGGGAGGGGGCAGAAAAGAGCATATATGATTCCTGGGACAATAGATGTTGCTCTGGGGGTGTTGCCAGTTTCTGTTGGGGCACTCTGGCACTGGTGTGAAGATGATGTGCTAGTTCCTGTGGGAAGGAATTGTTAGTGGGATGGGTCAGCAGTAAGCTGACCACAGCCTGTCTGGCATTGAGGGGCTGAGTGCATTATCCTGACACAACGAGGTTCAGCTCTTTTGGGGCTGCTGCACAGGATAGGAAATCATTCAGGGACACCCCATTCCCAGGCTATCCCTGTGGACTTCTGTGTCCCAGGCTAAAAACTTCTGCTTTGGACAAACCTCTGACAGCCAGCTTTACTCCTACCTCAACGCAGTGGGAAGGTTATTTCTCAACGGCCCTCCTGGGCCCACACTGCTGCTTCCTTCCCCTTCCCTGCTTTCCCTTTTTCCCCCACCTTCAGGGAAGAGGAAAAATAATAGTCCTGTTAATAAAGCTTTCACTTCTGGCTGCCTGTGGCTTCAGGTAAACGCTGCAATTCTGGAGTGCTTTGTGAGGGTTTTCTTGCCAAGTGTGAAGGCGAGGAGCATACTCTTTGTAAAATGAAGCCAGAACAGGCAGCCTGAACGTGCCACATGGTTCAGTACCTGCCTGGCTAGCAGCCACCTGGCACAGCTGGCTTGCCATTGGTGAGGCTGACACACGCTGGCGTGGAGAGCAGAAGGGTGTGACGGCCATGAATGAGTGTCTCAGGACTCAGCAAGGAGATGGGAAAACTCCTTATTAGCTCTACTGGAAACAGGTCAGCCCCAATACCCTGAGGAGATGAGGTTGAGGCATTCGTGAGAGCCTTATGACCCAGTGAGGCGATTGGAAAACCTTTCCTGATACCTGCGGGGAACTGGGGTCAATGCCAAGACCCCCAAGTGAGCAGGGCACTGAGCCAGGCTGCCCTCTGCCATCGTGCAGGGTGGGCAGTAGGACTGGGGTGGCCTGCCCCTCCTGTCTCACAGCTCTGGTGTCTCTGGCCAAGGCAGAGTCAAGCAAATCCTCACCAAGGCCCCGGGTACGGCATTGGTAACCCTCGTCTTGTAACCTCGGGGAACTGAGAGGTCAAGGTGGGAGCACCCTAGAAGGCTCTTGCAGCCGCACGCGGGGACACCCGCGGGTGGGCTGGGGAACACCGGTGGGGCTCGGGCCCAGTACGGCTGTACCGCCACCTCCTGGCACAGGAGGATGTCTCGCTGCAGCGGGCTCTCCACTTGAGCAGGGAAGGAGGAACGTCAGTCCCAAACGGGCCCGGGCGCTCTCGCTGGGCCGCTGCGGAAGCAGCGCCAGCTCAGTTGGGCCCGCGTCCCTCGCCGCGGCCTGCCAAGAAGCAGAGGCGAACCCGAACTCCGTCACCCTCACCAACCCCCTCTCGGTGCATCCCCGAAAGGGCTCCGAGCACTTCCGGGCGCGTCTTGGCGGGAGCGGAAGTGGCGCTGCCTGAGACGCTGTGTTGGTTGGACTGTCCCGGTGGCTGCGGAGCCGGCGCCGGTGGGCGAGCGCGGGAGTGATCCGGCTTGAAGTTTCTGTGGCCCTGCCGTGCCGCCTCGTCCTGCTCATCTTCCCGCGGACTTCCCAGGACTCCGCCGTGGGGCTCTGGGCCTCGATTTCGGCGTATAGGTCCCCAGACCGGTCGGGTACAAGGCCGCGTTGTTGGGCCTGACGGGGGATGGGGAGGCGACTGAGTGGAGTGTGTGTGTGTGTGTACGTAGATATACGCCTGTGTATGAATATATATACGCATGTGCGTGTTTGTGTGCGTATGTGTGGTTTGCTCGTATGTGTGTATATATATACATACATGCATGCTTGTGTGTGTATGGGATAGCATCCACAGGAGGTGCACTTTAACCCCGGCCCCCTGGTTTCCCTCTCTTCTCCAGAGCTGGAGTGGACTAACAGGACAGCGGCAGAGAAAGCTGGCAGGCAAGCAGAGAGATGGCGACGGGCGCAGACGTGCGGGACATTCTGGAGCTGGGAGGCGTAGAGTCAGAGAACACAGGCACCATCAACAAAAAGGATATCATCAACTCAGATAAGGTGAACTGCAATGCCTCAGGGGACTGTTGTTTTCTAGGCACTGCGTGACCTTGCAGGTGGTATCTAGGGTGAATATTGAAGAAAAAGATGGAATAAAGCATGTTTCTACTATATTTTTGGTCTTCCTAGGAGTATCTGGAAGTGTCTGGAGGGCCCCACTCCAGAATTCCTGATATCAGTTCTGTATTGTGGCATCTGGAGAAGTGTTTAGGCTGGCGCTTTAGAAGTGGTGTTCTGATGAGCTGAGTTTACACTCAGGATATTTTCAGCTGCCTCTAAAATTGCCATTTTGTATAGAATGTATAAAGTGTATCTAGCTTCCAAGCAGGTAGGGATAATATAACACAGTCTGGTTTTAGATTGAAAAATACCCATTATCTGACTTAATTGAGTGGTAAGTGTCTTCAAACCTGAGAGTCCCTGTGAAGGGAAGGCTTGTGGATGGGGTTTGGGAGAACTGGAGTATGTTGTCTGTGGGAATGTGGACAAGCTGTTAAGTTCTCTTAAGGACATATGGCATTATATGCTGTGCTCTGTGTGGTGATGTGCCACAGTATGTTGTTGCTTTCTGTGTTTTAAATTTGGGCAAGATCTTGGCTGTCCCATGCTTTGCAAGCTATTGGGAAGGTTAGTTCATCAGTTCTGAAATGTGAAGGTGCTTGGAAATGAGTTGAGGGAGGATGAAATAATAGAATCGTTTAGCTTGGAAATGACCTTTAAGATCAGCAAGCCCAACTGTTAACCTAACAGTGCCAAGTCCGCCACT
Source organism: Tricholaema leucomelas (assembly GCA_013400475.1). NCBI lineage: Eukaryota > Metazoa > Chordata > Aves > Piciformes > Lybiidae > Tricholaema lacrymosa > Tricholaema leucomelas. The sequence continues at coordinate 1,468,379 of WAAF01002817.1, read as the reverse complement.
AAAGCGTGTCCCTCAGCACTGCATCTACATGTCTTTTAAATATCTCCAGAGATGATGACTTGACCACTTTGCTGAGCAGCTCCTTCCAGTGTGTGATAACCATTTTGGTGAAGGAATTTTTCCTGATGTTCAGTGTAGACTTTCCCTGGCACACCTTGAGGACATTTTTTCTTGTCCTAGCACTTGTTACTTGGCAGAAGATACTGACCCCCACCTTACTACAGCCTCATTTGAGGTAATTGCAGAGAGTGATAAGGTCTTCTGTGAGCCTCTTTTTCTCCAGAAACCCCCAGTTCCTTCAACTGCTCTTCATAAGACCTGGGAGAACTCAATTCCCAGGAACTCTCTGATACAGGGATGGTCTGAATTGAAGTAAAGCCTGTGTATTTGCTTCGGGAAAAAATAAAACCAAACAAAAGCAAATCACCATATTCCTAAGAGTGTTTCCTGCCTTTGCCTCCACTGAAACATCTCTGAAGAGAAGCACAGTTGTTTCACAACTGCCTTGCTTGGCCCAGGACAGAATGTATAATTGCTGTAATGGAAATCTGTTAAGTTTTAGTTATTTAAAGGCTTAAATGTTAAAATCAGCATTTATCAGCTGTGTTGGGGAATAGTGTCTGGTGAGCAGCTTATTGACTGGATTCCGCCTGCAATGTTGCAACTGCTTGTTCTTAGTTGCAGGTTCTTTGACTTAAATGTGGATGTCTGTTAGCTAATGGAGAGCTGTACCGATGTCTGTCTCCTTTTTGGAGCAGAAAATAAGATGGATTTCTTCTCAGATTTACTGTAATGGAAAGGAATATGAAAGGGAGGTGCAGTGAGAAATTCTGGGAGGAGTGCAGGGCCGTAAGTGAAATATCTGAATTTCTGCAAAGTACAGGAACTAAATCAAACCAAGGATATAAGCCACTGTCACATGGAGAGAGCAAAATTACTAATACCAGTCCAGAATTTGCTCAGGAGATAGATCTGTTCTCAATTAGAGAAGAAACAGATTGATATCTTTAAATCATAAGAGAACCATGAAGTACTTCCCAGTCCATTAGTGACTGAGAGTGTTAAAATAAAAATTACTAGGCATAAAAACATTTAAATCAGCAGGACAATGTAATTTGTTCTCAACTCCTAAAAGAGGTGGCTGAGCTGATCTCTGGCCTGCTGATATTAATTTCTAATAAATCTGGGAACTTTGAGGGAATTCCACACGCCTGTGTTCAAACAGGGTGTACGGTAACACATGGGTAACTGCCTCGGTTGGCCTTACATTGCTTCTGGGAAAAGTGATGGACATGCAAGGAGAAAGGTGTTTGATTAAGAGTGAAAAGGTATTAATACAATGAATGTCTGCCATGAAGTTTTATGGGAAGTAGTTTTAGTCCAAGCTGGTAGATTATTATATTTTTAATGGGATTTTGAATTTGCTTGACAAGGGTGACTATATGGATTTAATACAATTTATAATACAGTATTAGTTTTACTGCTATAAAATGTTCTGATTTAAAAATTGGTAGGGATATGGTAAACACATACTTAACAGTAGTGATGTGGCTAGTAGCTTAGAAAGATGGTACAATTAGCCCAAGTGCTCTGGGCTACTCATAAAACTTGGCTCACATAAATTAAGTGTACCTCGTTCATGTGGCTGTTCCTGTATCTACCTGAAAACAAAGCTGATAACTTTGTAACTTTATATATGTGATATGAGGTGGTCTGTGTCTTAGAAACCATCAGTTCTGGTAAGGCTTTAGGGGCCAGATTGAGACATCACTAAATTCCTAGTATGAAGAAACTGTTAAAAAAAAAACAACCATTGCTATATAAATGGGAGAGCAGAGGCAGGAACGGGGGTTCTCATGTCTTGTATACTGTAATTCTGTAGGGGATACTGGTAGTTTTGACATAGGGCTATGACAAGGGCTTGATTAGAACTGGTGAAAGCTGAAGTTACTGCAGAATAAAGTGACAGAAACTAAGAGCTAGAGTGTGAAGACATTTTTTATTGTCTTCTCTAAAAGACAGAGAATCACTTAATGGAATACCTTTTGAATATGCTTTAATACCTTCACATGAGGATAATGCTTGCCTAGGGAACAAAAAAAAAGCTTAAGAATACCAGCCCCTGAAAGCTACAACCAGATGTTCAACTTGGAATGTAAGTGTGTGTTATCAACAGAAACAAGTGTCTGAGTACTGGTGAGTGCTATCACTGAAAGTAGACACATTTTGTCTGTCGGTCTCTTCTACTGACACAGGCAATTTCCTGGAGAAACTCAAGGTGTCTAAAACCAGATAAAAGTGAAAACCATCACAGGGCACCGGGGCACATAGTTTGACATTCCCTCAGAGATTGCTTCTTTTGAATCTAATTTTTTTTTTGTTTGTTTCAGAAAAAATCCAAGAAATCTTCAGAGACACTGACATTTAAGAGGCCAGAAGGAATGCACCGAGAAGTTTATGCACTCCTCTACTCTGACAAAAAGTAAGAGCTTATGGACATCTGTGCAGGCTGTGGGCTAGCCTGGACTTGTGGTGGGAGGGCAGCATCCTCTTGAAACCAAGTGGGCAGTCTTGCTTCCTGGATTCATTCCCCTTTGTGCTTGGCCCATGCCTGTGCCCTTCTCTTAGACAGTAATGAACAGTGCCTATCTTCTGTCTTCTGAATTTCAGGGGATTGCTCTGTGTAGAAGATTAATTAGCTACAAGCACAATAGCCTGGTGCAGACAATGCAACATTCTCACCCATCTGTATCTGTCTCTTATTCACAACTAGCAATAGCAAATACTTTTATTTCTGCAAAGAGTTCTGCTACAGTGTGTTATGGGTTGTGCCCTCGCTTCAGAGGTCTCTTGCATAGGTTGTTTTTCACATGTTTCTCTTCAAATCTATCCATGCTGTGTATTCTGTCCTCCAATGCAGGAAGCATTGCAGTCTGGGAAGTGCAAAACCTGTAATAAAGCTTAAACTCAGATTTTCCCACCCTAAACATTGTGGTGACAGATCTCACTTAATCTGAAATTGCTTTGGTTTTGTCCTGGGCTGCTTTTTGCTTCTTGTCAACCAGTGCTTTTCTCCACCACAGGGATGCACCTCCACTGCTGCCAAGTGATACAACTCAAGGTTATCGAACAGTCAAAGCAAAACTGGGCTCCAAGAAAGTCCGACCTTGGAAGTGGATGCCTTTCACCAACCCAGCAAGAAAAGATGGAGCGATGTTCTACCACTGGAGGAGAGCAGCAGAAGAAGGGAAGGACTACCCTTTTGCCAGGTTCAATAAAGTAAGTGGGAGCACTTTCAAACAAAAGCATATAAATAGCAGCTGGAAAATACCCTCTGGTCAGCTTCTTGAATATCCAGACAGGAAGTTCTTTCTTTCAACAATTGAAGGCTGAGTGAGGTTTGGCAATTGCATTTTAAATTGCAAAATGGCCTGTAGCCTCATGACCAAAGCCTATGATGTCTCCAAATCATTCAGGCTGAGTGGAGTCAGTATGTGGTCACAACTTGCTGAAGACCTCTGCATTTCAGGTGTGCAGCCATTGATTTGGTAAGCAGACACTCTGCCATCCAATTGACTTTCTAACCAACATCCTCCCGCTGATTACAGGCTCTGGGTAGTAAAAGATACTCAATTCTCACCAAGACATTAAAGTCATAAGCCTTGTTATTTTGCCCAGTATGAAAAAAATTGCTTGAGCTTTGAGGCCAAAAAGCTGGCTTGCAGCCTCTTGGCCAGATTCCAGCACAGATGCTGAGTTTCGTTGTGTTCCCTCTGAAATTGCTCCTGTGGTATATGTGTGGTGCAGTACTTTATTCTTTGAGTCTCGTGTTAAATTGTCACAATATGTTGTTGTAATCTCCTGCTGTCTTTTGTCCCAGATGTATCTGCTTTGAGTGGCTGGGGCTTTCATGTGTATGCACAAAGCAAACTACATCAAGATATTTACTTCAAAGTCAGGATCTCTTAAGTCAGGAAGGAGCAGAGTTAGGGTGCCTCCATAATGTAATTTAACTCCCTTCATGATGCAAATCTGAAAGGGGAAAAAAGACGTCAGTGCTAACATGATTCCTCAAAAGCTCTGCTTGCGTACAGCTGTATACAACATTTTAAGTTTGTAACCCACAGAGCACCAGCTCTAACAAAGCCTGGCTTCCAGCAGAGTTAAGTGGTTGGTTGACCTTATGTGTTAGAAGGCTCAGGTTCTGACTGATGCTTTTCCTCTTGCTGGGACATTGGTAAGAGCCTCCTGTGGTATCTCTTCTCTGATGTCTAGGGTGGAAGTCTGAAGCATGACACAGTCAAGGTACCAACCTAGCTGTCCGAGTTAAACTTTGGGAGTGTAATTGTCTCTAAGATGCTACTGCTGTTACAGTTTTGTCTGAGTTCAACCAAGTTTATCAGAAGAGACCACGCATGGCTGTTGTAATTATATGATTCTTGTTTCCCCAGCTTTATCATGTACCATGAATTGACAGACAGAAGGGCCTTCAGCAGGGCTGCAACCTTGAGATTAGTGGTACAGATCTCTGCCATCTGCACATGCACAATTACATAATATTAAGAGCAAGCTGTTATCCTTGTGGATGCATGGTTGAGAGGGTAGAAGGCACTGATGAGGAGTTTCACAGATATTTGCTCTGTCAGAGGAACTTTATTTACTCTTCCAGACCCTTCTCTGGGTTCCTTCTCACATATTTGATATTTCTGCCTGAATCTCTTGCTTTCCTTGCCATGAACCCATTTTCCTGTGTAGCTCTGCTGTCATTCACTCAGACTCTATAACCCGGCTCCTATGTCACTGCTCAGCTGCTTTCCTTTTCTTTGTGCTTCCAGTCTCCAAACCAGATCCCTTCTATTCATTGTGAGATCCAAAATGTAAACTTAGATTTCACAAGTGTACACCACAGCCTTGATTGGGGGTGTGAAATAGGAGTATCAAAGTAGCTTCGCTGGCATCACAGCAAAGGCCTCTGTCAGCTGATAATCTGTTTCTGGCTACCATTAGTAAAGGCTTAGAGAAAGACCATGAGAATGGGGCAAATAGAGAGCATTTTGTCCTAGCTTCTTCTGGTCTTTGACTTAAGGATTTCTTAGCTTGAAATTTGTCTTTAATAATTCTTGCTAGGTACATTCAGGGCAGAAAGCTGCTTTGTGAATATCCTGTGGTAATGAGTTCTTTGGGTTAATTTTGTGTGCTGTGCAGAAGTGCTTTCTTCTGTTCATTTTAAGCTGCTGTCCTGGGGTTTCGTTTGGTGCCCCTGAGATCTTGTGTTACATGATGTATTAAACTATCCTTACTGTGTACTCTGTTTTCCATAATTTGACATACATGTGCTCTTCTGTGCCTTGTCTCACACTTTTTCGTTCTCAAATACCGTTTCTTTTCAAATGGTGGACTAGGAGTGTTTGTTTCACTGACGGAAGCATGATGTGTTTATATACGCTGCCTGTTTCCCTTTATTTCTACGATCGTTTTTACTGTTCAGTTTGTCTTCACCACTACTAGGCTTTTGCTGATATTTTCAAAGATCTGCTTCACAACTCCAGGATCTTTCCTGAACAGTTTCAGCTAATTTAATGCCCATCATTGTCTGAGTTTGCAGTGTGAAATGTAGAACCAAGAGTTTTCTGCGCCATTGAATCTTCTTGGCTCTTTCAGGCCCTGTACCATCCAGTCGCTTTCATAAACTGATCAAGCACTTGGCTTTTCCTGCTCCCATGCTTCCTTGGAAAGCTGTTCCAGAATGTCTCTGCTCCATTTCTCATTTCCAGGTTAAATTTTCCATGTTAAATTGGTATTTATTTGCAAGCCAATTTATTTGTGCACATTTCAGTTGTTCTTTTCTTCCCATGGGTATTCCTTTCATTCCATCCAGCATACTTGAAGCCTGCAGTCAGATCCCCTTCCAGGCATCCTTTGCTAGGCTCCTTTCTCTTCCAGTCTGCTGCTCCCCACCCCATTACTCATCCTCATTGCTCTTCTCATTTCAGTTCATCTTTCCTGAACAGGGGTCAGTAGAGTTGTAGTTGGTATTCCTGCCAAGATCTTGTGCAGCTGAAATGCTGCCAGGTTCTGCTGGAAATCCCTCTCTGGGGGTCATATTTGCATATTCTTGGATATGTTGAATTTGAACTTTTAGCTGTCCTGTGGCTGGCTCAGGTTTTCTGTCTGACGAGTTCCCACCTTCTTACTTCTCAGCAGTTCTCACCTGTGCATTCAGGGGCTGAGGGAGTGTTCTGGGGACTGCTCTTTGCTCTTGTCCTGTTCGCTTCTTTGATCAGGCATCTGCCACCTTCACTTCAGTCCGCTGTGGAGGGTCCTGCTGGCTCCTTTCATGTGTGTATGCTTCTCTAGGATTTTTTCCTTTTCATAGGACATCTTTACAGTGTCTAGTAGAATGGTAGAATGGCTCTTCTCTTGGTGAAAGTGATGCTTAAGATTGAGATGAAGCATATCCTCATGAGATTTGCTTCACCTTTAAATCTAAGTGATGGAAGAAGGGCAGTAGGACCTGATGAGAATGTTATTTGGAGCTCAGAAATGCTTCTCCTAGCTGTATGGAGTTGATGAGGTTGGCTTTTCTGGTGTAGTACTCAGGAAGGCATAGAGGTGTGGAAGCAAATGTCTTGCAGCATGTTTGGTTGTAGAAGCAGGCTGAGCAAAGGTCCACTGCAGGAGTGGTGGAAAGGGGTAAGAGGAGAGCACAGGCTTGTTTGTTTACCCTCTTGCTTTACCATGTGCTAGGACTTCCCCAAATACACTCAGTATTTTTACTGTCCCTTTAGTACTCATGTGACACTTATGTTCTGGATAGAACCTTTGCAGTGACGTTCCAGGCTGGGGACAGAGGGATAGGTTTGGCTTTTTAGGTGCCTGAGACACTCAGAGAGTTGGATTGTCATTTGGCCCTGTAGCTGCGCTAGAGAAAGGGTAGATGAGGAAGGGAGGAACAAAGTTATTTGCCAAGTTTATGGCCCTCAGTTGTACAGCACCCAGCCTTTCATATTTTCATGACACTGTCTGCTCCAAACATGAAAGAAGTGAGTTGTGTATCAGAGCAGAAGGTGTGCAAAGGCGAGGAGCTACAGCTCCTTGTCTTTCCTGTTCTGCCCATACAAATGAGCGTGTCCCACCTCAAGTAAGGAGTCTGCTGTTAGACCAGTTTTTGTCAAGGTATTGGCGCTGCTAGTTGTGAGGAGTGCAAGCAGACTCACTGAACCCTGGTTTCACTGCCATGTTAGCCTAATAATTTTGAAAGTTATAGTCAGGATATGAGCTGCTGACCTCTGCCTATATCAGCCACCTGACATTAGTCTCAACATCACAGGCAACAGCTCTTAGTAGATTCCCCAAAATGTCATGCTTGTACTTCTGAGGTCATGCATTGCTCCTTATCGTCCTTCTGCTCATCACACTTTCTAGCATAACCCTTTGCTCAGGGCCCTGGCATCCCCCTCCTGTCAGTGTGCTGCTCTTATTGTTAGCTGAAGTATCTTGGCCTGTACCAGCTGACAGTGAGAAGGGGGGTGCTGCAAGAGACCTACCATGTTTTTCCTTTTCTCTGCACAGACAGTGCAAGTACCTGTCTACTCAGAGCAGGAGTACCAGATGTATCTCCATGATGATGCGTGGACCAAAGCTGAGACAGACCACCTCTTTGACCTGGCCCGACGTTTTGATTTGCGTTTCGTGGTGATCCATGACCGCTATGACCACCAGCAGTTCAAGGTGAGTCCCTGGGGCCAAGGTGCTGCTAGCGACCTGCTGATGCAGCACGTGCAGGGCTTGCTGCACTGCAAAGACCAAATTACCCTTTATATCAACTTCATTGGGGAAAATAATGAATTATTGGCACCAAGGAATATTGAATTTCCAGCACAGGGCATTGCTGCTTGCTTTGTTTGTAATTAAATCCGCTTTGACTTGTGCTTGTTCCTCATTGTGTTTTATTAGAGAGTTAGAAGGTTTGCTTCTGCCAGGAGAGCAACTCATTGTTCCTTGAAGATAAGGCAACTGAGGAGTTTGTTTAGCTGAGTGGGACATCTGTTCTGTATTCCAGTCTAGGCTCTAGGAGAGGGGTCTACTAATGGTCCTTGGGGATTGAGTTTTGCCTAGTGCTGCTCCTGACTTGTGATCTGACCTGGTGCAGGGTTTATGTCGTCTCAGCTGTGAAGTAAGGACCATCAGTGGTCTGAAGATGTAGCCCTGGTGTTGTCATTGTAAATCTCCTGTAACTGCTAGTAGCATGCCTCCTGGTGACAGGGGAGAATGATGTGATTCCTACAGAAGAGCTCTAAATGCTTGAGTATTTTGTTGCCCTCTGACACCTTCACATGAAGAGCCTGTAGCAAAGTGAAATAACAAGATTCTGCTCATCTGGGCAGCCCAAACACCTTTAGTGCTTGGAATAAGAGAACAGCTCAGGCTCCAGGTAACGGTAGGCAGTGAATTGTTGCAGCTGATACCTTCTTGGTTATGAATGGTCATCGTCTGGAGCGTCTCAGAGGCCTCCCACGCGCTTGTCACAGCTTACTGTTTGCAGATTATCTTCTCCTGAGACAACTGTCTTTGCATCCTTTTACCTGGAAGTGCTTCACTGCTCTATTGTCTCCACCCCTTGGCTGCACAGTGGGACCCTCTGGCGTGTGTTTTAAAGCAGTAGCTATGAACCCATGACAGTTAATTCACTCTGTTCATTGTGAAACTCCCCCTTCCCTGTGATTCCACTGGGACTGGCAGGGCTCCTTCTTGATCTTCCTTCCTGGGCCACTGTGAAACATCCTAAAGCCGGTGGTTCTTGGCTGACTACTGCAGAAGTGTTTACTTGGTTCTTCCTTATTTCTGTGATATCTTCTGTAGAAAAGATCAGTGGAGGACCTGAAGGAACGATATTACCACATCTGTGCCAAACTGGCTAATATTCGTGCAGCTCCAGGCACAGACTTGAAAATCCCAGTCTTTGATGCTGGCCATGAGAGGCGAAGGAAGGAACAACTGGAAAGGCTGTACAATAGGACACCAGAACAGGTAACCTGTGCAATTCCATGACAGCATCTCTGCTCTAGAAAATTTGTGATAAGTTGGACCAGTAACTGGATAAAATAGACCAGAGGACAGAAAAGGGAAAGAAAGAATGGGCAAGAAGAGAGCAACACTTAAGTACTGCTTTTGTTGTTGAGTTTGTGTCATTTTAAGGGATATGAAAGGACAGTGACTGAGACGCCCGATTATACAGGACAGAGGGTTGGATGAACAACAGAATTATGGTCTCTGATAACTGCCGACACCTTCACTGTGGCACTTAATGTACTAGTCCTCTGAATAGAAAAAAATCTTAGCTGAGTTTCCTTATGAGTTCCTGAGTTCCACTGGGAGAGAATTATTTTCTTTAGAGTAAAAATCTTGTCAGAAAACATCAAAGACTGTAAATCCCCATGTTTAATTCTCTTCTTCTCTGTCTATTGGTCCCAGGGTTTAGAGGTTAAGGAAGTATGTGTTCCTTAAAGGCTGGGAAGAGAATCCTTTTCTGTTAGTAGTTTTCTCTAATGACAACCTCCTAAGTTCTGCTTGTCCTTCTCACATTGGCAGGTGTTCTGATAGACATAGCTGGTCTGGGTTCTCTATGTCTGCAGAGGGGAGCTGGCTTTTCACAATGCTGCATTTGCAACTGCAGTAGATTTGAGGATTTTACCCTTCTATTTGTGCTCTTTGTCTGGAGATGGGATTAATCATTTATAGATACTGCTGAAGGGTGCATCTCCAGTGTTGTGATACAGTACCTGACAGTTTGTAGACTGGCATTACCATGGATGAGGGTAAGGCTATGGAGTAGGGAAGCTTAAAAGTCATTCCCCAGCTGACCCCAGAGCAGAGCCGTTAACGGTAGATGGCCCCCTTGCCTTGCTAGGCCTCTGCTGCTGGTCTGGTTGGCTTTACATGCTCTGGTCTGCAGGTGGCAGAAGAAGAATACCTCATCCAGGAGCTCCGCAAAATCGAAACTAGGAAGAAAGAGAGAGAAAAGAGAACCCAAGACCTGCAGAAGCTCATCACAGCTGCTGACACCACTACTGAGCAGAGACGTGCTGAGCGCAAGGCTCCCAAGAAGAAACTACCACAGAAGAAAGAGACAGAAAAGCCTGTAAATATTTTTATTCCCCCCCTCCCCTGCTTATCTTGTGTCTGGGTAATGTGTTTCCTACTAGGATCAGGCTCTCAACTCTTCTGGAGGAAGTATCTGCTGGATGCCTTATGCAGTTGCTTTTTTGGAAGGCAGACTGGTCTAAGGCAGCCATTGCCAGAATCCTCTGGTGTGCTGCCTGTCTCTCTCCTGTTTGAAAACTGCTGGTTTAAGTCCTGTTTTCCTTTCCCTGCCTGAGAAATCAGGTGAAATTATGCCAGTCATTCATGAATCATAGCAGGGAGAAGCATCTGTCTCCATGTTTTTCCCAAGTGTATTCTAGTACTGCTGTGCAGGGTTGGCCAACAAACAGGTTGCCTTTCACCTGCCTTTTTTTCTTTTTTTTTAACTAGTTCAGATTTCCCTTTCCCACTTCTGGGTCTTGTCAGCATCTCTACAAGCTCAGTACATGCCCTTCTCCTGATCCTCAGCTGTGATCACAGCAACCCTGCTGGGGTACTCAATAAGCTATTGTTTTGTATTTCTTCCTGAGCTTAAGTGTAAGGAGCTCAGAACACAGGTTTCAGTTCACAGTTGATGTTACCTCAATTTATCTTTCTGGAAAGAAGACAGTGTGAACTAAACTAAGTTCATCACCTTCAGTAGGAAAAGGCTGTTAAAAAATCTCAGATGTTTCCAGTGATCCCCTCAGAGTTGCCATCCCTCCATCATGTGAATAGAGCACTTGTGTCATTGTCCTCCAGCAGAGTCTGTGCTGGGAGAGGAGAGAAGCAGTAGACACTAGACAATAATTGCTTGTTGAAGTGTGTCTAATGGCCACCACTTTCTTAAAACATTGTTTGATTGCCCCTCTGCACCTCTATGTAATTAATGTAATATTGCTGTGCACCTTGTGCTTTGAACTCCCTTGAGGGTTGAGCTGATAAAGTTCAACCATGGCTAGCATATCTCCTAAAGAAAACAGCTGGTTGGTGGTGGTTTAAAAAAAAAAAAAAGGAAGGGGTGGTGGTGGTGAGGAATGGGGCTGGAAAGATGCTGAGGATGCCAAGGTGAGGGAGTCCAGCCCTGAGTATTGCCTGTTGGCTGGTGCCTGTCTGCAGGCATACAGTGGCTAGGCACGCCAGGGTGGGCAGAGAAGCAGTTTCTGTTGTTGCACTAGCGTCATTTCAACCATGACAGAGTCCATTAGGAGTCAATTACCAACTATGGCTGGGAAATGTTAAGAAAAAAATTGCATTTTAACTAAGAATTTGAATCGGGAGCTGCATCAGCATCATTTCAACAAAAGAAAATCATTTACCAAAGAGTCAATTGAGGTTGAAGCGTTTACAGCGTGTACAGGCGCGCCAGGCAGAAGAACCCATTTAATTGTTTATGTGCTGAGTGCAGTCAGAGCTGTCTGGGCAAAGCCAGCGGTGCCGATTTACCCTCGCTGCTTCTGTCAGGTGTTCAGCAACAGGCTGGGGTGCAAAATCTGAAAGGCAGCAGAGAGGACTGGTGTCTGGTTGCAGCCTTGTCTCTAATAATCCAAGCAGGGTTGCTACATCCAGCAGAAGGTCAAAGTGATCCCTGCGAGTTCATGAGCCCTATTGGTAGTTAGCATTTTTCCACCTTGGTCATGTTTAGACATCTCTTCCTGAGGCCTCTGATTATTGGACTGACCACAGATAACTGAAGAAAATCTTAATGCCTTGCCACACAGAGTAGTTTGCAAGATACTACCTCAAGACCAAGACACAGAAAGATAGCTCACAGGCATGTGAAAGTCATTGGCAGGGAACTTAAGGAATTGAGTCACTGTCCTTCAACAACTCTTATGATCTTGGGGCAGCTGGGTTGTCTCAATTCCTGTCTGGAATGAACAACATCAAGCTGCAGAGCTTCTATGCCGAGAAGTGTGGGAGCAGCAAGGCAAAGGCCACCTCCAAAGAAAGCTGGAGATTTGAGGAGACTCCTCTGTTTGGAAATGTGTGATTGAGCATGCATTCTGCAGAGGTTGTGGCTATTCTTAGATTGAACCATGAGTATCGCTGACCCATTGGGAGTACCCCACACAATTCAGTGCCACAGGACCCTGCAGATGGCCTGGTTTAATCATTTAAAAGTTTGCTCACCTTGTACTTTGCACAGCAGCACAGATCTTTAAGGGATTGCATTTAGGTTTTTTTTGTCCCCATTTGTTGGAATGCAACCAAATGCTCTACTGTCTAGCAGCAGCATTGGGAATTTGCTGCTTGGTATTGCTGTGCTGAAAGTGTGAAGTGGGGAAGAAAGAAAACTGTCTAACGAGTGGAAAAATGACAAAACGTGTATCAACAGCAGGCCTCCCTGGAGGGGTGCAGTCCTTACATCCTCACTAATGGGCTCGTGTCTGTACAGATCAGAGGTTTCTCAGCTCGTTCCTTAGAGGACTTGTAGTCAAAAGACAAGATTTAGGGAAGTCCTGAACTGTTTTGATCAGTGAAATAAGGATTGTATTATGCAAATAGGCATCCATTAGTACAAGGAGAACCGTTTAGAGTTAGGGTTTAAGATGATGAGGATGGGTGTAAGGCTCTATACAGACCAGTGCATATAGGCCGACCATAAAAGATGCATGAGCTCTCCGAAGATGCCTTGAACTTGGGTATTTTTCTCAGTGAATTGCTTGGGATTTTCCTACTGAATCCCATTGCTTGGGGCTTTCCTCTTGCCTCAGCTCTGACATGTGGCTGTGGCAGGTGGTTCTCTGTCATAGGAAGCAGCGTTTCCCCTTCAGATAGTCTCTATGTGAAGTCTTGTGTTTCCTGTGTTTCCTTCAACACATCCTGTTTCGATCTCTTTCAGGCTGTTCCTGAGACTGCTGGCATCAAGTTTCCTGACTTCAAGTCTGCAGGTGTCACACTACGAAGCCAGAGGGTAGGCTGTTGTCCTGGTCCCTTGGGATCTCTGTTAATGGCTTTCAGTCTGCCTGTCTGTCTCCTCATCTGTTATCCTTTTATAGCTAAAGAAAGTCTAGTTGTTGCTTCTAAAATAAGAAAGGAATTCCACGAATGTGGAGACTCAGGAACTTGGAATGCTGGCTCTGTGAAAGCCAGCTCGTTGCCTTGCAGTGACACCTGAACTTGCTGGTGTTCATTACTGGTGTGTCTGCTCTGCTGTTAGGCACATGTGACAGACCCAAAATGAAGCTGTCTGGTCCAAACAGCTCATAGCCAAACACAGTAGGACTCATACAGCACAGGTATTAATAGCTGAGAGGCGGTTGGAAAAAACCAAACACACACAACTTTTATCTTTCCTATTTCCATTATCTTCAGAAAATACTTTGGGGAAAAGCCCCTTTGTTTATTCTGTTATGCAGATATCCTTGAGAAAAGGACTTTCTTGCTGCATCAAGTCTTGAGGACTTTCTTGCTGCATCAGGTGTTGCAAGGCTTGATGCCTGACTCTTAGAGACAGGTTTGGAGATACTAAGTTAAACCTGCATGAATGTTTTCAGAAGGGTTTGGATAACAAAATCCTGTTTGCTCAGTGCCAGTGCTTGCTTTTTTTTATCCTCTTCTCTTTAAAAAAAAAAATCCTTCTCTCTTTTTATTCCTAGCCTAGTGAAATAATCCTTTGTTGCTTTATTGTAGCAAAGGTGGAGAAGTAGTTTCCTTTCCTGGCACCCTCACTTGGTATAGTAATTTTCTAGGTCACTTGTAAAGACTGTTCTATGAATGTTCTTCTGGTATGAGAATAGTTTCAGATCTTTCTGGGAACACCCTGAACCTGTTGATAGAAATGTGTTTGGGATTATACTACTTCATTGTATGAGGGCTTGTGCTCATGAGATGTGTTATGCCTCAGCAATGTCACTGCTGGAGGACCCCTTTAGTGCCACCGTCTGCAGGCTACCTGTTTGAGTGGAGGGCTGCAGCCTTGAGGAAGTCACAGGCAAGACTGCAGTGCACACGTTGAGATTTATGGAGACGTGGCAGATGTGTTCTCTGGCACTGAGATAAATAGAGGAATTTATGGAGATTGATTTGGATTTTGAAAACTAGTAAGTGGTGGTTGATCTTTCTGTGTTTTTACCCTTTCTGGAACAGAAGCTGAGCAATAACCTATTGGTGATGGAACCATCTGGCACAGCCAGCAGCCTTTTTCTGTGCCAAGCAGGCAATTTTGTATCCTAGTCTTTGTGAAAATGGGAAGGTACATGCTTCTCCCTGTTCTCTGTAATGTCCACAAAAAGCAATGATAAGCTGAGGCATGGCAGTCTGATTCAGCAACTTTCAGCCTGCAGTATCCAAGCTGCTGGGATGACCTAGAGCAACTTTCTTGGCTCTGCTGGAAAATTTTAAGACAATAAATGGTGCCATTAGAAGTACCAGTGGTTTGCAAATTGAAAAAGATTGCAAATCACTGATGTAAGTGAAAAACCCAGCACTTTGTTGCTTGGAAGTGTGAAGCCTGCCTCCAGCCCAGCAAAATGAAGTAATTTGTGTCTTTTAGCCAATTACTTGCCCTCCTTCTTTAAGTTGTCCTTAAGTTTTTAAAACAGGAGCTAATGCTTCACATGTTGGGGTACATGAATTCAGTATGGTCTTTTTGAGCTGGTAAGACATGCTGAAGTGCTCAGTGGTATAGTGTTGACAGTCCATGCTAATTTGAGTTATTTTACTTGTGGATTTATGTAGCAAACCTCACAGTGGTGTGAAATTCCCAAGGGTGGGAGACAAACAGGACTAAGTGAGGAATTTGCATGCTGTGCTGGAAACTTGTACTCTGGTAATATCCACTGTAAGATATTTTGCCCTGAGCACATTGGAAAATGATTTCTAAAGGCTTATGACATCCTTCAGTAAATTCTTTTGCCTGAGGACCTACAGGATTCATCACCTAAGGGCTTCTGTTGTCCTCTTTTATTTCGTTCTTTGCTGCTGTACTTTACACCTTCATAGTTAGATGGAGTTGGATCTTGTGCTGAGATCAGGGACTCAACCTCTGTCACGTGTGAAAAATGTACCATATCATCCCCAAGATAATAGCACTTACTTTTTGATTAGAGCTATTTTTTCCCTTGAAGATTTACAATTAGTCTGAAAATCTGAGTTAAAATTAATTTATAGAAATGAATCCTTGAAGAAGTAGTTAGCAATGTGCATTCAACTTAATTTGTTCCCAGTAGTTTTTATGACAGTAGCCCTGGCTTTTCAAATTCCTCCTGTTGTTAAATCTTACAAAATTTTATGCACAGGCTGAATTTGAAGACTTTCCCCCCCACCCAGGATTAATAGTCACTTAGGGCCATTATTCTTCATAACTGAAAGTTTCTCCTTCAGCAGACACTGAAGAGTAATCTTCTCCAGTGAGTTAGACAAGCTGCCTTCTCTCACAATGGCTTCAGTCTCCCATTGTTCTCCATGGGACTGTGGCCACAGGCAAAGAAGGCCACAGCCCCTGTGCCCTTGCTCTGTGTGGGATTTCCCCTCTGCCTCCTGACAGCACAGACTGCAAGTTTCTCTAAGGCAGTAGGAAGCTGGGCATTGTGAAAAGGTTCATCTTAATTCGAGGCAGTGTATTGCTTTGGTGCCACTGAGAACAGGAGGCAGTACAGATGTTTTGAAAGGGGGTAAGCCTTTCATGAGTATCTTGAAAAGGCTTTTGCCTTTGCTGTTATGAAAATAACACCAGAAATGTATTATCCTAAGTGTTAGTTCTGGAAAACTTCCTGTTATGCTAGGTCTGCTCACATGCAGGGCAGACAGCCAGAGTCAGGCGAAATGAGAGGTGGGTAGGGAATTTGTAAAGGGAAAGGAGAGGAAGAGACTAAAGAGAAAGCAGGGAGCTATAAGGAAGAAAAGCTTTACTGAGAATTTACCTGAAGAAAAGGAAAATGGAAGATGTTGAACTTGAATCTTTTCCAGGTCCCAAATACATCAACAGTAACCAAACGTTTATGCAGCATCATGTTGCTTCTGTAGGTCAGAGCTCAGCTTGTTTTGAATTCACCACAATGTTTCTGTACCATGGTATATTCAGCTTTCCTTTAAATTTAACTTTTGTCTTGTTCAGAGCACTTGACTTTGGCATATTGAACTTTTCTCCATTCTCTTTTAAGTTGCTTACTTTCTCTCAGACTTATCTATGAGTTTTAACTTATGATTTTGTTAATGCTACTGAACTGCTGCAGTAGTGCTTTTAAGAAAGAGGATGATGGATGGAAAGGGGTGAACGTTTGTTCCCCACTGCTCCATCTTGAGGTGTGAGTCTGTGTCCTTGCTCTGTTGTCATGGGTTTGGAAATGAACTGAAAGAGAATCAATTGAGTGATGTCTCATCTGGAAACAAATCAAAACTCCAGGATGAAAAGGAGTTTGTACAGAACTCAATCTGCAGAAAAGTCTGAGGGATGCTCCAACTTAGTCGTTCACAGCTGACCACTTCTCCTCAGAGACAGCTTTCAGCCAGCAGCCTGATCGGTTAACTGGGATCTTGTAGACAATTTGCCAGTCAGACCAATTCAAAAGGTAAAGGAAGGAGAATTGCAAGTATAGCTTTAGTATCCATTGATTCAAATATCCACACTCACCAGCATTTAAATCACAGAATGTCAGGGGCTGGAAGGGACCTCGAAAGGTCATCCAGACCAACTTCTGTGCCAGATCACCTAGACCAGATCACACAGGAACATGTCCAGGCGGGTTTTGAATATCTCCAGAGAGGGAGACTGCACAACCCTCTGGACAGCCTGTTCCAGTGTTCTGTCACCCTCACAGGGAAAAAAATCCTCCTCATGTTGAAATGAAACTTCCTGTGCCTCAGCTTCCACCCATTGACCCTTGTCCTGTCATTGGGTAACACAAAGAAGAGCCTGGCTCCAGCCTCCTGGCGCTCACCCTGCACATATTTAAACATTGATGAGGTCACCTTCAGTCTCCTCTTCTCCAAGCTAAAGAGCCCCAGTTCCCTCAGTCTCCTCATAAGAGAGATGTTTCATTCCCTTAATAATCTTTGTGGCTCTGCCCTGGACTCTCTCAAGCAGCTCTATGCCCCTCTTGAACTGGAGGGCCCAGGACTGGAATACTTAGTAGTAGCCTGCTGAGCACTTGTTTTAGCAGAGATTAGTAAGTGAGAATTTACCTGGTTATATGTATGTGTGAATTCTCTTTCATTTGTTGTTCTTCTTGGAGTGGAAACAGAGTGCATTCTGCAGCTCCAAGGTGAACAGTACTTCTAGAGGAAGATGGGGTTGTGTGTATGTGTTTAGACATGTCTATTCTCCATATTTGATCTGACCCACAATGACATGGCCAAGCATGCCACCTGTTTACTTTACATTGGAGACTGTTGGTTTGGTTCCTTCCCTGTCATTAATGCAAACCCAGACCTCATTGGCTGTGAACATGTGAAACATCTGTCTGTCCTTCTGTGATCAATACTGTCCCTTCAGAGGTCCAGCTTTGGAAGTAGTTCCATAAAATAGCTGTTATTTTTATTTGGATTTGATAAATTTAATTACTTGGAGCAATTAATAATTTATTTCTTTTATATTGAATGCACTTGAAGGCATTCTGACATCAGTCTGATGGAGATCAGCACACCCTTGTTAGGAAGGAAAGTTTATGTTTCTAGATCTGAACATCCCATGGATTAGTTAGCTGAGATGTGCTTGTTGCTTCTGCCAGTAATTTTTCATCAGCAAAGTTGTGTGTTTTGCGCTCTGCAAGAGAGTGGCTGAGAGTAATTTCCATGGGGAGGCTGAGAGAGGTGCGGAGAGAAGTAGCAGTCTCATTTCTGTGAGTAAAATTGACGAACAAATGATGCAGGGCTGGATCGAATTCGTGTTGTGGCATTGCCATCTATTTGTTGTATTACATGACCTATAATTAGGGCCAAGAGAGTGCTGGTGCATTTACTAATCAAACTCCTGCCTATGGAGAATGAAATAAGATGAAAATATTGAAGTATTTATTTTTGAAGAGAACAGCAAAGGATACAGAATCTTGAATGAACTGGAGAAGGTGAATCCAGCACTTCTTCCGTTCTCATTTTTAGCTAGACCGAAAGGCAGTTAATGTTAAATTGCTGAAAGAAAATGCATCCCTCACCTCTTTGGTGTGGGAGAGCATCTGGACCAAAGCCTTAGTAGACTCTGGGGTATAAAGAGAGCACTCTGGGTATGGTAATGGGGTCTTTTAAAGTAAGGTGTAGTTCTGGAAAGGACACGCTGTGTTGTTGCTTCTCTTGAATTGTCAGGTACCAAACGTTGTCTGTGCAGTATGAGGCCTTGGGGACCTTCGTCTGCCAGTCCCGGACTGATTTGAGAAGCTTTTACTACCTTTGTGTGCCCATAGTGACACAGTATTAGGTGTCATTTGTCAGGTAATCGGACTGTAGCTTGCACAGACCACCATATATATTACTTTTTTCTTTCACTAGCTTAACCAGTAAAATGATTGGAGCATAATTGGTCACTGTGGGGGTTTTTGTATTTGTGTAAATATAGTTTCAGGTAGATTATTTAAGAGAAAGGCAACATCAGTTCCAGACTAGATGGATGTTTTGTCACAGTTTCTTGGATTTGTGTCTGATCTGGAAGTTAACTTAATATACTGTATGAAACTGTCCTTGTTGTTCTCCCTCCTGTGGCCTATCTTAGGGCTCGCCTTGTGATCATAGCACACTTTTCTGTGCTACTGCCTTGTTCCAGTCAGATGCAAATCAGAGACTGCAGCCATTTCCATTTTCTGCAGCTGCCTCTACAGCACTCAGCCCACTTTCTAGTCCTGTAGTAAGATGCACGGGTAGAACTACCTGGGAATCTGCAGATGTCCTAGATTAGAATACTGTAGTGTCATACAGGTAGTGTGGTTTAATATAAAGCACCCTCCAGCAAAAATGTCCAGTGCACCATGTATTTTGCTATTTTTCTCTATAGACTTCCTGTAGTTCTTTTGCACTTGCTTTGTAGGCTTGCACTATATTTAAAGCAAAATGTATTTAAGAGCAGGGAAGTCTCAGGACTGGTTAAGTGGCAGGTAATACTTTGTTTGCCAGAAGATGACCATCTTCTAAATGTCAGGCAGTCTCAGCAAGGTGTGAATTCTTCTTGTCTCCTCAGGTGTCTTGTTTCCTGTCACAACCTATATGTCACAGCGGGAGAAAGCTGGCTCCTTCCAGGATATCAGCCACCATTTATGTGAATTCCAAGTTGTTCTCATTTTAGGCTACTTGAGCTGAGTCAGAACAATCTGTTACCCTTTCCTAGGGGTAAAAGGGTGGAGAGTATAAAACCTCTAAGACCTTGTTACCTGCACTGGTGAAAAGCCAGCTCATCATGCTGAGACATTGATGCTCCAGGTTCTTTGGTTCCTTTAGGAAGTATCCTATATCTGGTAACCTTCCCTTGAATTGGTGCTATCGGTGGGTAACGAGGCATTAATGTGTGCAGGATCAGTGAGTGCTCTTTTGCCGTGTGCCTGGCTGTACTGTGCTTCTCTTGAATCTGCTGGCCTCTCCCACCCTTGATAAAGCTTTCCCTTGGTGTATTCCTCTAACAAGTGAAACCGATTTAATTTATCGGGAGGATTCAAGTACAGAAACTGCATTTTTGCACAACTGATTTGTTAGTGGCATCTGTCTAACTTCAGTCCTAAACAATGCTGAAGTAACCATCAACATAAGTTAGTATAGAAATAATTTCTTCTTAAAGGACTGGCTTACATAGCATCATTGATGGAGCAAGTTGATGGTCATGTGCATTCCGAGTGACGGCTGTTTCATGTGTCACATAGCACAGTAGAGATGGCATAGCAGCGTGATTACTTTTGTTGATCTTGAATCTTAGTCTGTCAGGTCAGCAGGCACCGATGTAAGACATGGGGTCCGTGGCTGTAAGCTGGGGCAGGAGGAAGCATTTATGTTTGTTGAGGCAGAACAAACCTGTACATTTTCAAACATCTCTAACTTTTGCATATTTCCATTACATTTGCCCATCTGCCTTCCACTACAGCACTTCAGTTCTGAGCAGTAAGCACTTCAGATTCCCAGAGATGTACACATGTATGTATGAAATGGAATTTATCTGTTTGGCTTTTTTTTTGTTTGCTTGTTTGTTTTGTTTGTGGGTTTGTTTTTAAATTCCAGAGCTCTAAGGCTAGAGTACTTAATATGGTTCTTTCCTTCCTTGAGTCTTGAAACCCTGTAGGAGTGGAGGCTTTCCATTCCTGCACAGGAGAGCGTGCAGTCAGGAAAGGGTTTCCCCATCTTAAAACAGAAAATGCAAAAAACATTATTCATCTGAAAGTTTAGCACTGCTTCCCAGAAACCCACTAAGCAATTCAGTACTCTAAAGATATCCATGAAGGAAATTCATAATGAGAAAGTTTTCTTGATGCTGAAATCTATGAGAAAGGTGGTTTTCAATGTCAGCGAGCTCTATGACAGTGCTGAACAACAATACCAGTATTGGTGTATAAAACCCTGCTTTGCAGATGTACAGGCACTGGTCAGATGTGTGATTAATGTTTTAGGACAGTTGTATTGTTTAGGGTTGGGGAGGGTTTTGCTTAAGGAAAATTAAGAATAAAATGAAGTGCAGTATCAAGGAGAGTACTTGTGAAATATCCAAATAGCCACTGATTAATTAAAACAAATATCCTGGTGACAGACCAAACAAAATATTTCAGCACAAAACTGGGATTTTTTTTTGGTGGCCTTTGCTTTTTTTTTTTCTTTTTTTAAGTTGTGAGCACCAGAAATGGAGCATTTCTGAAGAAAGCAATAAATTGAGAGCAGGTCATTTAGGACTACCTTATATGTATAATCACACATGGAGCCTAGCTAAATCTCTGTACATCTTGCAGACCTGTTCCATTCCTAGTGCAGATCACCATGACAGTCTCTACCTGCCAGGTGGTGAGTCTGGTGCCACAATAGAGGACTGTGCTGTAGCCTCTGCTGTAACTTAGACTTCATTACTCCTCTGAAATATACTCAAATGCATTTGCAGCTGTGCTTAAAAGTACTAGCATAAATCATGGAAACTGAGTGGCACACAAAAATAAATGAAGCAAGTCTGTTTGGGGAAGCTATCTCTTCAGTTACTTCTTATCACGTTTGTTCATTTAATGAATTTTGCCAATTAGCAATTAATTTGCAGTAGGTCTCCTAGTCATTAGTGTGAATTAGCAAGGTTTTGTTGGCAGAGTGTCTCGCACATGAAATAAAAATCCTGTCTCATTCAAAACCTCAAGCGTACTCTGTGGTGAGACCCTCTGTAGAAATTAAACTGCTCAGGGGCAACCACAGGTTTCTTGACCCCCTTCTGTGAAAGTGTGGTGGATGCTCTGTCCATCTATTGGTGCTGCATAGCCCTGAGCAGCTCTCCTTCAGGACAGAACAGTCTGGGTTAGTACTGGTGTACCCTGTGCTTCTTAGTCCAAGTGCATGCCAGCAGAGGCTGTGCATCCCAGGATTAGTTGAGGCTCCCTGCGTAGGTAGGCTCTGGTACTGTGGCTTCATTGTGTTGATCCAGACAATTCTCCCTAGCTCTGTATTTATTTTTCTCTTGGTACATGCTGTTCATGTGTTTAATGCAGGTTGTTTATAGCGGGGACAAAGGATTACAGTCCTTAAATCAAAGGCTACGTTGGTGTAATTATAAACGCAGGCTGGTGTTGCAAAGAGGGCTGTAGGGAGAGGCTGTCAAAGGAGAAGAACATCCAGAATATAGTAACCTCAAAAATCCTGCCTAATCAGTTTTCTGACGGGAGCAATATGTTTCCCAGGTATTATTATTATGTGGGGACTCTAAAGATAATAAATAACAATAATAGTCTAGTATAAGGAAGGGAAAAAAAGGCCAAATGCCATTCACCTCAGAAGCTGTGGTTGCTCACTGGGGTTCTCTGAGGAACATAATTTTCCTCAGCCCCTGTGGAGGACTCGATCCATGACAACACCAAGAACATCCCAGGAGCTGTGGTGTAAGCAATGATACTGCTCTGAGTGGTGTTTTCGTTATGCAGAATATGGCCTGCAGAAACCACATATCCCAGTGCAGACATCTCAAGCCAGAGAGCTTTCTCTATGCCGTTGGCTGGGACCTCTGCTTCTACAGATTATCTCATTCCTCAGGAATAAGGGTAGGTGATATGCTGCTCCAGCACTTGGGTGCATCTCTGGACATGTATTTCAAAGCCCCACACAAAGAAGGGCTTGCTGAAGTAAGCTTGGGCTTATCAGAGCTGTACAGGGCACGAAGGCTTGTCTGCTGCTAGCACTAGCCCAGCTAACGGACCCTGGCTAACAGATTATCAGCAGCATTTGAGTAATAGACTGCTCATTTAGTTTTAATACATTTTGCATAGAGAGCAATCAACCTTCATCAGTCTTGGAGATGAATTGGCTTAGCCAGCTAAATTCTAAAGATATTAGTCCAACAGCAGCCACATAAATCATAACATTTTCTTAATGATGGTAAAATTAAAATATACTCTTGCTTTGAGAAACCAATGAAGCCTTCCTGTTTGCAGACCAGATCCTCCTGCCTGAATTAAAAGGAAGCTTAATTGATGTGTTTTTGAACTAAACTCACAGCTCTGCTCCTCCTGAGCATCTCTAGCATTCCTTTCTTTGAAGTTAAATTAATTTGTCCTGCCTCTCCCTGCTGCATCCTCTTTTGGACTGTCAGTGAAGACCTTGGTTTGGTATTCATTGACCAGACTCCTGTGGCAATAACATCACGGTTGAAGGCTTTGCCAGGTTATTCATTTGTGTTGCCAGTAGTTCCACAAGCTAGTGGAAACCTCCAAGGAGAAAAGCTTGTGCTCTTTCTCTAACCAACAAACCAAGACCAGGAGGTCACGGCTAGCCTAGCCAAGCATGAACCTTTCCTGCTTCTCTTCCTTTGTT
Organism: Tricholaema leucomelas; assembly: GCA_013400475.1. Taxonomy (NCBI): domain Eukaryota; kingdom Metazoa; phylum Chordata; class Aves; order Piciformes; family Lybiidae; genus Tricholaema lacrymosa; species Tricholaema leucomelas. The sequence goes on along the minus strand of WAAF01002817.1, from coordinate 1,445,354 downwards.
CCTGAAGCTGGCTTGAAGTACAGCACGCTTTTGCCAGCTGGTGTTTAACAGAAGGGAATCTTGCATTTAGCTGGAAAGAGTGTGTTATCAGTGTTAGTGGCAAGAGTGAAGACAACCTCTTAGGGCCGTGGTAATCACACATGTGTTGTGTGTCCAGAGCTTTTCAGTGAGGAGGAGATGCTGGGCTCTGTTAACAATTTGTGTCCTACAAGTTAAGACTAGCACTGTCTGAATATGTCAGCCTGTGGCTTACAAGTAAGGTGATGATGGGCTAATTTTGAGGTGCAGTAAAGAATGGCTCTCCCTTCAAGTCCTTCCTAATCTGGTGTTAGGTTTGGTTGGTGTGGTCAAGGTTGGGGCTGGCGATGAGTAAGTGATGTCCAGGGTGACTGTAGGATGTTCTTGTCTCTTGGCTTCTAGGTCTCTAGCCTTCTGGGCAGCTTGGGCTGGTGGTGTTGATCCCCAGGAGGAGGTGTGAACTCACCTACCTAGGGCTGGATATGGAAGGACAACCTATGCCTGTGTACACTAAGGTGTTTGACACTGCAGCATTGAGAGTTGCTTCTTTCCTGGTCTGTTTTCTGGCGTTGCTGAGGAAAGAAAGTGATTTAATTCATTCTTGGGTATATTTGCAGGGCTTGGAAACCCGTTCTCCCTGCCATATTGTGGCAGCACCATTTGTGCTGCTCATGATCTAATAAATGCTTGGTCTGAGCAGCTAGCACTCCTGCTAGAGCCCAAATGAATGCAGAGGAAGGACCCTGCTAAGTGTATGCATTCTTCCTCTCCTGGCCAGCTCCAGTTCCCTTTCATAGCTCACATCTGATGCTTCCTCTCTCACCTAGCCCCTTAGCTCCGATGTAAATGTGTGTTCACACTTCTGCCAGTCAAGTAACTGTGCTCTCTCTGTCTCTCCCCTTTGTTATAAAGCCTGCTCTGTAAATGAATCCCACAGGTCTGGGGCTCAGCAGGTAAAAGGAGAAGTGAGTCTGTTAGCGCATGAGTCTAATCAGGCCGGCTAAAGCGAATAAAGTAGGGCAGCATTGCACATTAGCCGCTGTGTAAATGAGCCCTTTGATGGGCTGGGCACCGCGGGAGAGGGTTTGAAGCCAAGAAGAACTTTTGTTGTTAATTCAGTGACACAAGGAAACTGTAAAACAGCGTGTCTTGCACACACACGAGAGAGAAAATAAAAGCCATCACGACCGGGCTTTTCAATACCTGCCCTCGGACCTAGTCAGAAAACTTTCAGCCCCTGTCTCCCTCTCTTACCACTTGATTTTCCTTTCTCTCCCTTTCTTTTTTTGTTCCCCCTGCACTATAAAAAGAAAAGCTCTCTTGCCTTTTGAACTAGACGGCTGTGAGTGAGGGCTATCTCTGAGCTGTGTGGCTCTGTTACCTTTGTGTTCCAGATGAAACTGCCAAGCTCGGTGGGACAGAAGAAGATTAAAGCCCTGGAGCAGATGCTGATGGAACTCGGAGTAGGTGAGTAAAGGGGGCACGAGAGAGAGAAAGAGACACACAGAGCTAGCCTTTGTTCTCGAGATGGGCTATTTTTTCCCCTAGTAATACAGCCAGTTTCTTGAATAACAGTATGTGAATGGTTTTTAAAATATTTTATGTGTTTAAAAAAAAAAGAGAGAGAGGGTAAAAGCCAGAACAAGATGCACAGGGCTTTTTTTTTTTCCTCCCAGTAGAAAAATGTTTTAAAAGAGCCTTTGTTTCTCTCTTGTTTGGGCCCTTTTTAACCATAAAGAGAAGCAGCACAGTATTAGGAAGGCAAATCTCAGCCTTACCAGGAGAGGTACTTCTAAGTGTGTTAGTGACCACGGCACATGCATTGTTCAGGGCTGCCCTGTCTCCTTTTCAAGCTTCCTTTCCTCTTAATTTACTGCTCTCGGTGGCAAGTCCAAAATGCGCCTGGGACTGTTCATCCCCCCATTATAGGTTGCATGCTGTGTGAAAATCTGGAGCATCTCTGCTGAAAGGCAAGTAAACACACATCCCTCACTCTTGAACTCCAGTGTCTTAGCAGCAGAAAGAAGGGTTCACTTAACATGTGCAGTACCCACTTGCCTGTAGCTAGAGGGGAAGTGCAGCCCATGGCTGGCTGCTGCCTGCCATGCAGTGGGTACAGTTTGCAGGTACTACGAGTCCCAGCATGCAGTGCCCCTTGATTAGACACCTGATGGTCTCATTTCTCCTCACTGTGGCTGGGGGATTTTTAAAAACAGAAGGAAAAAAAAATAGAAAAGCTATCAAAAAAGGCTTATTGCTGGTTTACAAGACATTACCAAGCCTGCTCCCAGTACTGCTTCTGGTACCTACTGCTAGCTTTTTGGGACAACTGGTTTATGGATTAATAGGTTGTCTCAGACTCTGCGCAGTTCTGAAGGTCTTGTGTGGCTGGTAAAAGTGGCCCAACCAGAGTGGTTTAACCTTTCTGCATTAAAAATAAGCCAGTTATTATCTTTACTTCCTGGGGAAGCCTTGGAGAAGGATGTGAGTGCCTCCTAGAGTTCACTTTCCACAGAGGTAAGGAGGGGTTCCTGACTCCCCACTCCTGCCTTACAAAGCACAGGTGTCTTCAGGGCTTCCTGCTTCTCCAGATCTGCTCTGCAGTAGAGTGTAAAAACACTCCTGGGCTTTGTGTGGATGAACACTAGTGCTAGTGGGAAAGGGACATGGGGGCAGCCCTGTGGGCATAGGGCCACAGCTTTATACCAGACCAAACGCAAGAGCTTCATCCTTTTATTCTCCAGAACATGTGGCTTTTCCAGGCTCTGTGTGCAAGTGATGGGCTGCAGCAGAATGCATGGTGTGGGGCAGTGATCTGCCAGTCTCTGCTACAAGCAGCTCAGGTCTGCATTAAAACATGTCAGTTACATAGCACCAGAGTGATTCTCTGCCTCAGTCCTACCCTGGGAGGAGCAAGAGAGGCAAGGGAGCTCTTTTTCGTGAAGGTGTAGGGAACAGCAGGAGCTCGTCTATCTTCTGCAGCAGTGGGCGAAGACTTGTTCCCAAGTCTGAGTTCCCTTTGTATGACCTGATGGATTCAGTCATCTGGTTTGATCTGCTTCTTCCATCATCTTTCATTTACTGAGTCCTGGACTTTCATAGAATAGTAGAATCACTAAAGCTTGGAAAAGACCTCTAAGATCATGAAGTCCAGCTGAAAAAAGCAGCACTGCCATAACCACTAAGCAATGTCACAAATACTCATCCTTAGGAGCTGAAGGACAGCCTGGAAATAATAGGTCTCCAGCCCTGAGGATGCTGATGATCCCTTTGGTGGGAGTGAAGCTCCTTGCATATCTTTGCAGGAGTGAATGGGCAGCTAAGACCTTTATAAGCATCTGCTGTTGTAGAGTTGCAGGTCTGGGTGGTTAACAGAACCTGTTTTTCTCCCTAGATCTCAACCCTATGCCTACAGAAGAGATCGTGCAGATGTTCAATGAGCTGCGAAGTGACCTGGTGCTGCTGTATGAGCTGAAGCAAGCCTTTGCCAACTGTGAATACGAGCTGCAGATGTTACGGCACCGCTACGAGGCCCTGGCCAAGGCTGGTAGTATTGGCCCCCTCAGTGCAGAAGGCACCCATCCAGATGGCCAGGCAGGGCTCGGCATCGAGGAGGGCAAGGGAGATGTCAAGGACCAGATCATTGATGTAGTAGGAGCACCGCTGACCCCCAACTCGGTGAGAAGGAAGGTTGGGGGGGCAGAACAGGGAGCACTCAGGTCTCCGATGCAGATGCCCTGACAAGCGCTGGTGATGATGTCCTGCTTTCCCTCCAGGCATGCCTGTCCAAGGGAGCACAGCATGCCTGTTCCCCCCAGGTTCCAGTGCTCCTCTCTGGGCTCATCTCCTGTTCTGGACAGTGTTCTTGGTGCTATAGGTGGAGTCAGCAGCACTTTTTACATCCTGCATGCAGGTAGATGGCCTGGTGTGCATGCCACTGTGCACCAAAGTAAAGCTTTAGGTGACAGGAGCTTGCCCTGGGACAATGATGCCAGTACAGCTGCAGGCCTGAGGCATTTTCCTTCTAGACACAGCTCGATAAGGGTTGGTCAGCAGAGGGAAGCACGTGGGGAAAGCAGTCTTGAGATGATGAGCCATGACCTGCCCAAGTCCCCGGAGTCAAGCAGTAGCTCTGCCTGGAGCAGGAAGCTTGGGAAGGAGAGGTATTGGAAGAGCAAAGGGATCTTTTTATACCCTACTTCCATTGCTGAGAAAGGGAAGTCAAACCTGGGGTTTCTTCTACTGCGAGCCCTGTGATAACGTCTTATGCGTGTACCTATGCAGGATGTGAGTCACCAACCTCTCCTCTGTGCCTCCATGCAGGCAGACTACCCAGCCCCTCACTGCTGCCTCAGGCCCAGGGAGTGTGCCTTGAGATCAGCTGAGATTGCTTTCCCTTCTGTGCAGTCCCTTGGCCCTGCTGAGCTGAACTCCCTGGTAGAAGCTGTCCATCTCCACACAGTGGCAGCCCCAGTGCCTCAGACATGCTGCCCCTGGTAGAGAGGCACAGACCTTCACTTTCTAAGATGTTCACTGTACTGCAGGCTATTGAGAACACCTTATCTGTCCATGGCAGAGGCCACACGTTCATCTGGATTTGGGTAAAGTCCTGTTTGATTGTGAAAATACGGAGATGTAAGAAAGTGTTTTGCTGAGACAGGTTCATGTTTGCAAAGGAGTCTTCTGAAGTTTTTCTTCTTGCTGCATTCAATCCGAAATCTCACCCCTCCCTGCAGTCTGGAGTGTCCTGGCTTGCAAGCTGTTTGGGCTGATTCACAACACATTTGCTCTGCCTTGAGCCTCTGCTCACTGGGAAGGTGGGAGAGGTGATAGTGGTGGCTGTGGCTGCAGGAGGAGGGACCCACGTGCGTGATTCTAACCACTTTGTTCCTCAGTGCCACCTCCTGGAATTGGGAACAAAGAGGTGGGCCCAGACAGCACAGAGAGGGTTAAACTGACCTGGTCTCTGACATATTTGAAAGAAATATAATCAAGTTAATTCACTGCAAGGCAAATTCAGTACCTAAAGGGCCCCCATGTTAAATACAGCACTGACCTTTACTGGCTGATTACACAAAGACGACACAATTAGATTAGTCCAAGACAAAAGGTCAAGCACATTCACACTGTGACCATTTTATGCTACCTTTGGAGGGGGGGAGAAATTACATCCCAGCTAGAGGGATATCCTGGAGAGGAGGGGAATGGGCCTGCACGTTCTGCTTGGCTCAGGTATGTCTGGGGAGTCAGCCAGGGCCTGGCACTGTGCTTGCCCTGAACCTTTCCTGTGGTTCTGGACAAAGTAGCAGTGGGACAGACCAGCAGTCTGTGGCCCACAACCAACTTTTCCAAGGATGGGCTGAGCTCAGTGGAGGCTGCTGCTTGGTGATGCTACATGCCCTGTCCAGAGCTGGCAGGAGCAGCCCCAGTGCCTCTTGCTCAGCATCATGACCTCTGAAAGATCACTGGGCTGGGGTCAGCTCTGAGAAGTGGAGCTGCTGGGGCGGTTGCTGGCTGGCTGAGGTGCACGTATGTGTCTTGACTCTGCACAGTGACCTTGAAGTGTCCCAGGCCCTGGTGTGATGGAGACAGTGTGGGAGGTAGTGGGCCCAGGGCACAGTGCTGAGAAAGCAGCCTGCCCGTGCAAGCCCAGTGCTTCCTCCACACCTTGGAGTGCTTGCAGCAGGGGTGGCAATATTGGCAGTGCAATAGGCAGCTCTCTGCAGAGCCTTTCCTTCCTTTGCCTTCTGCAGCCCTGGCTGTGGGTGCTTGTGAGTGTCGCCTTGCCCTTCCCCTCACAGAGGCTGCTTCAGCAGTTTAACCCTGCCAGGCCAGCTTTGAACGCCAGAGTTCAAGTGTGTGCTTTGCCACTGAGCTGCTGGGGGCCCCTGGGGGCATCATTTAATCTCCCTGCTTCAAATTCCTGAGTTGGAGAATCCCTTTGTGCTGCTTAGCACTGCCTCCATGGCACTCCACATGTTGGATTAAGCCTGGATTTGTTCAGTCTCCAAACCAGCTGCTTCCCTGAAGCCAGATTTGATTCCCTGGAGAGGAGTATCTTGCTCCAGATGTTGGAGGGAGTAAGTGGCAAAGCCAGGAATAGGACTGACTCCTGAATCCTGCTTGGCATGCCTCAGTTCCTTTACAGGTATTGGAACACACCAAGGTATTAAGCTGGCTGCCACCATCCCCCTTGGCCCATAGTGGGGAGGGGGACTCCTCAGCAAGGCATTTTATCCCAGTTTAGGAGAGGTCTGCAGCAAGATCTAGTGGGGCAGCGAGAGGCTTGGTGCTGTTCTGCCCTATTGTGTCCAGCGCATTCCTCCTATCAGATAGCCTGCCCACCTTCTCCTAGGGGCTGTGGTGCCCATTTGCTGACCATTAAAGCCGATCTGGGATCCCCCTAGTGCCATCTGCTGCTGACCCCGGTAGGAACTTTACTCGGGGTCTTCGGGAGGTGAAAGGTGAGCCGAACTCGGAACAAATTAGTTCCAAGCAGAAGTTCAGCCAGTTACTCCAGATTGGATGCTTTGATTTCTGCAACTCAGACTCCACTCAGTGATCTGTAATGAGTGACTCTCAGAAATCCTCACATTGCAGCACTTTGTTCCTGAGCTCACAAGTCAGCCCATTAATGGGTAAAGGAAAGGACCTTGAGTCTAAGAAGTCTCGAGTTCAGAGTCAGAATTATTTGACTTTTAAGCTTCCTTTATCTGAACTCCTGCTGACTTCTTGTTTTCTGAGCCTGTTTGAAAGCTAGAAGTTACATTGTTAAGATCAAACATTCTCTCTTTCCAGATGGAGTTACAATATCTGTCTTTTATATATATATATTAATATATATATAGTGTATATATACCAGGGTGTGTATATATATATATATATTCCTCTCTCCTTTTTTTTTTTAACTTGTTCTTTCCATTAAAAGCAACTGGACTTGTAGGCTCTTGTAAATTATAATGTAAAACATTTTTTTTAAGCAGACAGTTCCCAATTTTGCCCAGGGCAACTGGAATAGCTGCGCCAGGGAAGGCAACGGGAAGGTGATTAATATGAATTTGTGACGTATGTGAAAGATGGGTCTTTTGCCATATAAAGATTATCAAACACATGTGCTCTTCCCCATTAATTCCACAGCCCTCCCAGGAAAGCCACAAAGCCCAGCTCCTTTGTTTCCAGGATGGGTTTTTTGTTTTTTAAAAGGTACCTTTCGGTCCCCTTGCTTGCCACGGGTTTGATTTTTTTTATAGGGCATCTGTTCACACTGCTGTGTGGGTTCTCTGGCCCTTTTATTTCCCCGTTAATCGGATCCGGCGCAGGCAGCCGTGCCAGGCCCTCTGACGAGATCTGCCTGTGTGTTGTGTTTAACTTCTAGCCGTGCAAATTCCATGCTCTGTTTGCTGTCCGCCCAGCGCCCAGTGGGAATGGGGTGGGGAGGGCACCTTCCTGCTGAGAGAGGCAGTACAGCCTCCCACCATGCCTGCTGTCATCAGCAGCACATGCCTAGGGGACCACAAGCCTGGAGAAGCAGGGATGGGCAGGCCTGTCTCATTTTAGAGAGCGTGTCACTGCTGCCTTGTCCATCCCCTGGCTGCTTGCTGTCCTGGGCAGTGGCTTTGCAGGCCTCTGGAGACGGGGGATGGCTGCAGGGCTGGGCGCAGCAGGGACATGACTATGGTCACTGTGGCTGTAGTGGGTTGTGCAAAGTAGACCTCACCTTGCACTGTGAGGTGCAGTGTGAGCCTACCTTATGTAGTGGGGGTCCCTAGGGCTCAGGGACCCTATATCCCGACAGCATCCAGTGCTCTGGCGTGCCTGGGGTACCCTACACACAAAGCCCAGCTTTTGGGTGATGACCTTGCTATGGTCTTGGCCTTAGCATCTGAGCAGCACTAGGCAGAGTCTCACCACGATGCAGCAGTAGGGCTAGGGTAGTGTTCTCTTTTTGTGCACGTGGCCCTGTCTTTCCTAGAGCCAGATTGAGCCCTGAGACATCACCTGTGAAGGGTGAAGCTCACCAGAGCCCACCAGGCTTGCTTAGGCTTACTGGAGTGTGCTGTCCAGAAACAAAGGAGGTTACTTTGAAGAGCTGTGGTAGAGTATCAACCTCCTGCTCTGCTCCTAGGCCACCTGATGACAGGTCTGGATGGTGGAGGAGCATTTCCAGAATTGGTGTAGCACAGAGCTGCTCTGCCCCTCTCTCAAGGCTTGTTGCATGCCAGCTTGCTTGGTCAGGGCTTCTGGGGCCACTGAGTGGTTGCAGAACTCAACTCCTTTCTTCTGCTTGCTCACAGATCCAGTGCCACAAAGATGAGCCATCTCAAAGCCCTTTCTGTGTCAGGGAGGTGACATCCCCCAAGAGGGTGATATCCCAGCCCCTTGTCATTGCTGGATTAGCTTTGCTTTTCTCTCATACAAGGACATAGCTCTGCCTTCAGTCAGGCAGATGGCACTGAGGTCCATTGGGCACTACCAGGTATGAGCTGGAGTACTGTGGCCAGCTCTGAGACAGACTCCAGGACAGGTGGTTGTGTTTGTTTGTGGCCTGAGTGCTCCCACCCACTGATCCTGGTTTTCCTTTTGTTTCCCGTCTCACTCTTGGAGCAGAGAAAATGAAGAGAGTCAGCCTCCAGCTCCTCCTCCACCAAGAAGGTGAAGAAGCCATGAGCCTCCTGTGCTGGGTGAGGAGGAGGTGCAGAGCTGTGTGCAGGGTCAGTGCCATCGTGTTCCGGAGTCCCCCAAGAACAGCTGAGGCTGCTGGCAGGACTGGAGCCCTGGGGCATACACTGCAGGACCCATGCCCTGCCCAGCACCGTGCCCCAGCCCCATCCCATCTCCAGAGGAGTGTGGCCTCCACACACCTGTGGCAGGTGCCAAAGGGCAACTCTAGGGCTGTGCAGGGCTCACCTACGGCTGCCCCATGGCTGCTGGTACTAGCAGTCATTTGTTGTGGGTTTTTTTTTTTACATGCCAGATTTTTCTGAGCATCCCTGTAAATACATTATTTGTACCAGAGCAGAGTCATCATTAGCCCCAGTGGGGTGCAGGGATGCCCCTGCTAGGAAATGCTCTATTGTCCCCACTACTCACCACTGGGCCCAGTTCCTCCTCCTGCTGCCCTGCTCAAGGCAGGTGGACACCTCTGACTTCAGTCTGCAGTAAGGGGACTTCTGCTTCCTACCCCTCATTTTTTGCAGGGACCCTGGAAGGGCTGAGGCATTGCAGAGCCTGGATTTGTGCAGTGCCCACTGTGGGCATGGGTGGTCCTGACTGCTGCCCCCTGCATTCCCTCCACCTGCCTTTCAAGTGTAACTGGCAATCGATTTGCCCTGACAACGTCCTCTGAGTCACATTCGTGTCTGCAGAAGAAAAGGGCAAAGGCCAAGTTCTTAGTTTTCATAGAAAACTAATTAGACGACTCCATTGTAGATAGGTCAATAAAGCTGATGGGGGCTGCACAGAGGGAGCCATTAAAACCCCTGTGACCTTTGCTTCGAGCAAGTGGGCTGGGGCTGCCCATTCCTTCCAGGAGCTGTCACTCTGTGCCAGCTGGAGAGCTGTGTCTTGTTGCCCAGTGGCACTACGATGCTGGGCAGGTCCCTCGGGCATGTGGATGTGGTGGTTTCTGCAGAGCTGGCCTTGGCTCCCATGCATCCATGGTGCTGTGCTTGTGCTTGCTCTGCTGCCCAGAGGCAGAGCCATGCAGCTCCAGCCTCTAGCAGAGATGGCTTAAGGGCAGTAGTGGGTGCGTAAGTAGAGAGTGCCAGGCTGTAGGGCTGGATAAGGGTAATGGATGCCACTGGGGCAGGGTGGTGGCTGTCACCCTGTGCCATGCAGAAGGCTGGGCTGAGGCACACCTAGTGCAGCCCAGCTGGGACAGGCTGGTGACATTCTTGGGAGCTATCCTGAGGTGCAAACAACTCCAGGGTGTTGGGGGAGACTGCTGGGACCACCTGAGGTGTCCATTCTGGAGAGTGTGACAGTGCTCCCAGTAACAGGGAGCCTGGACCTCCCTTTCAGAGCCAGAAGGCTTGTTCTGGAGGGTCACGGACATGCTGCCCAGGGAGGGCAGCCCTGCTGGTGGGGTACCCTGCTCTCATATAACCAGGTGACACCCTCCCCCGCACCGCTGCCCCCCTGTACACACTCACACATGCATGGGCACAGCCTGGGCTCCTTTACCCCCAAACTTTATTCATGTGGCACATTTACAGCAAGGATTGGAATAACTAGACAATGAAAATGCTGGGTTTGCATTATCGGTTGGTTTAACTGGAACACCACACACCATGCAGTCATGTACCGCCAAGTTCAGTGCCTGTATTGCCCTTCTGGCTGCCGTCACCGGCTTCGCTCCAGGCCATGCACGCACAGGCCCAGGGCTGCAGCCTCCCTGCAGGTCAGTGCCCGGAAAAGGGCTCCATTCAGCAGGGCCCTGGGGCTGGGTGACGCTGGGGGGATGTGTGCCCTCAGCCTGCCCTATGGCTGCCTCCCAACCGCCCTGGCCAGCCGGGAGCCCACCCAGCCAGAGGGGATGTGCTCGGCAACTCTCAGGCAACAAGCCAGCTGCTGCTGAGCGTCTGCAGGGACCTGTGAAGGGGCACAGCACGGCCCGTGGGGATTGTGGGCACATGGGGGGGGGGGGAAGGCGGGGGCCGAGCCTCAGCTTGGGAACCAAGGGAGACCAGACCGGATCGGAGGGGAGCGGGGTCAGGGGCACGGGGCAATTTGCAGCTCCCCTGCTCGAGTACCTGTGGGCTGGGGGCCAGCGCACGCTGGCACGTCCACTGCCGGCAACGGACGTGGTGCTGCGGCGGGACTGTCCCGGTGGAGCTAGAATCAGTTGGCAGGGCCAGGGCAGGACTGGGCATCCCACCCAGTCCTGCAAGAGGCACGAGCAAATGGGACGGGGACGGGACGGGGCTCTGCGTGGACACTGTCACCTCCCTCCTGCAGCCCGTCCTCCCGCCGGGCCCCCGCCCCACTGAAAGGAGCCCTCCGGGGCCCTGCAGCCCACAGCGGGGCTGCCAGGGGCTCTGCAGCGGAGAATACAGGCACTTCACCTTGAACATAAAGAGACGGATCGCGTTTGTCACATACAGGAGTCAGAGAGGGGTTAGTGTTGACTCAAAAAGGGGAAAAGGCGCTCAGGGGAGAGGCGGGGGGGCTGGCGGGGAGGGTGAGGGGCCGTCTCGACACTGCTGAGCCTCCTTGAGCGCTACCCGGTGTGGGCACTCGCTGCAGCAGCCGTTGAGGCCTGAAAACAAAACCAGAGAAAAGAAAAGGGAAGGCGGGGACGGCCCATGCCAGGGAGGAAGGAGATGGGGGATGCTCTGGCTACGGGGCGGGCGAGGGAGGACGGGGTGGGATGTGGAGGGAGGGACGGAAATCGGGAGCCAAAGAAAAAGAACAAACTACGAGTCTAAAATGTGGTGCAAGCGCCCTACGCGGCTGTCCGCTAGCATGGCATAATGTCCGGAGCAGCCCAGAGAGGGAGTCACATCAGGTCTACACAGATTTGCCTTCCCATATATACAACCTCTACTGGAGTTAACAGCTGAAATTGAGATTTTTTGTGTCGGTTCCTCTGGCCTCGGTTGCCGTTTTATTTAATGCTGGAGCCCGTCCTCCCCGCCTCGCCGGCGCCGGGCGCATGCAGCCCTTGCCTGGCTTGCCTTGGGGATCAAAAAGGTTTGGAGGTCTGCTTGAAGATGAAGCCTCTATGGGCCAGTGTCTTCATGATGTTGGCGATGTTCTTACAGTCATCTGTGGGGAGAGCACAGACGTCAGGTTAGAGCCACGATCCAATCAGGAGCTGCAAGTCTCACGCTGGGGCTGTGCCTGGAGCAGTATGGTTGGTTCGCTGTGTCCCCTGAAGACTGGGGGTGTGTGTACAGCTGTCGGCACAGCCCTTGTGCCCTCACCAGTCTAGGCATTCTGTCCCAGGTGCTTTGCGGTGCTGTGGGGCAATCCAGGTCCCCAGCTTCCTGCAACTGCCCCTCTGCATCCTAGTCTAGCCGGGACAAATCCATGGCCGAGATCTGGATTGCCTGAGGCAGCGGCAATGCACAGGCTCTCAGCCAGTGGCTGCTTCTCTGCAAGTTGGTGTCAAGTCACTCCAGGCTCTTCCAGCATGCCCGTCCCTTGACGGCACTGGCCAGCAAAGGGGCTGTCCCTGCACTGAGATGAGGACAGCAGATGATGCTGGAGCTGCTCTCCACTAAACAGTAGGGTTCTCACCTTCCCCTCGCTCTTCTCAGGCAGGAGCTGTCTGGCACCTAGCTTGGTCTGCTCACTGCTGTGATCTGGGACCGTCGTCATCCCCACCAGAACCAGTCTGTAGTGCTGCCCCATGCCCACTGACCCCAAACGGACAAGGTGGCTGGGCCGGCAAGCCACAGCTGTCCTCGATGCTGGGCTGTGGGCGAAGCGGATGCTGGGGGCCAGCTGGCAGCACCGAGGCCGCCAGAGTGAGCAGTGGAGATGCAGCGAGCTGGGGAGGGGGCAGGCTCTGGCTGGTGTTATTTACCTGGGACTAAACTCAGGCACCGTTTGCTAAAATAGAAGCCGGGCTTAAATTGATTCCTGGTGTCTATATTTCATGTTGAAAATTGGCTTGTAAATCCATGTTTTGATCTATGAGGGCCGTCTCCTTAAGAAAAAGCAAGAGTAAATGTGTAATTTCTCCCTTGACAGCACACGGCACAGAGGCGATCCTTCTTCCCGCTCCCCTCCGTTTCGGGACAGCTCCACTCGTTCCGATTACCACTCTTTCTTCCTCGCCCCACGCCTTGATGTCTCCATTTCATTACCGCCCGCCCATTTATCAAGCTGTTACCGTAAGGGTGACTTTGCCCACTTGCATGTGGCAGCGGGGCCCGGCTGACACGGAGAGAGGGTGCCCCGGGAAGCTGGGGGGGGGTGGTGCAGGCAGGGCCCCTCTCTCCCCGCCACCGCTGGATGGATGTTGTGGTGGAGGGAAGGCTGCATCATTACTGATGTGTAAATGATAAAGAAGCCTCCACATCCATCTCCCAACTGTAAATCCAGGGAGTGCTTTATAATCAAGCTACAGCGATAATAATGTGAAATTAGGTCTCTCTATCAACGGGAGGAGGCCTTTTAATCACGGCTTAAAGGGTGCAAACGCTGTTTATCATAATTGAACTGTATCCGGGCTAATTGTGGCCATATTTCACTGTCTAGGAGACAGCAGGCTGCCTGCTGACAGTGCCGCGTGCCGGATTGAGGGCCCCGCGCAGACGGGCAGCGCTGCCCTGCTGCCAGGCGCCTGCCCACGGGGATGGGGCTGCCAGGACACCTTGCCTCTCCCTGACAGAACAGCAGCCCTACCCAGCTCTGCTATGCCTGGTGACCCCATGGAAAAGCCGCCACCCACCCACAGTGTCAGATGGAGGTGCAGGGGGCTTTTCCTACATGGAGCTCCCTAAGGGACTGCTCTGAGCTGACAAGGACCCTCCTGGCTGACGGCTGAGCGTGGGAGAGGTAACATGGCTGTTACCATGTACCTCCTGACTGCCTCCCCACGGCCCTTCCCATGACACTCCTTTTCCCTGCTGGTGTATCAGGCCAGGGAAGGGAGGCATGAGGACAGCCTGACAAAGGTGAGGTATCTCCAGAAACACCATCTGGCATGAAGGCATCTTCCTATGAACCTGTCCTGTCTGCTGACCAAGGTGGCATTGATGTCTCTGGAGTGGCCCAGGAGATGACAGGTGTCCTGGTTGGCCAAACCACAGCATTAGCTCCCCATTGCCACTTGTCCCTGCTCAAGAGACCATACTTGAGACCCCTTGCCCCATGCATCTCGCCCCACAGCCAGCTGAGCCCCAGGAAAACAGCACCATACCTGCCTCTGGAGACAGCTTCCAGTGGGACCTAATGGACACAATGGCTAAAAAGCTGGGTAAGACCAAGGCAGGGGGAGTGCAACTATCTTCATCCAAAGTATCCCAGCCCCAGGCTTGGCCTGGTCCCCCAGAAAGGGGAGCTTCTAAGCTGTGTTAGGTGAGCAGTGTGGATTTGAAAGCACAGCCCTGACCAGCGCCCTTCACCATTCTCAGGCATCCTACTGCCCACCTCTACCTGCAGCATCCCCTCAGGACAGTGTGGGTCGTCAGGACTTGGGTTATTGCTCCACACTGATAAAAGAGGAACTGGACAGAGACCTGGGGAGTGGCAAAACTGGCAGCAAAATTGCACGGCACCTTCTGGGACCCCTGAACTGATCCCCATAGAACCCTTGTGGGACCACCAGCTGCTTCCTGACTCCCCCAGCAGCCACGTGGATGTACTCTTGTGACAAGTGCCAGCATTGGGACCTGCTCAGGGTTCTGGGCTGCTGCCCTACAAAGCCAGTAGAACCTCAGCAGGTCAGTGCCACTGGCACACCTGCACCATCCTCACTATCCCACATGATGCCACGGCCCCCTGGCAAGAGTAGTGCCAAGCTCATAGTAAGTCGTTTAGTGAGACTCATTCCAAATCAGCACTGAGGTAAACATGCTTATTACAATTATCCACGTAAAAAAAGCACCAAAAAACCAACAAGAGCAGAACAACTTTCTAATATGCAATTACAGCCATCTATTGATTTTACAATGTAATCCGCTCCGATTGATTTAATAACACAATTATAGGCTGGCTCTCGGGATATTAGAGGGGGAGATTTTCATAAACTCCAAAGCAAAAAACTAAGCGGCTTTTAAAACAACAGAGTCAGATGGCTGTTTGGGGAATTATTAGCAATATGAAATCCTCTAAATCTGGACCTCGTTACCTTCTGAAAGGAATTTCCATTACGGAGATGGCAACTGACAGCCTAAGAGAGCGCAAATGGCACTGCTTTGCCCGTCTTGCGGTGCTGAAGCCACCGCAAAGGTGACCATGGGGTGGGGGATGAACAGGGCCTGAGGCACGTGGTGGGGGCCACGTGCAGCCTTTGCCCACCCTGTGCCTCCCAGCCCAGCTCTTGTCGGTGGGTGCTTGGCTGTGGCATGTCTGCATTGGCACCGAGGCTGGCACCTGCTGACCCCAGCTCATCAGGAGGTCCTGCCTGGGGCCACGGAGCCTGGTGAGATCCAGAGCTCCCACTCCAGTGTAGATGGTGTGCCCTGGCCCCAGACACCTCCGGGGGCCGCTGAGGTGGCCATCGCAGTCGCCAGGCGCAGGGACGTGTGGCCGTGATGATGGTGGCTCTGCGGGTGCCGCACAGGCGCGCGCATGCACGCCCCCGCTCTCCTTGCGCTCGCTCCCTCAATGAATTCCTGACTTTATGGGCACATTTTTCTTGTCAAGCTGACAGGGTTGCTAAGTGGATTTCTCCCTGATATGCGGACGGATTATCACATTACTCCAATGTCCTACACAAACATATTACTTTATATTCAATAGCCCTAATGAATATAAACGGCTTTTTCTTTTTTGGGGTGGGGGGTAATCTATAGATTTTTAATGAGGGCACTATTAACTCCCTCCTCTTTAAAACAGACTTAGGTGCAGCCTCTGAGTAGAAAATCAATGGTGTTATTGTAGGAATATTGTATATTGATATTGTAATAATAAGATGCAATTGATTTAGGGGTGTTGTGTGGTGTGTGTGGAAGGGGTCAGCTTGGGGTTAGCCTGCCTCCTGCAAGCCAAGCCGCAGCTCTGCCCTGCCTCCTGCCCCTCGCCTTGTTGTGCCATTTCCAAACACCGCTTCACATCCCCTATCATGGCCCTAGGACAGCCAGGCTCCAGATTGCTCTGAGCTGCTGGATCCCAGTTGTCTGTGACCCTCCTCAGCCAGGCTAGCCACCTCAACCTCCCTTTGTCCCGACTGGCTTAGCCCTGCTGAGTTTTAGCCCTTCCACCCAGCATCTTAGCTTTACCCACTGCAACACTGCACTGCCTCAACACTCATGGCCCAGCCCTCTCTGCACATTGCCAAGCTCTTGGCCATGCTCACTGCCAGGGACAGTGGCACATGAATGTGCGTGGGGTGATAGGATCTTCTTTTAGTTGGGTAGGACTGCAGAATGCTGCTTCTCAGCCTGACTGTCCCAGTCCTTGGACGGGGGACAGATGTTCCCACCGTGCTCCTCTGCTGGGACAAAGGCAGAGAGCCCCTAGCTCACGGTGCTGAGTTCACTGCCCAGTAGGCAACCTCCCTCCAGCTGCTGCAGTGAGCTCAGAGGTTCTGGCAGCAAGAGGTTGGCACACAGACTGGGCACAATGTCACCATGTCATGGGAATGGGATACCACCACACCCATCTCAGCCACCAGGAGAAGGGAAAGGGCCCTGCACACCATCTTGTCAGGAGTTTCTTCAGCTCTCACACCTTCCTGCATCCTCTGAATGCTACCAACATGGGCCCTCAGAGGGCTGAGTGCTGCCATGACCGTGCGTGCTGGGCCAAGCTGCTGGTGGTGCAGTGAGCCCTTTCCCATCCCACTGGCTGCCCAGGTGGGCTGCAAGTGTCTAGGGGAGTACGGACCCCCCCTGAATGTGCTCATTTGAAGGCAGCCCTACCGCACCTGTGCTGTGGCCAGGAAGACAGATCACCCCCGGCCCGGGCTGAGCAGGTCCATATTTAAACTGTCCCCATGCTTTATGGGCTGTACAAGAACTGATGCTCACGCGACGCGGGGCCATTTGTCAATGTTCTAATGGCAGATTACTGTTAATGAATAATATCACGGCTGCCTTTGTGTAACAGCTCCCTGCAAAGTGGGAACGGGCCGCCCGGCCACTGCCGCCCTTCGTCTCCCTGCTGCTGACTCTGTGCGACAGCAGGTGGCCTTGTGACCGATGGGAACCGTACAGTCCCCATGCAGCCTGACACCTCTGCCAGCATCCCCGGTGCTGCGTCCTCCACAGCACAATGTGCTGCTCATTCTGAGTGGACATGTCCCCAGCAGGGGACAGAGCCATCACATGCAATGAGCGACAGAGTTTGCCAGGCAAGCAGAGCAACTCTCATGGCTGCTCACCCTGTCCATGCTGGAGCCAGGAGGAGGCTATATCTAGTCCACGTCCATCCCCACCATGACATGCTGGCTGAGGCGGGGCCACTGGGCTGCCCGGCTGCAGTGGTGACAAGGACACAGAAGAGGCCAGAGCTCACAGCCCGAAGGTACCTGTGGGGACACTGGGGATGGTCCTGCCACCCCGTTCCCAAATGAATGGCCTCATAATCCTGCACGCGGGGCGAGGGGCTCTGCGTGCCCCGCACAGCCGGCAGGTACATCAGGTGTAGCTGACAGTGACACGCAGAATATTAAGAATAACTTACCTCATTATCTGCAATTACGTTACTGCCACACACCTCATTTCTTCACCAAGAAAAGAAAATTAGTTTTATATTGACTTCATCCCAGTGCCTCCTCTGCCTGCCCCACCATGAAACGCATGCACGGGCTCTGAAGGGGGTCTGGACACAATTAATACTCATTCTCCCCCCAGACCTGTTGCTGTCCTTGTCCTGGAGGGACAGGATGCTTGTCCCACTCCCTGCACACTGGGGTCAGTAAGGCCTCCAAATCTGTCTCATCCTAGCAAGGATGCTGGAGTAGGGAAGGCCGGTCTCTGGAAGCTGCCTCGTGTGTGGGATGTGACAGCACCAGGCGTCCCCAGGAAGCAGCCAGGCAGGTGAGCATAGCAGAAAGGACCTGTTCTGGCATTCAGTCTGCCAACCCAAGCAGCTGCCTCCTTCCAGCTCAGCTGGCCACTGTCACCCCACGGGTGATGAGATGCCTCCTGTCCTCTGTGCTGGTGACTGCTCTTCCCATTGTGTGCTTGCCATGCTGCCCCCTCTGAGGGCAGACAGAGCGGGGCAGATGGGGACACAGCAATTCAAGACACTTGCCAGCCCTGCAGGATGACAGACAGCCTGGCAGAGGTGATGCTGTGAGGGGGGGACCCTTAGATCAGGACCATACTGATTGGAGAGGGTAGCAGCTAGGGCTGAGCTCTCTTGCACCATTGCCAATAGCTCCTGGAGCCCACAAACTTGAAGGACACCAACACTGATGGGATCAAAGGTGGCAGGGGGTGTTCTGAGCCCTCGGTTTGCCTGGCAGCCCTGTGACCATCCCTACGCATCCAGCAGCCTTCTGGGCAGCTCTGGGCAAACAAAGTGAGCGCTGCCATCGCCCTGCTCCCGGCTGCAGCCGCTCACTGGCCGGGAGGGAAGGGGAGCAGCATGTGCAGCAATAGAGGGAAAAAAGCCAATTTCATCTTTATTAGAAGGAGATTTCTCTTTTAGTAATAAGCACACTTCAAATAATTAGCGTGTTTTACGTAATAATGAAATTATGGAAATGCAGGCCACTTATTCAAACAAGTCACCATTACCATATTTTTAAATATTAGACTTAATTAGAGTTTATCACTTCAGAGAAGTACGAGGAGTGGAGATTTTTTTTCCTTTACAAAAAAAATCCTCATAAAGTGTTTATTAAGAGTGGGTAAGAAGGGGATAATGATCTGTTTGGAAATTAAGGCAATCAAACATTTAATGCTCTGCACTCCTGTAGGCAAAAGCATTCAAATGAGTCAATTATACATCCATTATCCAGGCACGATTAAACAAGGCAGGATGGGGAATTTGTCCTCCGTGTCATGCGATTGTCGCGAGGACTTATGTCCACTTAAAGGCAGCTAATAAAACACTGAACTTGGGGAAGAAGAGGAAGGGAGGACTGAGAAAAGGGAAAACAAGGAAAGAGAGGTAGCTGGGTCAGTGGGACTGCAGAGGGGCGAGGGTGGGAGGTGGGTAGGGATGGAGCCTTGTCTGCATCCCAGCCCTTCATAAATCAAAGTAATTAAGTTAACATGAAAATCAACTTCACCATCCCGTTAAATTACAGCATTTGCATATTAGGACTCAAATGAAGTTGGTAGTGGGGGGGGTGGGGTGGGAAGAGAGAAGGGAGTAGGGGAGGGTCAGAGGAGAAGGATGGGGGGGGACACGACGTGCACCAAAAAGGGATCCATTTATTATGGTGAATAACTAATTTCAGAATTTATAGCGCTGGATTTTCGTTCCCGTGCCATTTATATTACAGAAGGAAATTAAGGGGCGGGCAGGAGGCTGGCTGGACATCTTTCTGCGTTATTGCTTGTCTGCCATTTGCAAATCATTATTAATTGTGGCCTGTGTCGCTGGTGCAGCAGGGCAGGGTGCCTGGACAGCCGGAGCAGACACACATATCTCTTCATCAGGACCCCAGCCGCTAGCCCTGGAGAGCCAATTACCCCTCCCTGATTGGTATCAGATAAGGAGGGAATTTTTACAAATTAGGGAATAAATAGAATTTCCACACGTGGAGCAGGGAGGGCTTGAGAGGCAGTAATGAAAAACGATACATCACCATCAGCCAGACAACCCTATTCATACGCCGATGCATTACGCTCACTACTCATAATCCCGCCGGGTGACAGACAGCCGCCGAGCCGGCCCAGCCAAGCCGCAGGGGAGCGCATCCTGCCGGCCGGCCGGCTCCGACGCGCAGCCTCCAGCCACCAGCACCCTCTCGGCAGCCCAGGGAGTTCTTCTCTCTTCTGGCTGTATGTCACAGCCTCTGCCATGGCCTTGCAGGTGGCACACCACCTACTTGGCATCACCCAGCTGTGCGAACGGTGGGGCCAAACCTCCTGGCATGGGTGGCACTGCAAGGGAGCTGTCCCTGCTCTGCTGCCCACAGGAGCCCAGCAGGATGAGCCTCCAAACTTGGTCCTGAATTTGACATTGAAGTCAGCAGCTGGGCACTCAATTGCACCCCAGCCTATCGCCCAGCTTCTGCATGCATCCAGGTAAAGCACATCCTTCTCAGAACTATTCAGCCCAAATCACGCCCTCAAGGAACTCCCCTCTCCTCGGTGTTTCATGGCAATATCCTATTAACAAGATCTTTACCAAACTTCCACTGAAGATCTGCCTTTTTGTACCATTCGGTCCCCAAATTAACCCCATGACTCACCTCCACTACTCAGCCAGCCCTGGGTCTTCCTGCATTAGTGGTGGTCCCTGTGTCACCTTGTGAGTGGTGACAGGGCCTGAGGATGAGGGGATGGCAACACTGGCTTTGATCAGCTGCAGGAGCATATCTCTGCTCCACTGGGAACAGGCTTGGGTTGGGGCACCTCCATCCCTCTGTGAGTCTGTTGCTGAGCAGTCTCAATGCCTCACCCAGGGCAGATCGCACAGCTGCCATATGCCTACGTCCCCTGAGTCAGGATAGCTCTGTGTGGCAGCACAGTCCTTTGACCTGGGCAGTGACAGAGCTGGATGGCCCTCGGAAAAGAGCCAGCACACAGCGAACAGGGTCCTAGCACATGGCCACCCTTGGAAAGAGCAAATCCTGGAAGCACGGGGAGGCTCCTGAGATTTGGGTGCCCAGTTTGCACCCTAGTGGTGGAACCACACGGCTCTGTGCCTGTAATTAGCTCTCCCTCATGACAAGCACATCACCAAACAAAATGCTCAGCCGGAGATCAATCTCTCCTGGAAGTCAGGCAGCCTGTAATTTATTCCGTATACACTGTCGCTCCACCGCGGGCTTCCTGGAATTTATACCGTACACTGTCATGTATTATTTAACTCACCCCAGTGCTTTACAGCTCCCCTGAAAGTCGCCGTGCCAAATAAAGTCATGGTGGGACACTGGCTAGGGGCAGGATACCCCTTGTGACAGGGCTGGTATGGGACCCTCTGGCTAGGCTTAGGGACAAGGTGATGGTGACAAACTCTATCAGAAGCAGATGGCTCAGGGCATCGCTCTCCAGGGCTCTGCGGGGAGAACAGGAATAGGAATGGGAGGTGGACCCCACAAGAGCCCAGTAAACAACAGGCTCCAACACTGGTGCTTCCTTGGAGGAGGAGAGGATGGCAGCAGCAGGGAGAGGGCAGTAGGGCTCCTACCTGTTGGGGCTGGGGTAACTGGGGAGATCCATCTGGACTTGGGGATGGGGCAGGGCAGATATATTCTCAGTACCCTTCCTCCTGTCTGTGCTGGATGCCAGGAGTGACCAGGCTGATGCTTGCTCCTCTCCACAACGTCGATGGAGGGTCCTGCCCACAGGTGCTGTTTGAACATAGCCAGAGATGACAGGGCAAACTGCAGTGAAGGAGGAGGCGAGGACCCTCGAGGGGTCGAGCCAAGTGATCCTCCCTCTCTACTCCATAGTGGTGAGACCCCACCTGGAGTACTGCATCCAGTTCTGGAGCCCCTATTACAAGAGGGATATGGATGTGCTAGAAGGTGTCTAGAGAAGAGTCATGAGGATGATCAGAGGGCTGGAGCACCTCTCCTATGAGAAGAGACTGAGGGAGTTGGGGCTGTTCAGTCTAGAGAGGAGAAGGTTCCGAGGTGACCTTATTGTGGCCTTTCAGTATCTTAAGGGGGCCTACAGGAAAGCTGGGGAGGGGCTTTTTAGGATGTCAGGTAATGACAGGACTAGGGAGAATGGAACAAAGCTAGAAATGGGTAGATTCAGACTGGAGTTAGGAAGTTCTTCACCATGAGAACGGTGGAACCCTGGAACGGGTTGCCCAGAGAGGACTGACTGATTCTATGATTCTATGACCCTCAACATGTGTCTCAGACAATGCAACTGCTCATATCCTGGACCAACCTGGGCAGATGGCTGGGCTGCAGGCAGCTGCCAGAAGGGGATGAGGCAGGCAGATGAGTGGGCATCAGTGCTGTCCAGCCTTACCAGTAACCCAGCAAAAGTGAAGTCCAGGAGATGGGTGGGAGCTGGGATGCTGAAGTAGCTGCTGCCCAGCCTATGGTCTGTCACCACCATATCTCTGCCTTAGCCTTGCCTGCACAGAGGGCATTGTTACTACTACTGGAATAGGTTTCTTGGGGATGCCTGAGGGATACTGATGGAAGAAGGAGGCCCTGCCAGGGTGGTGGGGCTTTATCCAACAGGCAGGACACCAGGACCGCCCCATCACTGCTTCTCTCGTTCCAGGGTGGGTAGGGGGCAGGCAGACAGCGTGTGGTGGGATGGCTCCTTCCCAGCCCCTCCAGCAGGCTGCAGGAAGGGGGAGGTTCTGCCCCGAAACTAGGGCAAGGACTAGACTGGTAGCTGGTGTGGCTGCTGCAAGCAGCTCACCTAGTGTTTGTCTTTGGCTGTGCGGCTGGATGGAAAGAGTCAGTGATGTAGAGCTGGATATCCTCCACAGGGAAGGTTAAAACCTCTGTTCAGTGTAAAGTTGCCATATCTAAGCACTTATGATCATGATATTTATGGCTAGTTTATTCCAGGCTGTTAAAGGCAGCAGTAGTTATCCACAGATAAAGGAAATTCGGCTCCCCTGACACCTTTTTTCCCTGTGGCAAAGGCATGCCTGGCCAGAGTCGAGCACTTGTGGTCTGTAACTCACACGATGGTCCCTGACAGAGTCAGTGCTGGGGCCAGGCACATGGATGTTCAGCATGCCAGGGATCTGGTTCTGCTGTGTAGGAGCTGTAGGGACAGATGTGGAAGATGCCATCTCCCTGCCACTGACTGATGCTGCTGGGGTCCAGGAGGTCCCCAGGTTGCAGGGAGCAATTTGCTCTGCTTTCTTGCTGCTCCCCAGCACCAATGCAGTTATCTCCGCATCCTGTATCCTCTCTGCATGCTGCCATGCTTCCTGTCACCACCCAGCCATCAGCTATGCTCCGTGTCCAGCTCCTGCCACACAGTCCCACCAGCAGGATTGGGACTCTAATTAGGGAGCAATTTAAAGGGAGAAATGGGAGAGTTTATAAAGCTGAGTTTCTCCTGCCAGTGAGTGACATGAGATGTCAGAGAAAGGAAATAAAGGCAAGGATGCAATTCTAGTGCTGCCAAGAGTGTGTGGTGAGTCCTAATGGAAAGTTCTCCTGCTCTTTAAAGCTTGGTCAGATGGCCTAGTTACTGCTTTAAAAGGACCCAGAATCAAACTGCAGCGCCGCACTCGAAGCCTTCAAATAAAGCGAGCTGTGTTTCTGCAGGTCCAGCGAGGCAGAGGCAGGCGATTACACAGAGAAGGGCAGGTCTCTTTATCTTGGAGGGAGACCTACCTATTTTTAAACATTAGCTCCAAATCAGCAGCTCACCTCTTTGTCTGTCACAAACCCTCTCTCGCCTTCTGGAGGAGAGATCAAACACCAGCCCTGTTGCCATTGTTTCTCTCCCAGCGAGATGGATGCGGGACTGTAATCTTCCCACAAAGCTGCATGCTTCAAAGGCATCAAAAGTGCTTATTAAAAGTCCTAGGAAACTAATTTAATAACATCCCAAAGGGCTGGAAAAATCACCACCAGCAGCTCAAAATATAACCTGGTGAGGGAAGATGGGACCCTGCTGGACATGACTCCATCCGCAGGCAGCTGCCTGTGGGGCTGGGGCACTTTGGCACACAGAGCTGCCCTGCTCCCTGCAGTGTGACAGCCCCAGCACTGCCTGCTCCTCTGCCAGGGACACAGCTGGGCAAGCAGGAGCATAGGCCCCTGCCCTGATGGCACCACCAGCACAGTTCATCTAAGTGTCCCCACCAAGGGCTTTGCTAGGCCAGAGACAACCCTGCACAGTGGGGATGGAGTTTGTCCATCTACCTGGGTTCCATGGCTTGGCTTCCCTTGCAGAGCCAACAAGCCCTGCCCTCTCCCTGAGGAAGGACTGTAAGCTTGCCTTTCAAACGTGGGAAGTATCAGGGAGCCTTTGCTGGCCATCTCAGCAGCTGACGGAGCAGCTGCCTGGTGTGGTGCTCACCCTGACTGATGGGCTGGTGAGAGACAAACACACTCCGTACCTGGTGCAGACAGGGGCGCTGGCCAGACCTGCAGAGCCATGCCAGGGACCTGTGTGCTAAGCGTGAGGCAGACCCGCACCCTGCCACAGGCGTGCCTGCCTGCCAACACCTCTGTGCAGCATGCACATGCTCCCAGCAGCAGCAACACGAGGGCTGTGCTCCCTTGCATCCCCAAGCTGGTCCCTACTCCCGGCTAGTGCCAAGCAATGCGTGGGACCCTGGAGCTGCATCCTGTCCAGTGCAGGCTTCTGTGGAAAGGGGCAGGAGATGGAAATTAAGGCTCCAGCCTCTGTCTCGTCCTGCCCATTAGCGGGGCTGTTTTACTCCGGATCATTAAATATGTATATCTTATTACACGCCTTGTTACAGTATTGAGCTCTATTGACTGATAATAAATTCCAAGCATCATCCTGGTCATAAATTTATCTGGAGATGATGAAGACTCAATAATCTAGTCATGCAGATAATATGATAGGGCCTTAAAAAAGATCATTACATTATATGCCAAAATTAAAAGTGAAATACACTTTATTAACACTGTTTCCACACTCGGGGCCATTACTTGTTATATCCCCTCCTGCCCTCCCACCCATCTGCACAATGTCCCTTGGGTGAGCCAGGAAAAGCAAGATGAGGCAAAGCTGGCACAGCTTTACCCTGGCAGGAGCCTGGCAGAGTGGCACAAGGGAGTGCCACTGGGCACCGATTGTCACACTGGAAAATTCTGGTATGACCCCAAGGGTTCAGGGGCCCTGCCTGACACAGCACTGCTACCCTGCCCACTGGGCAATGGCATCTGAGAGTCTCCAGATGTTTCAACAAACTCCGGTGCCAGCAGCCCTCAGCAGGCCCTGGCCATAGCCATCAGAACTAAGGGCACTCTTGGCCCCAACTTATATAAGAAAAAAAATTACCCCCTACAGCTTCAGGTCTCCTGAGAAAACTGCCCACTCACTGGGGTTAAGCTAACAGCTCACACTTGACTGCACCTCTCCTGCATGATTTGGCAAGCCGCAGAACCAGGACGCTGTCCTGACCTGTGCGTGGGTGCACTGCAATGTGCCACAGAAAGCTGAGGAGCAGAAAAGGGGATGTGGGTGCAGCAGGTGTCCCCTCCGAGAGAGAAGGGTTCCTGGCAGGCTCCAGTGCTCAGTGTCAGTCTCAAAAGCCACCTCTCGGTGGGATGGTGAGGTCCGGGAAGCTCACACCCACCCTCCCCGGGGGCCAGAGCTCAGCCCCCTCCTCCCACCAGCCACTCGAAGCCATTCCTCAAATTTAATCAGAAGGTCACAGACGTTTAAACTCCCCTGATGAGGGCAGGCCGGTCTGCCTCCTGCCTGGCGCGGCCAGCCGGGCCACGCTCCCGCCCGTGGATCAATGGCACGCGGCGAGCGCACAGGGCCCCCCCCCGCCCCCTTCCCTCTGCCACCTTTCTCTGGTGACGAGCACCAGGGGGGCCCGCGGATCGATGCCGCGACACGGATCGGCTGCCGGGAAAAACCAATCGCGGATCAGATGGAAACCGACTTCTTCTTGTATCTGCCCGGCTCTCACCGGGATAGATTGGCTGGAGAAATCCGATGGTGAGGGAAGACAAAGGGGGAGGTGATGGCGAGAGGAGGAAAGGGCTGATAATGCTCCTGCCGCGGCCACTCTAATCTGTGACAGCCCGAGGATTTGCTGAAAGCCATTATCACATTGCTCTCCCTTCTCTTGTCCCTGATAAAGCCTCGGCTAATCTGTTTGTTGCAGGTATTGAACGAACGCATTTAGCGAAACAAGGGGTGTGTGCGAGCCTCCCTGCCCGACCAGCACGTTTTATTTCCCTGCACCTCTGGCCTCGCTGTGAGGTGAGGGGGGAGCCGGCAGGGAAGGGACAGTGTTTGGCGCAGCCTTGGTGCAAGCACAGGCTCTATCTACCCTGATGGGCCACACTATGGGCTGAGGTGCTGTGCCCAGCATGGGGGAGGCACCTCTGGCAACCACCCTTGGCGAGTTCTGGGGAGTTTTTCTCTAGACACTGCGTTTCATCTTCGTAAGGCAACTCGGAGCAGACAACGAGCAAAGGTTGGCGAGCGCACAGGGCGTGCTGCGGTGCTGCTGTGGTGCTGCGGTGCTGCAACACATCCCAGCTGGAAGCACTGCTGCAGCCCACTGCACATGCAGCCGTGGGGCACAGCACCCGAGATGGGGTGACATGGAGGTGTGTGCCACGGGAATGACCCCCAAGACCCCTCTGTCTGCAGGAGCCCTTCCCAGCTCCTGCTTGACTGTCCTGGTGCTGACCTCAACCCTTCCCTCCTGAGAGGCTCCTTCTCTGGGGAGGAGAGATAATTCAGTGGCTGTGAAAGCCCAGACCCAGGGCTCCCCCAGTCGCCTGTTACAAACAGTTCTAGTGGAACATTAATTACAGTAATTTAGCCGTGGAACACTAACTGCAGCCAGTGCAATAGCATTCAGTACATTAGTGGCTATAACCCACTCCTTAAAAAAGACATTTGGCTACTGACAGCTGATAAAATGAGTTCTGAAGCATAACCAAAGGGGAAAAAAAATTGTAAGCATGCTGGGGCCAAGGGTGGGGGGCAGCACCCCACAGGGTGGCAGAAGACAGAGGTGGAAGGGCAGGAGGTGGACGCAGGGTCACAGAAGGCACCCTCCTGCCCACCATCTAGCGCATGGTCTGGCAGACTCCCCATGTCACGGGTTGGGCTTGTTGAGGCAGTATGTCAAACAGAAGGACATTTCCCTCTATCTCCCAGCCTCTGCCCCAGGGCACAATCCACCTCCATTCAATCTTTACTCCACTACACATGTTTCCTTTCCAGCCTCGGATTATTTTTTATCATCAAATTACTGTGGCGATAAGATGGAGTAGATGTGATAGTGAGCAGAGCGCCCACCCTCCCCTCTCCCTCTTACCCAGCATCCTCCTCCCTCTGCCACCCGCAGCCTCACGACTCTGAGAAGGCAGGGAGCTTGGTCAAATGTCAGGGGGTGAGGAGCCACCTCAGCCAGCCACACTCACCAGCTGGGACCAAACCACGCCAGGCAGCAAGTGCCTAGATGCAAGCAGACAGCAGCTACCGAACAGCTCAGGTGCCCATCAAGCTGTCCAGGAAAACCTGTGGGGTGCTCTGTCAAAGTATGGAACCCCAGAAGCCATGCCAGAGCTGAGCATTTGCTCCCCACTGCTCCACCATAGCACCCTGGCTCCCTTCTACACTCAATGCAGCAGACTGACACCAGAGATGTCACAGCCCAGTGAAAGCAGCAAGGTGGCAGGGACACCGGGAGCCCTGGCATGGAGGTGGCCAGGAAAAACATGGCTGTGCCATTGCAAGCCTGAGCAGCACCGCCAGGCCCCACCGTGATGAATCCTCCCCATCTCCTTGTTTACTCCAGTCTGCAACAAATGAGTCCCTGCCCATCCGGGGATAGCTCATCCAGAGGAATGCTCTTTCAGGCCTCTCCCTCTAATCCCTATTAATTTAAATAATGCTCGGCCACTCTTCTCAAACTATTTATTATTTATCAGGTTTGTTTATTTGTAGCTAACAGGTAGCGCTCAGCATGCATCCCCGGCACAGGGACAGGGGCTGTTCATCACAGCGGCTCCCCCGCCATCCACCATCCGTCAATTACTCCTGCTTCCTTTAATTAGTAATGAGGACTAATATCTCTGCCTGGGATGGTGGCTGGAGCGGAACTTCCCTCCGGTGGCAACTGAGCAGCACAAGGGAAGGAATGAAAAATAAATACCTGTGCCAGGCTGCTGCTGCTGCTCCTGAAGGAGCAGAGGTTCTTGCCAGCCCCAATGTACCCCTTCCCAGGGCAGTCCAGTCCCTGGCAAGCTCCCCAGGCATCCCCTGTATACTCAAGGATCTTACTCAGCGGGGCAAGGCAGATGATGCCAGTCAGATCCTGATCCATGGGTGCCCTTTTTTGCGTGGCAAGACCATCCCAAACCACGGGTGATTCCCTGCCAAACCCTAGCTGCTGCGTTCCACATGGGTATCAGCAAGGGAAAGCCTAAATTAAATGCCCATTAGAGCCTCTGGCCTCACCTGGCAGTCCCGGGGAGCTCCGTATCAGAACATGCCAAGCAGAGGTAGCCTAATAGTGAAGGCAGCACATGATATAAATGGAGCCCCTTTGATTTATTGACTGGGAGAAGTTTTTACACGATAGCCCATTAAGACGGACGGCTCTGTTTACAGCCAGGCCATCTAGCTATAGGGACCCTGAACTGGATGGTGTGTTTTGCTATTGCTCTTCAGGCAGACATCTCATTAAGGGAAACAGCATATGGAGCTCTCTGGATCTATACTTCATGAGTCCTAAGGGAGGCTTTTACCATTTTTAATAAGCGGGCAAGGTTAGCAAACCTGCAACGTAGTGACCTCCCCTCCCTGTGCGATGGATCTCCCTGAAACGCAGCGAGCTGGACTCACCGTGTGTGTGTGGGACTCCATAAATCACCTCCCCATTGCTGGCCAGGGAAACCGGCTGGGGAGGACAGCACAGGGGGTCTGGACCAAGTAATGCCGCATGCAAAATGGAGTGGCACCGCACAGCTCAGCAGGACACGATGGGGGCTTGCAGCTTGGTGGGGAAGACAGTGGCGCGTGCCCCTGCCCATTGTGCCAGCAGGGTGACAGGCAGCACGTGGGCGGCTCAGTTGGCAAAGGTGCTTTAAGGAGAGAGCATTAACAGGATAGCTACAGCGCAGGAAACGAAACCCCCAGCTGGCTGTCGAGGGGCATTATTCCATATTCAGTAACACGTCTGTTTATGAGAACAAGTAATCTCCGGCAAAGACCTCCGGCTCTTCTCCGATCTGATAAAGCCACGCAGCCTACAGGCAAGCTGGCCCCTCTGGGGGCTGCCACGGATGGATGCCGTGGGCTTAAGTTGCCAGGGCCAGAGGAGGAGCAGAGAGGCAGGCACGTGGGGTGAGCTGCTGAGGAATGGGGTGGAAATGCTGCTGACAGCTTGCCTGATACAGCTATCTGAAGTGAAAGGGCTGGTGCAACGTTGGGTGCTCCTGCTCTGACACTACTTACGCCCCCAGGTACAGCAGCACAGACACAGGCCTCGACTACAGGTAACACATGCTTATGGGCACAGCACCCACCATCTCCTCCTGGCCTGGGTACATTGCTGTGTGCCCACCCGCTCCCCATTAACAGCAATCTGGCTCTTGCCCACCAACCAAGCTCTTTAATCCCTCTTTTTCACTGCTGTGGTACCAGCTAAGCACTATAACCATCAATAGTCACTGGCATTTAACTTGCATGTCTGAAATTCACACCATGGAAAAACCTGCCAGCAAAGCAGAAGAGTGAGAATTTGATTGTTTTGACAAGTCTACCTGGCTCTGGCTGGGAAAGAGGGAAGACGGAGAAGGACAAATGGACAGATATGGTGGCATATTTGGGTTTCTTTCCAGAAATTCTCTCACAAACAGTCTGAGCATCTTTGAAATGAAATTTTGTAGGCAATTAGCTCACAATGTGAACTTAATTGCTTTTGGTATTTAAAAAACCCCATTAAACTAAATGGCCGAGATATTGAGGCTGCTTCCAATGCACAGTAACTACCAGCCTCATTACTGGGACACCAATTCCAGCAGCGGAAGGCACAGACCCATGCAACGTGACCGATGCGGCTCTAACGCTCCCTCTCAGCTTGCAGTCCATGGGCAAGGGGACTGTCAACAGCAGTAAGAGGATGGCTCAGAGCAAGGCTGGCATGGAGCAGCAGTCCAATAGTGTGCTCAGCTCCTGGTTCCCTTAAGCATCATTGTTGGACCAGATGAACCAGATCTGGGCATCTGGAACTGAAGGAAGTATTCATCTCCTTTGGCTTGATGAGAGGACTGGCTGGAATGGGACAGTTCCACAGTGCAGGACTCCTGAGTCCTGCTCTGCCAGGACATCAGGGTGACCTTCACCAAGCTGCTTTAGTCCCTGCTCCTTGGGGATCTCATGGTGTTTGCACTGCCTGCACTTGGAAAGCAGTGGGTGTGTGGCTCCCACGACTGACTATTAAGTGACATAAGCTCAGCTGGTATTATTTATCTCTGGGGACAGCCCCAAAGTTGGCACCTTACACCTCCTTATGCCAGCTTTCCTCCACCATGGACCCAGCAGCACTGCCCTGCTTTGCATTTAGTGCTGTAATACAGCAGGGCAGCCAACAGCAGTGCTTTCACCTTACTTTACTTGTTTGTTTAAATTATTTACATGCCTCAGACACAAGATTGTTCTCCAAAAGGAGCATCCTCTTGGCTGCTGCAGCTTTAAAATGACTTGCATCCATCACTCAATCGCTTTCAGGTCAAACACAAGCTCCCGACTTAATGACCACATTTCCACAGCAACAAATTTGTCACTGCTGTTTGTTTAAAGCCAACAATCTGTAGAAGCACTGTGTGCAAGCATTGAATTAACTCAGCATCTGAATGACTGTGGTGCCAGATCATTCAAATTGCACCTTTCCTCAGATCTTCCAGCAATGTTAATTAATGTTCCTTACGCAACATGCTGCAGTGCACAGGGCTGCTGGAGAGAGCAAAGCCTTATCCCTGCGGTCCTGGGGACACGAGGAGCTGGGTTTCTGGCTGCCCCAGCCCCAGGAGCACAGTCAGGTGTGTGTTGGGGAAAAAGAGGGGCTGGTGGCTCCCCCTCGCTCTGACAGGTCCTACCCGGATTTTCCCCCAAAGTTTAGTGATCTGGCTGAGATGTTCCATGCTGGAAATCCGACTCACACTGGATTTTTTTTCACCAGGAAATTCCAACCCAAACTGTCAATACACTGCCATCAACAAGAATGAAAAATATGTCACTATTTCCCTTAAGTTCCAGCTACTCGTTGTTGTGAGGTTTTGGTGTGTGTGCCCAGATGTTCTGGAACAAAGCCTTGCAGTCTGTTGGAATGGTGTTTTTGGGGCCAGGAAGTATTTTGGATTTCCCATCAGAACCTTGCCAAATTTGGGTAAAGCCAGCCTTGTCTGTGGACCCTGGCAGCCAGCCCTGGGCTGGCCACCTGCTCCCAGTTGCTCAAACTCCACTGGCACCTACTCCAGGCACCTGTGTGGAGAGCAGGAACCCATCTCTACAGGTGCTTGATTACTTCCCTGGGAAGTGCAAGGGAGGAAACTGCTTCATCGAAAACACTTGAGCCAACAAGAGCTGGAGTCAGGTAGGAAACAGGGATGCGGAGTTAGTGGGGCTGGTGGCTGAGATGATACCAGAGACTGGGGAAGGGATCAGGACAAGGACAAAGAGCTGCAACAGGGATAGGGTTGCAGGTTGAGTTCAGCAAGACATGCAGAGAAGTAAGGAATTCAATCCAATGCCAATACACCTAGGGTTCCTCTTGCCATCTGCAGCCTCTGGCTACTCCAGCTCTTGCCTACTAGCAAGTCCTCGGCCCAGTGTCCCTGCCCCAAGTCCCTAGCTGCTGTTCCTGATTGTCTGGGGCATTCACAGATCAGAAACAGGGGCTCCTGAAAGGTTTTAAACTGGAGAGCTAAAGCCTTTCCCCAGCCTCCCTGCAGCTCACTGCGGTCAGCTGGGGCACTATGCTAATCTCTACCTGCCATTGATTTCAGTTCTGTTCTTTGACCTCCACAAATCCTCAAAGATCCCCTTTGTATTTCCTGACAATATTCCATCGTGCCCCAATCCTATGCCAGGAAAGGCAATGACTGATGGCTGTTTGAGCTATCCACTCATGCACAGGGACAGATATGCTGTTCCCTGCAGATGTCCTCCCCAAGAATTCTCACCCTAGCTACAGCATGGAGAGGGAAGCAGTGATGCTCTGATGCCATTCAAACCACAGGAGAAAAGCATAATAAAGGGACTTCCAGAGGGTTTCCTTCAGGATGGTTGCCTTTTTTCTAGCAGGCTGTGGGTTCAAGGAAGCATGTGAGAGTACTTTCAACTGTGCTCAGGTCTCAGCTGTGGAGTTGGCATCCAGCAGACATCCCACTGGAAGGATTTTCTTCTGCTCAACTGAAAACTGATCCTTCAGTGCCAGGCTCCAAGCCTGCATGGGCTAGGATGATCCAATGGATCCAAAGGAAGGAGATGAGATGGTCATGGGCTAGGGCAAGATATTTCTGTCCCTGGGGCCATTAGCTCCCTGATGACCCTCATGCTCTGTGCCATGATCTAAAAGGGGAGCCAGCCACTCAGAAGCGGGTAAGGTCATGCTGCAGTGTGCTGGTGCAGACAAGGAGGGGAAGACAGGATCCTAACAGTGCCTGGGAGATGTTCCTTCCTGAGAGACACTGACAGCATGGAGAGGAAAGGGAAAGGAGTTGTCAGAGATGCACAGACAGGGAAAGGCATTATCCCTTAATGTCCATCCTTTTCTGGCACCCCAAAATGGGTGGGGAATCTCTGCCAAGCCTCTTTTCTCAAGAAAGCCAGGATGCCAGAATTTCAGCCCTTCTGGGTCCCTTCTCTTCCTGGCAGTAATTCACTATGTAAAGAGGCTGGATATTTATAATTATGCTCAAAGTGGCCACTTTGAAAATCTATATGTCTCTAGGCTCCCTGTACATCATAATGTCAAGTCTGTGAATGGAGGCATCCATCAGAGGCCTCACATCACAGACCTTGGAGCTGTGATAAACACTCAGGAAATGCTCGCTGAACCCCATATCCCACCACTGCCTTCTGGGGAAGAGACCTGGCATTTTGGGGGGTGTCCCCATGGGGACTCCTCCAGGAAGAATGCCACCAGATGCTTGTGGGTCGCTGATCAGAGATGAGTATAGGAGCTGGGTCTTGGTTCCTCTAGCCAGAGCCTTCTCTGCTGACCCTCGCTGTCCCCCAGGAAAGGGGGCTTTCTTCCAAGGTGGGACCATCTGAGCCTGATGTTTCCATGCTGTAGCCACACTGTGGGCACACCATCTGTAAAAAGGCAGTTCCCACTCCTCTATCTCTGGGAAAGTGGTGAGCTACAGGGACAGAAAGCACCCTTCAAACATAATTTCTGCACTCAGCCATCAAATCCTCATCCCTTGGCCTTGTCAGTCCCAGGATCCCCTGAGTTTAACGGAGAAAGGCTAGCTCAGTATCAGAGGGACAGGCTCAGCCCCCATTCCCAGTGGGAAAACCAAGCCCCAAAGTGTCTTCTCCAGGACAACAAATGTCAAGAGCTTTGACCTCCACAAATCCTCGAAGATCCCCTTTGTTTTTCCTGATGGTATTCCACCATGCTCCAGTCCCACAATGACCATTGTCTGTGTGAGTCTACCCACTCAAGCACAGGGAAGGACGTGCTGCTGCCTGTAGATGCCCTCCTCAAGGAATGCTCACCCCAAAGCGATGCTCCAGCCTGCTGCCCCACCACGGCTGCAGCGAGTTTTTCACTGCACCTCTCCCAGCGTGGCGATGCAAAGCCCTCACTTTCCATCACCTCCCTGAGAAGTGGGGCAGGCACCCTGCTGGTGAGATGCCCGGAGGAGACCAGGCACACTGCTCTCTGCCAGCAGCGCGGCTTCACTAACGCTCTGCCCAGGCTGTTCTTAAAAATTTATTACTCTGTTGCAACATGAAAAATAAGACAGAGAAGTAATCATTAGTATAACTATAACTCCCTGTGCAATAGTCCCACTTGTAAATTGAGATTTATGCTTGCAGCTGCCGATATTTTAGAGGCCGGTGCAGGCGGCGGTGGCAGTGCAGCCCCGCTCGGCGCTGCCCCAACGCTGTTACAGTTTATCACAATCTGCAGAGATTATTGCAATGAATAATACACAACAGGCTGGCAGTGAAGAACTATTCCTGATCAAATGCTTCTGTAAACAACTGAATAAATAATATTGCTCAGCCTCTCTTTAGAGCCCTCAGAGGCCCAGGGAAATCTCTCATTACTCAGCAGGAGAGGCAGCGGGAGCCTTGGAGGTACCATGAGGGAGGGACTCAGTAACTCTGGGCAGGCATTGGGCATCCCAGGGACTGGCAGTTGCCAAGTACGCAACTCATCCCACCATTTTTTTGACCAAAAAGGAGGCTGAAAGACTGAAAAGACCTGTTCATGGTCCCACAGCTTCATGTGCAGCCAGAATAACCCGCTCTGAGAGACAGACAGATGCAAGCATAGACATACAGGTATTGCTGTCCTCTCTTCTGCTTGGCCAGGCTTTTGCTGCCTTCTGATATTGAGTGGGTAGCAGGTAAAGAGCAGGTCTGGGGACAGCCTGGCCCACAGGCAGCCAGCTCCTGTTTGCAGCAGGGATGGGGCGTTTGGGGCCAAGCAGACTGGCAGCAGGGCTCCACGCATTCCCTGAAATGTCAGTAAGTAATGCAATGTGATCAGGGTTGTGCACCAGCAGCTGTAGAAAGGGCATTTCTCACACAGCTTGAAAGGATAAAGTTCAGCTCCACTATGCCCCAGGTTGCTCACTGCAGCAAGCTCCAGCTTGGCTGCCATGCCATGCTGCCACGGGCATCAGGTCTCTAAAGACCCCTGCCCAAAAGGCAAGTAGGGGAGATTCACCTCTTCTCCAGCACCTGTCGCACAGAGGTGTTTTATTTACTTTTTGAATGTCTATGCTCAAAATGCAATCAGTGGAGGGGGCAGGACTTGAAAGGAGCTAAGGAAGGGTTATCATAGAATAATAGAATCATTTGGGTTGGAAGAGACCTGAAAGATTATCTAGTTCCAACCAGCCCTGCAGCATCTCTCCAGTGTTTCAAAGCTCTCACACCATACTTTCTGTGAGGTGGTGTCTACGTGCCTCAGCCCTGCAGCACCTGCAGGCAGGGAGCACCTCCCTGCAGCCATGTCCTGCCTGCTTCAGTACCAGCTCCTAGGTGTTGCCCCTGCTCCCCACAGGCTCTACCCATGGCTGAGACCTGAGGAAGGGTGAGAGAAGGAGAGCAGTAAAGTTTGCATCCTTACATCAATTGCTCTACAGCTTCTGCATGTGCAGGAATCAGCTCCAATTAATCCCCCTTCAGCTTGGCCCGCCCGCTTCATTACCTCCTCTTGATGAGAACCATCAGTGGGGCCTGTATGATTTTGCTAATTAGCCTCACTTCGTTTATCATTTCCATTTTCTCCCAGAGACGCTCGGCTTGCTGGGCGACAGCTTCATCTCCCGCTGAAACAATGCAGCCCCTTCTGTGCCTGTCTCACTTAGCGCTGTCACCGCAGCCATTATGAAATTGGGGTTTCATTTACACACTAATTAAACATTACAGCTTGTTCACAATTACAACATGGGGATGAGGAGGTAACTAATTACTTAAGAAATGAGCTAACATTTATCTCTGATTCCTCCCCCCCAGCCCACTGCTCTCCTCTCCGATCAAGATTAGAAATTGTTGCTGGACGCCAGCAGCCCAGCGCACCCCTGCTCACCTCCACGTGTGCTGCATCCCCTTTTGGGGTCCACACTGAGACCCCAGCCAGGAGACATTCCATCAACCCTGTAACTGCAGCTGGGATGATGGGGAGCTGTGGTGGTGACACATGGCACTATGCCAAATGGGCTGCAGAGGGATGAGTTGTGATGCTGAAGATGCATCTGTCCTGGCTAGCTCTGCCTGCTGATGGGGTGTCCCCTAGACAGCTCAGCCGTGGTGGCAGCAGGGACTGAGGTGCTCCCTGAGCACCACAGCCCCCTTGCACCTACTGGGTTCTTGCCCGTGGGGTTAGCGACTGGCTCTGCACAGAGGCCAGAGATGCCAGCATACCCTCCATGTCCCTGCTGATGGGCAACTCATCCTGAAAAGACATTTTCTTCAGGGAGGAATTAACATTTAAAACTGAGAACCATTAGAGTAAACAAAGCAGGCTGTCTGTTGGATCAAAAGGTGACAGAAAGCATGGGCTTGGGACACAAATATGACTGGAGAGCTGGACCTGGAGGAGTAGGTGAGGAGAGGAAGGGGAAGGTCCCTTCATTCAGCCCTCCAGTAGGGTGGTTGGCATCAGCATGGAGTGCCCTGTGCTCGGCCTAGCAGGGCAGGATGCTGCTGCTGTGCAAGCAATAGCCTCCTTGCATGAGCAGTACAGGACTCCCATGTGCCACCGTCACAAGCAAGTGGTCCTTGCCTCGACACACTGAGGGCAGATGGTGGTGGGTGTGGGCATCAGCGGCAGGGTGCAGGCAGGCTGCACCTAGAGCTGCAGAGGGTTAGAATACAGGGCAATGGAGAAGGCTAACAGCAGCAGGGACTGTCTTGGGATTGGTGAGAGGGTGCACGGCTGTCGGCAAGGCAGCAAGCTGGCTGCTGGGAAAGGCTGGAAAGGCCAGAAATGCTGCTGGGGTGTCTGGACACCAGCGTGTGCCTGAACACTCCTGCAGGATCTGGGAAAAGGCAGCACTGCTGCAAAGCCTTTGAAACACAAGAGACTCCCCCCATAAACAGCCCTAAGCACTGGAAATGCTCTCAGAAAAAAACATCTAGTTCAGCACCAGACAATTAAGGTTCTTTTCCAACTCTTAACCTGCGATTTTGAGACAAAGAATTTAGCCTTGGTACGACCTGAACTGCTAATTGCTTTCCTGATCCTCAGTCAGAGAACTGAGCCAAAACATGGGCACACACACAAAAAAATAACCTTCCCCATCTGGGAGCAAATTCAGAGCTGCTATCCGGGTGAAGGGGATGTTCTCTTCTTGCCTTCGAGCAGCTTAAAAAATAATGATCAGGAAACAGTTAAGCAAAAAGGGGGTGAACTGATGGTTTAAAAAAAAGGGAAAAAACTCACACACCACTTTATAATAATAGTAACAACTCATTCCCATAGTTTTTATCCTTCCTGTCTCTAGCCCACAAAAAAAAAAAAAAGAAAAAAAAAAGAAAAAGGAAAAAAAAAAAAAGAAACCCTGAGCTAAACTACTGACACTGGCTGGGAGCTTAGAACTGCCGCATCAAACAGAGCCCTTGAATCTCCTGAACATAATTGTGCTGCCCTCTAACCTCAACCTTCAATCAGTGCAGTGTAACTATCTCATTTTAGCCTACAGGACACACCCCTCTGCTAACTAGCAGCCATATTCTTCTCATTAGGAGACTGCTCTGGACGGAAGCGAGGAGGTAAAGCCGTTGTCTCTCTTTTTCTCTCCCTCTCTCGCCTGTTATATATGTACTTCTGGAGGGGGAGAGCACTAGCAGAGGGCTTTGTGGGTGCTGGTGATGGTTCAGCTGTCAAGCTCTGAGTGCCCATGGCATGCAAATGAAGCCAAACCACTGGTTCTTGGTTGGGAACACACAGGGCAGGAAAGAAGACTCGACCCCAGTACCCCTGGCACCAGGAGGCTGGCCCCAGGGAGCTGCAGCTACTGCATGGAGAGGGCTTCCCAGCAAGATGCTGCTGCTGCTGTGGTCTCTGCAGGGCATGAGGCTGAGGGCCCTGCCTGCCACAGGCTCACCCCAGGTGAAGGGTCCCCTGAGGTGGCAGTATCAGGGTGTGGGTCCCTTGCCTACTGGAACCAGGTTGAGAGGAGTGGTGGACACAGAGACAGGCGTGTCCTGTAAGCACAGGCACCATGCCTGCTGCTGAGAGGTGTGCAGCAAAGCAAGGGGTAATGCAGAGTTGGGGTGCAGCAGGGAGGTCTGCACGGAGACAGACCTTCTGTCCAGGTGCTCTCTTCCTGTGGACTTTATAGCCTAAGTGTAATTTTTAGCAGAGGCTGACTTCAGCCAGAGAACTTACTTAGGACTGCCAGGTGCTCTCCACACTGAGAGGTTTGCATCACATCATGGGTAGGGGCTTGTTTACGGTTAAACATCAGCTCAGTGCCACGGGGGGAGAGGCAGCACAGTCCTGTAGTGATGGGCACAGCAGCCCAGACCCACTGATCTTGCTGCAACTCAGACACCATCTGCCAAAAACTGATGGGAGCTCTTGAGCCCCTGCTTCATACCACGCCCTCAGAGACCTCCAAGCACGCAGGACAGACATGTTAGACCACAGCACTGGACATGAAGCCTTGGCCCCAGCAGCATGGACCAGTGGGCTCACCCTATGCTGCACCCATGACCCCATCCTCCTGTCCAGGTCCTGCACTCTGGTGGCACCCAGTTTGGGGCCCAGGCTGAGAGGAGCTGCTTAGGCTCCCACTGGATTTGAAGAACTCAGCTTCCAAGCTGGAGCAGTACTGGTCAAAGCCTTTTGGGAACAGAGAGAAACTGTGCTGCAGGGCTCTGTCACAGGACCAGGAACAAGCCAGAGCTCAGGTGGTTAGTGGCACAGCTGCCATCAGCCTGTGGCAGCTTTGGGAAGAACCTCATACTGTGGAGGATAAAGAGGGGAGCAGATCCCTCCTGATCCCACTGCAGACCCACAAAGGGAGCAAGGGTGGCAGTTTGGCTGTTGCAGCTCTCCCTTCCTGCCAGAGCCATTTGCCCAGCGATTTCAACTCATCAGCAACTTGGGAGTGGGGGAATTACACTGATTTGTGTAAAGACAGAGACAAGCGCAGTCCTGGACGTTTTTTTGATGCTTCAGTGCCAATCTTCCCCACTCGGCAGCATCTCCCCCATCCAGGTCTCAACACTGGAACCTCTGCTGAGTTATTAACACAGTCCAAGTTCGTTATCTTAAACAGGCCACTCAGGACATGGGGCAGCGATCCCTAAACCAATTAATGTGATCCCTTGATTTCAGGGGAGAATGAAGAGGGGATTGTCAGCGCAGCGTGAGGCAGCAGTTACGGGTCAGAGCCTAACAGCACAGAGGTGCCCGTTAGCTTTTAACAAGAGGTGGGGGCTGGTGGGCAGCTGCCAAACCTGGCTTCTCTCAGAGCCCTTCTCTGCATCCGCATCCCTGGCCTACCACTGCACAAGGAAGAGGTGAAGGAAAGCTGCCCCATGGTGCTTAACAGGCATCTGGATACCTAAAAAGCCTGGGTTGGGTTTGCTAGGAGGAGAGAGTGACGGTACCACCCTGTGGCACTCAGCACAGCAGGCACACAGCACGGAGAGGGCTCACCTCTGCTGCAGTGGAGACAACCTGAGCACTGGTGGTGCTTGG
The DNA here is from genome assembly GCA_013400475.1 of Tricholaema leucomelas. Classification (NCBI taxonomy): domain Eukaryota; kingdom Metazoa; phylum Chordata; class Aves; order Piciformes; family Lybiidae; genus Tricholaema lacrymosa; species Tricholaema leucomelas. The sequence goes on along the minus strand of WAAF01002817.1, from coordinate 1,406,528 downwards.
TCTGAAGGCCCTGGGCATTCCTGGGTGCCAGGGGCAGCATCACTCCGCGGCCCAACACTTTATTTCTTTCTTAGCTTGGCCATTTTTTAAAAGCAGAAGTTCTCTTAGCAAAGTCTTTTTGGGGAGGTGGAGAGAGTAGGAAGCCAAAGAGAATCGTCTTGCTAGTCAAAGCCTTTAACAACTATTTTTAATATCAGGCAGAGGAGCAGGATTTTGAAATGAAACAGCCGGTGCTTCTTTGATGGGTGAGCTACAGATCTTGAAACAAGGTCCATTCCCTCCTCCTTCACTAACTAACAGCCATATTTCTCTCATTAAAGACAATCTGGCTGTATTTTCAAACTTCTTAACAAGGCGATCACCGTAATTTGAGATTTCTATTATCCATGCTCCTGTTACAGTAGTCTTTTAAGCAGCTAGCTTTTTGTGTGTGTGTGCGCTTTCTTTCACAGACTTTGTCTCTCCCCTCAAACTGCCATCAGTGGTAACGACGTGCAGGAAACGAGCACGGAGAGCCATCTTCCCCCCCTTTCTTTTTGGTACTGGGTTGTGTGGGGATAGCAATAAGGAATGAAATAAAAGGAGAAATGAAGTTTGGTTATCTCTTATCTGGAGTTTGGTTTTTAATCCGCCCAGGAGCACAAAAGAAGCCAATGCAGTACGTTATCTCCCCCATCGATCATGGACCCATCTCCCCAAAGACCCCCAGCTCTCTCCCCTTCCCAAAGGCACCCGGCCATGGCCCCCTCCCTGCCCCATTAGTCCTTCACTGGGCTCTGCCAGATGGATGCAATTTGCATAATATCACCGGCAGAGGCTGGCAGATCAACTGGGGTCAGGCTCTGACATCTCCAGCACAGTCTATCTCCAAGTGCTAATTTGGACTGCATTGATCTCTCCTTCTGATTTCTTTGTCATTTACGTCTGCAACGGTTTGACAGGAGATACAGAGACAGACAAGGGGGGAAAAGAAGGGGAGGGGGGGAAGAAGAGGAGAGAAACAAAGATTGTAGTTACAGATGTCTTTAAGGGAAAAACTAGATTAATCCAAGGACTCCTCTGAGGGTTGCAGCTTTGTAACATCCTAATTATCCTATTCTTATGAATTCTTGTACAGGCTTAGAGGGGGGTCTTGCCAGCGAACTCAGGGGAATGGAAACTTGTTAAATTGTGCTGGAGTCTCTCTGGCTGGTTGCTACCCCTTCCCCTCTTGCACCTTACAATCAACTCTCATTAGGTGAAGTAGGGAAACTTAAATATGGTGTCCCTCACAGACAGCCTTCACTCTGTACCTCTATCACCACCCTCATTAAAGGCAGGTCTTTCCCAAAACTTGTGCAGGAGTCTCTCCTTCTTGCAAAGAGGGACCACAGTGCTCACAGACTGACACTGGCTAGGGATGCCAGAGCTGGGACAACGTGGATACTTAAACCATGGAGATAAGGGCTAACCCAGGTGGGATAGTAGCATTCCTGCAATCCCCCGGGATGCAAGTGTAGGAGGGTAGGTCTGGGGAGACATTGCTGTTGCAGGACAGCAGGATGCTAAAAGGCACCTTCCACTGGAGTCCACTGCAGAGTGGGGCAGGCAATGCTTGCTCCTAATGGAGATGTTTATGTTCATTAACAGGAAATTCTTTCCCACCTCACAGGCCAGGGAAGACGTGTTACCATTTAGCCTCGTCTGGGACGCACCGCAGAGACACCAAGGCACCAAAGGAAGCCTGGGGGAAATCAAAACGTCACTTTGTGTTTTACCTCACTACTTTTTACAGAAAAAGCTCTCCAGAAAGCTAATGATCTTCCAACGCCTCTCACATAACCTGTGTCTCACTGTGTCAGAGGATGTATCACAGTGCATGGGAAGTGGTGCTTGTTACAGGGGCAGAGGAGTAAGTGCTAGCAAAGACGTTTTACCTGCCCAGTACAACATGTGACAGGATTTGGTCGGTGGAAGGGTTGTTTCAGCAGTATGTGTGTGTGTGAGGGGAATATTTTGGAAGGCTCAGCCACAGGATAGCCAACAGCAGTATGGGTCCAAGGCAGTGTAAGTGTCTCTCTAGCACCAACCAGTTCACGTCTGCACACTTCTGGGTTTGAGACTGTCTGATTGGCAAGACAAAGCACACAGAATAGAAAGCAGTGGCCTCTCCCTGTGCTCCCAGTATGCCAATAACAGTTTAGAGTGATACAAAACCCACAGATTCAAGACATTTCTCATCTATTACTGGAGACAAGAATTGGGCTGAAAAATCACAACTGGCCCGCGAGGGAGAGACAGACAGCAGATGTGCTCTTCTTGCCAGTCCCCACTGCTGGTCCTAAAACCAGAGGCCAGAGGAAGGGGTGGGGACAAGAGCAGCCAAAGGGCAGCTCCAGGACAATGCTAGAACTATTCTGCTGGGAGTCCACTAGGTCTGAGGATTGAGACAGATCTGCCCTGACCTGCAGCTGGGCCTCCCAGACACAACAACAATATTCAGTGTGACACCGGAGCTGCACACATGACCACTTCCAGTCAGCAGAGAGAGGCTTGCATATGCTTTCCACACATCCCCAAGGAGTGGGCATGGCTGGGAGGAGGACACAGTGCCCCCCCCCGCCTTCTTGGTGTCGTCGTCCCCCCTCCTGTTCTTGGTCAGCCCAAGCCTCAAAGTCCATCTCAGCCTCCCCCCAAGGGACCATGAGCACTCAGGTGAGGAGTAAGGTGTAAGGAACCCATCACACCCCCGGCAGGCAGCGGGGTCCCCACCCCTGCGGACACAAGACCAACTTTTGGCAGGGGAGGATGGAGGGGTGAGTGCAGTCAACACAAACACTCAATCATCCTTCCTTTCTTTGTGCCTCCTTTGTTAACTGCAGGAAACAGCTGAAAGACCTTGAGTTTCCCATTGCAGCGTGTATGGGAACAGAGCTGCAGTGATCAGAACATACCCCCTGCTGCTCCTGGGGAAAAAGGGAGAGCAGAATCCTTTCTAAAAAGGGTTTACGATTAGAAGAGTGTTCTGTCACTCTGGCACGCAGTAATCCACTGCGCCACCAAGTCCCTTCAGAGAGATGTCGAAAACTTAAATGACTGAAAGCAAAAGAGCCCCGGCTCAGGTTCCCAGGCAGCCAGACATCCTAATTATCTTTAGATCCACTCCCACATGGAGGGGAGAGAGCACACAAGAGTAGGAAAAAAAAAAAAGGAAAAGAAAAGAAAAAGAAAGAGGGGGAAAAAAAGACTGTCACATTGCTTTTTTCTTTTTTTAAAAGCTTGTCTCTGCTCACTGCTTTTCCAGCTGTGACACCTCTCACGGTAGTTAATTAGAATCATGTCACCGCGTTAATGTGCTCTGACTGGACTCTGACAGACGCACATCCTCTCTTCGGCCGCCCTGCTTGGTCCTCCCTCCCCACCGCTCCTTGGGGATGTGGGGCTCAGGGCTCACGGCGGCACCCCCTGCCACCTGCCGTGTCCCCGCGACCATGGTCTGGCAGGTGCCCTGGCACAGTGGGCTGGTCCCTGCACCCTGCCTGCCTGGGTGCCAGGCCATGCTGCCTGGCTGCAACAAGCGGCACGCAGCCGCTCCACCTGTTCTGGATCTGCCTGACCTTTACGAGCACTAATTCAAAATGACACTGCTCATTTGATGACATTTCTGTTGATTTTTACTTAAGTCTCTTTTAATTATTTAACTTGGAGTCTTTCCCCTCCTGCCTCGGGCTGGGGCTGCTGTGAGTGGGGCAGTGGTCTTGAGGCAGCCCTGTGCCCAGCTCTGCAGCAGTGAGTCCTGCGCTCGGCTCTCGCTCTCAGTATGCTTTGGCATAAGGATGGTGTGGTGAAATGGCACTGCCCCTAGGCACAGAACCAGCTGTATGCCACCTCTGCTGAGAAATGAAGTGCAGAAGAAGAAGGTTTGCCTGGTCCAAGGGAGTGTGGGGTTCTCCAAGGCTCCTCCAACTTCCTGGAAGGGACAGGGAGGGTGGGACCAGCTCTAACAGCCATGCAGATGCGAGCTGGCATAGAAAGTGGTCCAAAAAGTGTGGGGGGGTGTTCACAAAATGCTGTCCTCGTTCCCTTGTGCCCCCTGCCCTGATGCAGAGGAGGCAAGTGAGCATCAAGGGTGACTGGCAGCTCTACAGACACTGGGCAGGATGCACCACTGTAAGAATTGGAGAAACTGAAGAGAGGAAAGGAGAGCAGGGAAGAGTGAGAGGAAGCTGACATAAAGCCAGCAAGCTCCTAGAACCGCAAGCTGCCAGGGCCACATGCTCCCAGCACCTCACGGGGTGAGGAAAAGCCTCATCAACCCTTGCCAAGCTCCCAGAGGTAAGAGCTGGCACTGACAGCCAAAGACCCCCATTACAGCAGGTGGCCAGCTGCCTGCCACTGCTCTTAGCGAGTGCGGCCCTCACCGCCCTCTCCTTCAATGTCAGTGTGGAGAGCAGCCCAGTGCACTGGCACATGAGCAGGCAGAGGGATGTGGGGAGAGGGATGGTGCGGCCAGGCAGAAGGCACCCTGGCAGGCGCTGGCCCCGCTCCCTGCCGTGGTGGCAGCTCCAAGCAGTTAATTAGAATCGTGTCACTAAGTAAATGCGCTCTGACTGGACTCTGACAGCCGCTCACCTATGACACTGGGGGCCAGGAGACAATCCACATCAAACTACTGCAGTGTGACCCTTTTAACACAAAGAGTAAACTCACTGCACATTGAGTTGAAGCTCATTAAAACTGTCTACTCTGCGAGCATCCCATTAACCTCACTGTTAAAAACACGCAATTCCTCTTCTTCTTTCTGAGGCCTAATTAATGCTCTAGATCAGGAACAATATCACAGCCTAACCTTCCGAGATTTCCAATCAGTGAATGAAAAGAGAGAGATGGAGCCAGAAAGGCATGGTGGCTTGCTGGGTTGCTCACTGCATGGGCTGTTGACCTGCACAGGCAGGTAAGGGCTTTTCCACTTGGCATGGCAGAGGCACTCAGAGGGAGTCAGGCACAGTGCTGGCTGAGGGGACCATGGTACAGGGAAGAAGGCGAAGCCCTGTGCAGAGGCTCACAGCTCATGAGGTTACACTGGCTGGTGTAAAACAGCCCAGCAAGGGCACAGTGCCAAGGCAGGTGCCACTAGGGGGCTAGATCTGCTGGTCACCTTGGATGGGTACTGCCGGTTCATGAGCAGGAGACAGGGTGGCCTGGTTATCCTTCTTCCTGGAAAACGTGAAAAAAACTCCAAACCAGACATTTAGAATTAAATCTAAATTCGTAATAGTGCTAAAGATCCAATTAAATTCAACCAGATTCAAAAAAGACCAGTAACAAGAGGTACCATGATGTTTTAAAGCCAGTCAACACACTGGAGGCGGGAGCAGAGCTGACAAATGAGGAACAAACTTTCCCAGCAGAGGCTGCTTCTCCACATTTGGAATCTTTTGACTTTGTTTGGGTGCATTTTCAGTTCAATAACTGGCTTGATCAGAATGGAGAAACAACAAAGGACTGGGGAAAAAAGGAAAAAAAAAGAGGGCCTTTTATCTTTTCCACTATCAGGGAAATAAACCAACCAACAAACTGAGACGGGACAGGATAATCACAGAATCACAGAGTATCAGGGGCTGGAAGGGACCTTGAAAGCTCATCCAGTCCAACCCCCCTGACAGAGCAGGATCTCCTATACCAGATCACCCAGGAACGTGTTGAGGCGGGTTTTGAACATCTCCAGAGAGGGAGACTCCACAACCCCCCTGGGCAGCCTGTTCCACTGTTCTGTCACACTCACAGTGAAAGAAATCCGTCTTATGTTGAAATTAAACTGCCTATTCCTCAGCTGCCAGCCACTGCTCCTTGTCCCATCATTGGGCATCACCAAGCAGAGCCTGGCTCCATCCTCCTGGCACTCACCCTCCACATATTTATAGCCATTGATGAGGTCACCTCTCAGTCTCCTCTTCTCCAAGCTAAAGAGCCGGAGCTCCCTCAGTCTCTCCTTGTAAGAGAGATGTTCCATTCCTTTAATCACCTTTATGGCTCTGCGTTGGACTCTCTCAAGCAGTTCTACGTCTCTCTTGAACTGGGGGGTCCAGAACTGGACACAGTTCTCCAGATGTGGCCTCATGAAGGCAGAGTAGAGGGGCAGGAGAACCCCTCCCGACCTACTAACCGCAGCCCTTCTAATACACCCCAGAATGGCATTGGCTGTCCTGGCCACAAGAGCACATTGCTGGCTCATGGTCAACCTCCCATCAGCTAGGACCCCCAGATCTGCTAACTCTAAAATCTTGAAAGGGTGGCTTCCAAAAACACTCCTTCAACTCCCTGGACACTTCTTGGTTTCATGAACCTACAAAGTATTCTGAAATTTAGTTTTCCTTCTGTACTGAGTACCTGCAAGGGAAACAGGATTTTACTACTAAAGCCAATGCAAACTGCATCTAGGGCTCTTTAGCATGGCACTCCAACTACATCCAAAAGAGTAACCACGAGTAATAATTTACTCACCACCTTTTTAAGGACAAACAGGAAATCACTCTTTTTCTAATGTAACAAGTACCTAAAAACTAAGACTAAAGGCCGCTTATATAATCAAACTAAATGTAGCAAAAATATGGTATTAGATGAATAAAAGAACAACCAGATTTAACAACTGGGCAGTGGTAAGGAGAGCTGCACTTGGTTTGATAGGTGTTGGTCACTAAAATCTGACCTTTTACAAGGAAACGGTTTAAAAAAGGCAAAAATAAAAGAACACCAATTACTGAAGCCAAATGATCTGACAAGATTTTAATCCTTTGGATTTATATCAGTCCCTGAAAAAGCAGAGAGACTGCAGTGCAAGAAGTCAGCTTCACTGATGTAGAGCCTGTGAACGCTGGTGTTTGCATGAAAGTGCTAAGAAGGCCACTACATACTGCACGAAACTCAAACACAGGTTTTAAGAATGGCAACATGTATATTTGTAAGATGGATAACTCTCTGGCAAGACTCAACTTCTGGTTTTCTGAGGGTGAAGAAAATGCTAGACAAAAAAGAGTTCCTCAGGACCAGATCCTACAGCCCATGCTAGACCTGACACTCATTTAATCCACATTTGAGGAGATATGGAAGTTGCAGAAAGTCATCTCTGGTTCTCAGAGACACATTATCAAAGCAAGAAAAGGCATGAAAGAACAGGAAATGCACTCTTTTTTCCTCCTTTTTCACTGCCAAAGATTTCCTCCATCCTCACTGGAGCAGGACTTTCTTGCTTCCTTATTCCACCTGGCACTTCTCAGCAGGTTGAAATTTTGACATTTCCCTCATTCCTTTACCTTTTCCCAGCCAAGAAAAAAAGCTGCAGCAGACCCTTTCCCATCTAACCCAAAGGCAGCTGTATTTAGTGACACAGGACACTTCATTACCACCTCAATGAGATTTGTGGCTTGCTTGCTCATAAGTAGAAACCAGATGAAAGCTAGAAGGCAAGCCCCATTCAGCAGTATGCTGCTGTGTATGCCCAGCTTATGTCCCCAGTGGTCCAAGACTCCATCATGCTGCTCCAGCATGAGCTTCTCCTGTCCATATGCACCAGATGCTTACAGATGAGGTTACTACACAGACTTCAGTCTTGGCCATACAGTGTGTTTGAGCACCCTGAACTCACAGATTTTGAACAAGATGAGATGAAACACAGAGTGGGACTGATCCCAGATCATATCAAACACAGGGATTTGGAGCAGGTATCTGCTGAGCCAGTGAATCAGAGAGTGATCTGAAAACAATCCACTAGTAGAGATGGCCAAATTCCTTGCAAATCATTCAGAAAAACAAGTGGCCATCCCCTGCAATTTTTCTGTCAGATTTAGGAGAAACATCCATATTGCACATTCCTGCACAAGCAAGCTGAGGCTCCACAGAACCACCTGTGCTCCCCACTCCAGACTGCTCCCTACATTGACAGGAAAGGAGCTGCATGGATGCTTTTACTTTCACGGCACAGTATTCATGAGGCTGGTGTGGCTGGCAAACAGACTGCCTTAATGCTCCCTTCTCAACCCTCTTTGTTTTGCAGACTTCTGGACAAGGGCGACCCCTCACAGCCATGAAAATCAGAGGCTGACCCTGGTTACACCTGCTTAGAGCAGCCCCAGGAATCCCCCTCTCCAGCTCACTCAACTTCCCTCAAATTTGCTGCACACCAGCACCAGACCCAGAAGAGATGGAAAGCTCCAGACTGCATGGGAGCACCTCCAGAGCCAGCTGCTCCTGTCTTACCATGGGCAGTGAGAGCAGGCAGGTAGTGTGCTCTGCTGTTATCCACTCTCTTCTCCAGCAGCAGTCCTTGAGAAATGGTCATTTATTTGGCTGAGTGGGCAAGGCTATGTCAGGAGCAAGGCTCCTTACAGCTGAGATGGGGAGGGCAGTGCTAGACATGGAAATGGAAGTCTCCTCTTAGCCTTGAAGCAAGAACAGTTGAGCATGAAGATGGGCAGTGATGAAGATTGGGCAGGTCTCAGGGTGGCTATCAGAACTGGGCTGATTGTGCCCAGTCCAGTGGCTGATAGGGAAAAAGCTTGGATGTGAAGGATCAACACTTGCTCCAGGACGAGGAAGCAGAGCCAGACCCAAGGAAGACAGGCTGCCTTTGCAGTGAACAGCACCTCCTCAGTCCCTGGCCTGGGGATCTCTCAGGCTGTCACTAGAGCCAACATCTGACTCATGCCTGAAAAGTCAGCAGGCCAGGAGGCTAGTGCCCTGACAAAATGCCAAGCAAGGCATGTCTCCAGACACCAGCATTGCCATGAGCCTTCTCCCAGGAAGTACATTGGGCTACCAAACCCCAAAACCAGCAGCTATGACAATGTGGGCAGCAGCTGTGCCTGGGGCTCTCAAGCTGGCTGGGAGGAGAAGCTGTTCTTCCCAGCTGCCATTCAATGAGCCATTCCTTCAGCTCGTTCCCTGAGGCCCAGCCTGAAATAAGCACAGGGTGCCAGGAGCTGCTGGCTCTGCAGAAGGACTGCAGGTGCCCAGGGCAGAGCTGCTCTGGATCCAGCCAAACAAAGCAGGCAGCAGGCTGCAACACACGAGGCATGTGTGCACTGTTGGCAGTGTTGGGGAGAGGAAGACCATCATGCTGCTGGCCTGGCATCCTCCACAGCACCCATATAAACCCTCCACCAAAGAGCATGGGAAGGGCAGACTTGCCTCTGGGTTGGAGTGTTGCAAGAGGGGAGCTTGGCACCTGTGCCTCACTCCTCCACGGGCAATCCACCCGTGGCTCATCCCGCACTGGAGAGTGCTGGGAATGCTCCCCCACAGAGGGAGCCTGGCCGAAATGAAGAAGCAGAATCCTCCTAGAGAACTGGAGTGGAATGGGACATGAACAGCATATTTCTGAACTTCACCAGGCAGAGACATCTGTGCAAGACAACAGCACTAAGATAAACATGGGCAGAAACCAACGGCAGACAGATGATACTCCAGATCTGGGGACAGTTTGTTAAAGTAAGAGCTCTTGACATAAAAGTACGAGGAAAGAAAAGGCACAAATCAACCCTGCAGAGCCAAGGAAAAGCCCAAGCCCCCACGGGACATACACATGCAACTCCTGCAGTCCCTGCTCCCTCCCCGTGATCCCCCCCCGCAACATGGCACACAAGCAAGGCAAATCTGCTCCCAGGCAAGGAAGCAAATTTTAATGCTACCTCTGTCAATAATGCAACCAGATCCATAGTTCAAAAGGAGCTTGCTAATTAAAAGCTGGTGAGCTTTAAATAATTCATCTCCTTAACTTGGATTGATTGGAGAGTTTAATGGTTAGTCTTGAAACAATATTAAACAGTCTTCTCAAGGCCCAGGTAGCCAGTGACTTTTCCAAGTAAATCTTACCTCTTTGTGAACGTTAATGCCCACAAGTCACTGGGGATGAAGGACTGGGAGACAGAGGAACACCTCACTGCTGGTGTCCAAGAGGCAATCCAGTGCCCCCGCAAAGAAACAAGACAGGCAAGAGCAGTGCAGCCCTGAGTTACAACCCTGCCTACAGTCCAGTAAATCTGAGCTCCTGCCCATACCGCAGCCTGCTGCCGCCCCAGCTCCGTGCCCCCAGCATTAAGCAGCAGGCAGATTTATGGCCTCAGCATCCCAGGCCAGGTCTCCCTCCACATATCACTTTGATCCCTGGTGCAGAGGAGCTAGGGGAAACCTGGAGCTCTGCCACTGTGCATGGTAGTCTCAGTTGTTTATCTTGGAGCAGGCTGCAGGACTATGAAACTCATCACATACATGAGCAAATGTGATGCTGATTCAGTTCTCCAGCTGAGGCCACGCATCTTCACTCTGTAGCATGTTTCCAGCCAGTTTCTGAGGCTGTGCAGCCTGGCAGAGCCTCCCTTCCAGTACTGTATGCAGCATCCAGAGCTACTGGAGGACTGGTCCAATAGGGAGCACATCCCACCTAGCACTGGGACAGCTGCCCTGTGCTCCAGGCACTGTGTCAACCCTGGTGCTATTCACATCCACACCCATCCTGAGCGCTGCCAGAGTGGCCAAGGAGGAGAACAGTTACCCAGTCAGAGGGACGGGCACACTGGGATGTGCCAGTGAGAGAGAGCTCATCCTGCTCTGACACATTGTTGTCCTATTCACCATCCAGAGAGCCTGCAGCCATTTGGCTGGCTCTCAGCACCCCAGCCAGGATCAGCTCGCCATAGCTGAGGCATTTTCCACGCAGTGGGAGCAGCTGCCACGGCGACAGGCAGGGCACGAGGTGGCATCACTCACCTATCCCGCTGTGAGGCCTCCCTATGTGCTGTAGGTTCAGTCCTTTGTTCATGTCTAAGAGCCCGTTCTTTGGCCAACTTCCCATGGCAAAGCTGTACGCCTGCAAGAGAGAAGCAGAGGGTCAGACCAGTGCACACCTCACCTGCAGCTGTATTTTGGCAAGTCCCTTGCTGCTGGCAGCCAGCTGGACTTGCCCAGGCCTGGTTGGTCCCAGGGCCAGCAAGGGTCTGCATTTGCCGAGTTCAGTGCAGAGCAGTGTATTGTCTACACAGCAGCTCTCCTGCAGCCACCTGCACAAACTGCCTTCAGCTTGGCTGTTCCACTAGATGCTCCTCAGAGAATGAGAAGGTGTCCAGGGCCTGTCCCTGAGCCTTACATAGGTGAAACCCTCCTGAGTTTTACTGGATGCTGTGCCAGACTGGCCTCACCTGAAGTCACCTTAGATACACTGCGGTGAGCTGGGGGCTGCGCATTCATTCCACATGTCCATTGTTGGGGTGCTCCCAGATCACGTACCTGTTTCTGCTTCATCAAGGATGGAGCAGATGCCAGCAGGACTCAGGAGGACTTTGAAAGAGTGCCCAAGCCCAGGCTAGCCTGCACAACAGTCCCTTTCCCCTCCAGCAAGCACTGTCTCTCCTTTTCATCCCCAGATCCCCAGTTGCATCAGGGCTCTCCGTCACCGGGAGAAACCCCAGTGGGAGCCAGCACTGCTCACCCCAGTGCACAGGGCATACAGTCTAGCCACAAGGAGCCTGCTCCATCCCTGTTGAGTCCCCTGGCAGAGCTCCCAGCGAGGGGCAAGGCATTTGGGAGTCTGAGCAGCAAGAAAGTCTATGTTGGACAACACAAATGTGAAAGCAGCTGGGACCCCACGTCACAGGCAGGGCTGTAATTACAGCCTGACAGACAGACATATCTTCTTCATCTTGAGGAATTAAGCTCAGTGCTGCATTGTGAGCAGTAAGAAGGGCACATGGGCTTAGCGTTGCTCACGTTGGCACTATCTCTGCTGCCATGAGGGCCACTGCCCCCTGACCAGATCAGGTCAATCCAGCCACTCCTATCTCCCTCCTGCAGCAGGGATCATTGCTAACCACGGCCACGGCGTGGCAGGGCACTGCTGACACCCTCTGCAGGCTCCAAATGCTGGGGAAGATGTTCTCTGTAGCAGAAACGGGGCCGAACTGGGTGAGCACTGACTGAGTGGTCCACCCCAACAGCCCAGCACCCACCTGCCTACTGCTGGGATCTGCTGCTAGTCACTTTGCCCTGCTACCTGCTGCTCTGCCCAGCGCAGGCAGGGCCAGCCCCCACACAGCCCCTGTCGCCAGCTGCCCCCCAGGAGTGATGGAGCTTGGGGAAGTTAATTTATTAGTGGCCTACGCAACCATTCATGCTGCTTTGTTACTCCTGCCTTAGCAAAACAGAGGGCTCCACAGATAATTAATAGACAGCATTGCTAATCCTGTTGGGAGATGATTAGCAATTAAAACTCCTAATTAAGTCTATGCATAATTCACTGAAATTACACTTTGTGTACACAACAGGGAGGTCTCCTTGCCTTCAACAAACATGCCCTGCTATCTTCATTGCCGTAGCTGGGATGAAGACTGGCCAGCTGCAAGGCAGAGGGGAGGCAGGGGTGAAGGTGCAGGATGGGACCCTGCCACCCACCTGCTGGGTGGCCCCGCGTGTCAGCAGCAGCAGCGGCTCTGCGTGTGGCTCCCTCTCCTGGGCTCCATCCCAAAGAGCAAGCCCAGGCACGGCGCAGGAAGGTCCTCAGGCTCAGCAGCAGCAAGTCCAGACCTGGGGTCACCAGCAGTAGGGGGCATCCCTGGGGAAGGGGTGTCCCTGTACATTCTGGAGGAGGGTAAGTGGGATGGGGAGGGAGCAGGGCTGTTTCTGCACAGGGACAAAGTAGACTGTGAGCTCCAGTATTGCAGGCTGCCTTCCCAGACCACACACAACCCTCAGAAGTCAGCCAGAAGCAACAGAGGAATCACAGCAGGAAACTGGCAGGATCCTGGGAAAGCCACAGGGACAGATCTGGGAAGCCTCTGACAGCTGGGTGCTGGTGCCAATCTTGGCCTGCCTCCCTGGCCCCATCAGCAGCATCAGCAAGGAGACATCAGTGGGTGCTCTGGCCCCAGGACCATCTCTGCATCCGGCTCTGCTTTCCTAGTCAAGGTCATTCAGGACAGCTGCAATACCTGAGCAAACTAGCTAAGCAGCTAGGGTGGAAGTTGGCCTGACCACTGAAGGTCAAGTGTGCACTTATGCATATTCAAAGCTGCCTGCAGGATCGATTGGGTTTTAATTGTTTTTCCTGGGGTTTTGGAAGGAAGTGCCAGGGGCATTGATCAGTCCCAGCCGAGGCCACTCACACTTCAGGGCTGGCAGGGACCGTCACTCTGCTGCAGGCAGAAAGAAATGCAGGCAGAGAGGCCGAGATGAAGGCAAGCCAGGGGACAGGGCAGACAGCCCCGGCCAGGAGGAGGAGCCATTGCTGGGCTGCACTGGAAAATAAAGTTTTTTAATTAAAATTGGCAATTCTGAGCCGCCTGCCGGCAGCAGCCACACAATCAAGAACGAGGAGCTTTGCTGTTTAATATTTAAAGACAACGTTTAATCTTTAAACAGGAAAGTTCTTCTTCTGACTGTTAAAGCGAGGTAGAAAGTGCTGGAGGCTCCCTGATGCAGGGCTACCCAGCCCATGGCCACAGCCTCACCCCTGGTTCACCACGGCCAGCAGGACGCTGATGTCAAGCACAGGCACTCTCTCCTGTCAGCTCTGCCGCTGCTCCAGCCCTTCACAGCCACCACCAGCAGCGCAGACCCTTATCCCTTCAGTGCTCTCACTGTAGCAAGCCCTGATAAAGCCTGAGATGCCCCTGGTTTACTCACAAGCCAAAGGATTTTAAAACAATACCATGAAACTCACAGTAATTTGCTCTTCCCTCTGGTTCAGTCATGGTGTTGCAGGGACTGGGTTGCTCCCTTTTAGGTTAGCCACTGAAAAAAGGGCCAGGACCCTATTGCATTTTATTTTCATTTGCACTGAATTGATTAGAGCCACGAAGATGATCAGAGGGCTGGAGCACCTCTGCTATGAGAACAGGCTGAGAGAGTTGGGGCTCTTCAGCCTGGAGAAGAGAAGGCTTCGAGGAGACCTTATAGTGGCTTTCCAGTATCTGAAGGGAGCCTACAGGAAGGCTGGGGAGGGACTATTGACAAGGTCTGGTAATGTCAGGACGAGGGGGAATGGGTTTAAACTGGAAGAGGGGAGATTTAGACTGGATGTTAGGAGGAAGTTCTTTACAGTGAGGGCGGTGAGACACTGGCACGGGTTGCCCAGAGAGGTTGTGGATACTTCCTCCCTGGAGGCGTTTAAGGCCAGGCTGGATGAGGCCTTGAGCAGCCTGCTCTAGTGGGAGGTGTCCCTGCCTGTGGCGGGGGGTTGGAGCTGGATGATCCCTGACGTCCCTTCCAACCTAAACCATTCTATGATTCTATGATTAAAAATGTGGGAATCTTTAGTAAAAGGAGTTATTTTATTTTATTTTATTTTAAAAAGATTACGGAATGAAGATTGTTTGGGTAAAAATTCTGAATTAGAGAGGTACTGAATGCTTCTGATCTGCTAAAAGCCACTCAAACAATGTTTGCAGAATAATTTTCAAGCAGCTTGAACACAATTATTTCTATTCATATCAGCTCCTAGAAAGGCCCCCTTTTTCCCCCCTGATTTTGTTTGTAATTCTATGAAGGCTACATTTACCTCCCTGCCAACACTGCCCTGAAGTCAGATGATTATTAATTATATTTATTTACTTACACCATCCCATAGGCATATGCAGCAGTTCACAGACAAATACCACCCTGGGTCCCTGATGCAGGCATCTCAAATCAAAGGTAAGCAGCTACTCCTGTGATAAATGTGCGCTAACAGCCACAAGAGATTAGGAACATACTGTGTTTCCACACGTGGAGCCAGCATCACAGATAATCCACACCCTGTTAAAAGTGTCAGTATGGGGAGGCAAGTCCTTAGGCAACCTGTACCTCACATAACCCCCAGAAGACCCAAAAAACAGAACAGAGGGTAAGACATGGGGTGCAGCAAGCCTGGTGCAGGGAGGTGCTGTGTGCAAAGAATGATAGCATTTGGGGCTGGCTTTACAGTAACGTGGGTCTGACACCATCCTCCTGTTGTACCAGGTCATGAAAGCTCCCAATGGCCAGGCTGCATCTGCCTCAGTTTGCAAAGACCCTGAAACAAAGAGCAACTTGGACCACTTCTGGTAGCACTGCGGGTTAAAGACGGTCCTTCTGTGCTGGGACAGGGGTGCAAAGATGGCACACAAGCAAGGCTGGGCAGTGCCACAGTGCTGCTTGCAAGGGGAAGAACATAGAATTCGTCCAGTTTGGCACTGAGTTTGCCCCAGTTGCACTCATTGCAATACTAGTGCAAGCCAGCCCCTGTCCCTGGCAATGGCAAGATGGCAGCAGGACACAGCTGGGTCCTAATGCCCTGCTCCCCGGAGTTTGTTCGGTTTACAAATCGTGGTTTATAAGAAGTGCAGCTGCAGAGAAGATGTTCTGGAGGGTCAGAAAATTCCCAGAACTGGAACTTGTCAAGCTGATGTATTGATCTAAGTGGACTGAATAATGCTCCATCATTTATTTATGGGGAAGTGCCCGGCACACTTCACAAAAACTGGTGTTCAGCAGTCACATTAAGACAAGATTTAATGTCCTGCATCATGCAACAGAGCACCTGGGCAGAGGTCAGGATGCTCACTTCCATGAGGAGCCCCACAAATCCTTCCCACACGTGCAGGGAGCATCGGGGTTGGTCCTCAACAGAGCTGTCAGAGCTCTGGTAGGGCAATGTACTGATGCTGGCAGAGCCAGCCCCATGTGTGAATGCCTTGAGCTGCTGGGCCAGTTCCAGCCCCTCTTGTCCTCAGTTAAAGCTGCTGGCGTTGCATGGCCCTGGGTGCTTTAGCTGAAGGGCAGGAGGGAAGCAGGGTTCTGTGCTTTGCAAGAACACAAGCATGTCCACAAACCACAGCAGCAGGAACTGCCAAGAAGAGAGCCTCCTCCTGCCATGCCCAGCTCAGGAGCCCTCTTGATTTTTACATCCCATCAAGAGGTTTTAAATGTTTCACCCACTACTTGTAATTTTAATGTTAATATGGACACTTGCAGGCAGGGAGAAAATATTTCTTTCTGGAAAAAAAAAACCTCCAAGAGGAAAGAGGTGCAGCAGCCTGAGAAAATGCTGAAGGGTGGGTACTAAGGAATACAAAGAAGTGGTGTCTCTTGCCAAAAGTTTCCATTTTAAACAGACACCTGAGAAAAATGTGTTTTTAAACAGACAGAAAGCGGCCATGAGATCTCTCCAGCTGCTCTTGGCTTGGGCAAGCAGCAGACACCAGTTGTGCTCCCCCAGGATCAGGCAGAACCATGCCGATCGCAGCTGACCCATCTGACATTTTCACAATGGAGAAAACAACTTTGCAACAGCTAAAGCCTCTCCCCACCTCTTGTCGTGTCAGCTGTGCACCACATCCACCCAAAGCAAGCATTTCCCTCTGATTCCCCTCATTTTGCTGCTGCCACAGTAAGGTGTCAGGGTTATACACTAGTTTGTATTGCGTGAAGAAAAGAGGCCATGGTGATGACTAAGGGGACTTTTAAACACAGCTTAAAATGTTTTCAGTGTAATCCCAAGTTTTGCGGCTGGGGGCATCTTGAAGGGTGGCATCCCTGAACAGCACCCAGGACACTGGGGGCTCCAACATGGTCCCCTGACATCCCCTTTCAACTGCATGCCAGTTCAGGGATAAGAGGTGAACACTTCTTCCCACAGAAAGCTTACCGGCACAACACAAGGCAAATTTAGCACCACTGAGGACCTGATCCCACCACCAAATCTTTTAGTGTTGAGACTGCTGGATAGGGGTTGAATGCAATTAAAGAAGAGGAAGGTAATGAATAAGCAGCTTTTGAAACCCCAGCTGACAACAGCAGAGCTCCTCTGTCACACGAAAGGTGTAGAGTAAGCTCATCCAGTGGGTCAGAGGCCCAGAGCCTGGAATGGCTCAGCCCCAGCAGCACCAGAGCCTGCTACCCATGCTGGCTGGTGGGAGGCAGGAGCTAAGCCCAGGTGTAACATGTCCCTTTTAAGCAGTTTAGTCAGAAGTGCTGCCACATTCACAGCTTTTCAAGTATTTTTAAATCACTTACAAAAGCAGGATTAAACGATCAGGAATTCCATTTAATAGGACAAATAAAGAAATAACAATCTACTCCATCAGCCCTGCGAAAGACAGGTTTGATTTAAGGGAAAAAAATAATAATAAAAAAAAAAAGTATAAAAGAAGGAGAGAAGAAAGGAAAGGGGGGTGGGGGAAAAAAAAAGGATAATGTGTGTTTACTCAAGCAAAGAAAAAAATATTTAAGTGATGTAGGGGAGAAGATTGCAGTAACTAGTGAAGAATAACATCGTCTGCTTTGCTGTCAAATCACACAAGAATTTCAGTAATAGATTCTCATTCTGACACTCAATTCAATTCGAAGGTGATCCTGCTTTATCCCAACACATCAAATATTAAACACTCGTATTAGCCAGGGTGCCGTCGCCTTTCCCGGCTTAGACGAGGCAGGAAGCTTTTCCCCCTACTTTCTCTCACTCGCTATAATATTCTCAATGTTATCTAAACATGCCTTCATACACTGGGGTTCCTTATCAATCCCATTTAGGGGGGGGTGTACTTAAAACCGTATTAGTTTGGGGGGCTTTTATTATTATTATTTCCAAAGCTTTTCAATTTCGTGTGGAAAAAGCTTAGGGAGGGGAAAAAAAAGAGAAAAAAAAGGTGGAGGGAGGGGAGGCAGCGAGAGAGGGAGAGGGAGCGCAGGAGCGAGAGAAAGTCTAAGAAAGGGAAAAGCAGCCAGCAGCTCTTGTTTGACTGATGCCTTTCAACAAGGGCAGTCTAGCTTGTCAAAGCCCAGACTCGAGATGAATTGGCATATCTATTCAGCCTGCCTCTGGATGTCATGCAATACAGTTTCATATTCCCAGATAAAGCATGATAAGCAATTGCTGCCCTGACACCAACTCCATCCATCCCTGCCTTTCTGTCCGCGCCTATCACACATCTCTGCTGCACCGCTAATAACAGGCATTTAATTTTTACAAACGCGGTGGCAAGAGGGGTCTCCAGGCTGACCAGGTGCAGCATTACTGCCATTCACCTTTAATTACTTTTATCTGGGTGCACCCAGCTCACTGAACACTCCTGAGTGGTACTGGGTGTAGGAAAACAACTTCTGCCCAATGTGGCACCTGCCAAAACCTTGGATTAAACATCTGTGCTGATAGCTAAGGAGTGGGGATGATTTGCCCTCTGCCAAATAAATCTAGAGTGCCACCAAGCAAGAGGTGGTCTAGTTCTAGTTGGTCATGAGAGGATGCAAGAGAAGATGCAAGTGGCATCTCTTCTCAAAGAACATCCTTCTCCAGAGCAGAAACCTTGTGAGAGTTGCAAGGAAAAAGGAGAAGAGCCAGCACACTGAACGTGGGGACACCACAAACGGGCCTGGCCCCACTAGGGTGGAAGCAGGTGCTGCCCTTGGAAATGCCTGTTGTTGCCAGCACCCTGCAGAGGATGAGATCTGGACACAATTCTCCCATGTTGATAAAAAGCTGCTGGGACCCTGTCTGGTGCTCTGCTGTCTTCACGCAATGGCTCTCTAAGTTTTTTCAGAGAACAGCGTCAGGCAGTCAGCTGCCCTCATGTCCTGGGTAAGCAGGGAGCCTCTGGCACACAAGCCACCTTGTCAGCCCTACCTGGCCTTGCTGAGCAACCTTTGGCAAGCCCAGCTGGTGTCCACTTCAGTTAACTTCCGAGGTTGCTTGTTTAAACAGCCAATTCTCTATGCCTTACATTAGGCAGTAAATTGAACAAATAACAAGATGAACAATCTGTAGTTTGAAAGGTGAGCTCTGGCCACACAGGAGCTGTCTGTATTTTCCCTCCTTTAGAAAGTGCTTTACAGAGGCAAGGTGTGCCCATTCCATGGAAGAAGGACAGGTCAAGCTTAAGGGAAGGCAGTAAGATGTCAGATAAGATGTGGAAGATGGGATGCAGCATGCTTTCTCCTTATTAATACAAGCATCCCATGCCATTAGATCTTTGTCCATAGGAGCACTGCAAAAGAGAAACTGACACTGATCTCATATCTGGCCATTCTTACTACCCAGATACACATTTGAGCAGCCTCAGCCTGCCCAAGTCCTGGCAACACCCCAACTCAGTCATGGCCATTCAAATTCAGACAAAGTCTATTGCAAAGTCATCTCTGCAGCCACCAACAAGCCCTCTCCAGGGTTCATTTGGACACTGTGGCCCTGCTGGGCAGTGGGGAGGTGGCCCTGCCACCACACAGGATTAGCACATGCTCTGACTTAGGCTACAATAGAAACACGCTGGTGTGCCTGACTCCAGGGTGTCAAAGTGCCAAGTGGTTTAGGCTTCACATTTCCCTGTGTTTGAACAAGAACAGTCTCTGCCTCGCTCCCAGGCTAGGGATTATCCTGGATAAAATGTTCTTGACTGCTGTGTGCTCTGCAGCTGGCGATACACTAGGTTAATGCCACAGAGACGTGGGTCAAAGCCCTGGGTTTGGTCACAAGTGAAAACGAAGCTACAGGTCTGGGACCCTTGAAGGCTGGGGCATGCATGAGACAGCACTGGCCCAGGAGAGGGGACAACTAGAGCCATAAATCACCAAGAAAGCAGCTCAAGGATGGCAGGACTGGTCTGAGCCTGGGGTCAAGTGGACGAGCAGAGCACCACAGCAGGAAACAAGAGGCTGCTGCAGAGACAAGGGACTGAAGGACAAATGCCCAGTGCCTTTCCTGGTCCAGGATAAGTGGCCTTGCCTTTCAGCTGCAAGTCCTGTTTGAACAGGGCTGCCTTCTTGCAGTGTCCCAGCATTCTGGCTGCACCATAGGGTGACAGAGATTGGGTTTTGCCGATGTAGGCAACCAACTTCCAGTGCTGAGATACACAAGCAGTTCCCAGTTAGTGCCTGAAAGGCAGAGACAGATGAAGATATGGCAGACAGCTGCCAGAGAATATTTACAAGTGGGGAATATCTACCCCTCTAGTCCCAAGAATGGGCTCACATCCTCTGGTGCTATCACCCAGGGACTGCCTGTCTCCTGTGGGGTCAGTTCAAGCAGGAAGCCACAGCCTTTCCTCATCACAGAACTGTGGCCAGCACAGTGGGGAAACTGGGTGTGACACCAAGGAAAACCCACAAACACACTTCACAGATGATTCAACACAGCCACACAGATTGCCTCTCCACATAGATAAGAGAGTCTGATTCTGGGTTAAGGGTGAAGGGGAAGATGCCTCCAACAGTGCTGGAAACTGGGTAAATGTTGGTACTGCCCCAACACCAGACCCATCGTGAGCCTCTGCATTCAGAGGGCAGAAAATAGTCTGACAGGACCCCATCAGATAAGCCAAGCCACACTGCTGAGCTGCTGGGGCAAAGCAATGCAGACACATCTCACCCTCCTTGTACTTAGAGGCAAAGAAACATCAAAGAGATCTGTGGGTTTGCCACATGACACGAGGGTGAGTAATAATATTCACCGATCACAGACTTCTTCTCTGTACACAGTCACAAACGATGGTTGTGGTGCCGCGACGTACCCTACAGTCCCCCAAACACACCCCTCCTTTAATCTAAACCTTTTCCCAAGCAAAGCCAGCACCAAGCTTGCTGTCAAAACCTTTAAGCCCTTCCAAAGGGGGTCTTTCCCCCCCCCCCCCCATTTCTATTTTTACAGAGACACACACTCGCCTCTCCCTCGCTCACTGTTTAATTTCCGTGTGAGAGGGAAGCAGGTGCCCGTGCTCCCGTGAGCTCTCCCTTCTCTAGGTTTTTTTTCCCTTCTTGGATCCTGCCCCATTAGTTTAGTGCCCAGCCATCTGCGACGTCTCCTGTAATGCTGTCCCCCTTGTGTACCAGGGAGCTTTTCCATTAGCGCCTTTAATATTCTGACACCTTAGCACAGGCTGCTATTACATTCAAACACTGATCGCCCTGTGAAATTACATCGCAGGGCTTGCTAAAATGGAATTGTGTATAATCAGGCTCCTCCATGCACTGTCAGTCCCATCACAAATACAACGTAAAGCAGGCTTATGGATGGGCTTAGCAGCTGCTACAAGTGTATTTTTTTTTTAATAGATGAAGTATCCCTTATTTAAAGCATTTCCTTAAGAAAAAAAACCCACAAAATAACGGTGAAAGACAAATCAACAGCTGCTGCACAACGTTAACCATACTACCGGTCTCTTAAAAACATGTTATTTACTAAGGTAGCTATCTGTTTATCTATAACTATATCAAACAGAGAAGGAGGGTGAGATAAAGATAGTTAAACAGACAGCCGAGGAGATATCTGCCACTGGGAAATAACAGCTAAATAAAAATGTACCGTTATTTACTCCAGAGAGAGGAGGAGGGAGAGTCAGCACATTCCTCCCAGTGCCTCATAGCCACGGTGTGGAGTTGCCCTGGGTGCCTCTGGTTCATAAGGGCACCTCTTGCCAGCCTGCACGCACCCCAGCTTGCCCAGCTCCAGCACACTCATCTCCCCTGACTGTGTCAGATAAATCTAGGGGACAAAAAACAGCTCAGGACCCAAGTGCTGCACCTCTCTGGGAATGCTGTGATGTGGGGAAGGCAAAAGAGAAGGCATGGGAACTGTGCTGCTGCTGGGGGCTGGCTTGGCAGCACAGTCCCCCACCTCCACGCTGTCTGCGAGCAGCTCAAATTAAGGCAAAATTTGCCACAGCCAAGGGGTTCTGGGTGTGGTCTTGCAGAGGAGGCTGGCTCCTGCATGGCCAGCACACAAGGGACCAACTCCCTAGTTTTGTTTTGTTTTTTTTTTAATTCGAGCTAAGGAACTGATGAATTAGGACAAAAATATTTCAGGGGTATGTAGGAAGCCAGAGGGGTACATACGATGTGTCAGAGAAATGAGCTTCTGAGCTCCCCGGCTTGGAGTTCAAAATGCTGCCTCTTGCCATGCCCTAAAGGTTATTCTGTCTGTCTGCTGTGAAATGCAGCGGCACATCGCCTGGAGGGAGATTTCCAGAGGCGCTGTGACCCTTCCGCTATCTCCTCCAAGAAGCCTCTGCAGGAATGATGAGATTGTAGCTCATTTCCACATACCTTGAAAGAGCTGGGCTGGATCAAACGTGGTAGAAGCAGAGGCAGCACATCCCTGGGACTCATCCTCACCTCCTGGCAGGGAGTGTGCTCCACCCCACTGAAACACCGATGTTCTGACATCGCATTTCATCCTGAACCAGGGTGGGAAAGCCAAAACATTGTCTTGTTTCACTGTGTGGGAACACTTCTGCTTGGGAACCACAAAGTAAAACGCAGTGATAGAAGCACTGCCCTTCAGAAAGCAGCAATCTATTCCTGTGAGAAACACTGACTTGACATTTTGACTCCAGTTTTTCCAGGGCAAACAAAGCCATTTGTCCAGCACAGACATGCTGCTTCTTTGCAGCATGCATGCTGTGTCTCAGCACACAGTGCTAGGGACACTTTTGGAAGGGACATGTCTGGTGCCAGTTCTACTGCTGTGCACAAACATGCCAAATGGGGAGGATGGGAACCATGGAGGGCAGAGACCCATGGACAGGCTTCCAAGGGGGAAGTGTGATGGATGACTGCAAGTCCATTCACATTGCAAGCGTGAGACAAAGTAATTCAACCCTCTGCTTTTCACTGCCTGGCATGGTCAACTGTAGGTGTTTGCAAGGTGACAGCAATAGTAGGGTGCTGGGCAACCAGCAGGTTCACATTTCAGTTACACAGACTGTTCTTGGGAGCCATCCATGGGAGATGGGATGGAAATCAGAGGGTGATTCTGCAGGACCTTCTCACCATTTCTTTGGACTCGCCTGCACATCTTACCACACACATCTCCCCCTCTGCTCACACTCTACAACTCCTTCCACAATTTCATGTCCACCACACCCTTTTGAGACAGACACAAAAACTTCTCAAAAAATCACCTCTGGCATGATGCAGAGAAACTGGCCCATAAAGAACAAATAAGATGTGCCCCACTTTCTCTTACCTCCCCATCCCAGACAACAGACTCTGGGGAGCAAAACTCAGTCTTGTTTTTGACACAGCATCAACCCAACATTGCTGCTGGGGCCTCGGACTCTTCCTGCTCTATGTGATTCAAATAAAACAGTTTCTCAGCACTCCCAGAAGATGCAAAGCCACTCAAGAGGAGAGGCAGCTGGAAGAGCACAAGAGCAAGAGAGCAAAACAATACAATGCATGAGGCATCAGGGAAAAGATCAATAAAGATTACAAGGGCAGTGGCCATGTCCCTTGCCCATGCTGAAGGTTCTCATGGCTGCAGTGAGGGAACACCAATGGAAGTTAACAAGACACTGCTGTGCTGGTGCCTGAAGAAGATACCCGTCTAATCAAAGGGAGAGTTTACACTGGATCATCTGAGCAGCAGCTCTCCCTCATGACTGTTGACTCAGGTCATTGTTAAGACTGAGGAGGTTAAAGTAGAGGTGCCTCTAAGTGCTCTGATGGATGCAAACACCAGGCAAGCAGGTAACGCATGCAGGCTCTGCCAGTATAGCCTAACAGGGGGCAGGTGGCAAAATTGAGGCTCCTCGATTTTGATGGAAGAGCAAACAGAAGGAGATGGTCCGAGGGGCTGGACAGCATGCCATGAAAGAATTGATTTTGAGAGAGGTCAGGAAAGCAAAGAAGAAAGGGACTTGAGAGGAGAATATTGTGAGGTCCTGAGAAGAGGTTATTAAAGCAGGCGTGGGGGGGATGAAGTGCAGCAAGCTATGGCCAGGCAGAAGTGCAAGGCAGGACTGGCTGCCTGGACTGGGAAGGGTGGACCAGCACTGCTTTACGGTGCTGAGAAGGTGATAGAGATCATGATAAAATTGACAGAAATGATGGCCTTTGGGTTCATGAGGCCACACCTTGAATACTGTGGTCAGTTTTGGGCCCCTCACTACAAGGACATTGAAGTGCTGGAGTGTATCCAAAGAAGAGCAAAAAGGCTGGTGAGGGGTCTAAAACACAAGTTTTGTAAGGAGGATGAAAGAACCGGGGTTGTTTAGTCTGGAAAAAAGGAGGTTCAAGCGTGACCTTACAACTCTCTACAACTGCCTGAAAGGAGGCTGGAGCAAGGTGGGGGTCAGTCTATTCTCACAAGTAGCAAGCAATAAGACAAGAGGGAAATGGCCTCAAGTTGCACCAGAGGAGGTTTAGCTTGGGTATTAGGAAAGATTTCTTCCCCCAAAGAGTTGTCAAACAGCAGAATAGGCTTCCCAGGAAAGTGGTAGAGTAACCACCCCTGGAGGCATTTAAAAGACCTGTAGATGTGGTCCTTAGACATATGGTTTAGTGGTGTCTTGGTAGAGTTACGGTAATGGTTGGGCTTGATCTTAAAGGTCTTCTCCAACCAAAAGACTTCTATGATTCTATCTCATGTCTCTCAGAGAAGCCAAAGGTACTGCCACAGCAATTTGGTGCCATGAGGCTTCCCACAGTCACCAGCCAGGCTGAGCTCCTGCAAAGACACAAGCAGTGACCACCATCTCTAGAAGCTGTACATGGTTCCCCTGGTGGTTACACTGGGGCATCCTCTAGTTATGGCTTTTAGATGTGCCTGCAGTTCTGCCTGCAGTAAGGTGCTGGGGAGGGCTGTGACACCTAGCCACACATGCCCCTGGGCTCCACTCCCTGTAGAAGGAGCCATCACTGCCTTGCTTGCTGAGAAACACTACAAGGATTTGCTTAGTTGCTGCCTGCTCATGATACAAGACCTGAGGAGCAGGTCCCAGGAGAATGTGCCCAACAGAGTTATTACTGAGTGTGGGTAGCAGAGAGATGGCCCTTTGCAGCCACAGAGCAAGTCATGCAATATTCATCCCACCCCTCTCAGCATCCCTTGGCTGCCCTGTGAACCTGTCCTTTACCTATTTGTGCTGTCTTAGCTTTGCATATTGCTGGTGGAAACAAGAGCAAATGAAAACCAATGCCCCTCCGAGGAGAGGTGGTCTGCAGCAGAGGGCTGAAGGGCTGAGACGTAATGAGGAGGTTCATGGGCTGTCTACAGGACATCTGGCCATGGGCTGCCTTGGCTTCCCTAGCTGCAGAACTGTGCCAGGCAGCCCACCTGCCACAACCTGTCAACGTGTCAGCAAAGAGTAAGTGGCTGGGTATGGAACAAGGTGTCCCAATTAGCTCTCCACTGATCTAATTAGACCTCTGCAGGGAGGATGGGAGCTGGAGAAATGACATAGCTGCCTCCTTGACCAGACACTCAACCTTTCCCGCCTGCAGCATTTTATTTTTCAGATTTTTAACCTCCAGTACCTTTTTTGTCCATCTCAGCAGAATCTGTCCTGCTTTGAGTCCTGCAGTAGCTCCTCACCAGCAAAGAGCAATTACACGTGTACACAAATAGGCGCCGAGTGACCACACTCTGCATCCAAGCTTTCAGCTCCTGTGTCGGGAAACAGCTGCTGGGGTTGCAAATCAGAGGTGCAAGGAGAGATGAGGGGCACCAGGAGGCAGAAGCAACCGGGAAGACATGGCAGAGCATGCCAGGTCCCTCTTAGTCTCTGTGCAAAGGCGCCTGCCCTCCCCGCTGCTGCCCTGCACCACCCCAGAGAGCTGGGAAACGAGCTTCAAACCAGCCTGTTCCTTGTAATCGGAGCCAGTCAGTGTGTGCGCTACGCTTGAGTTGATGGCTGGTGTTAAATTCAATGCCTTGAGTATCGATTTCCTCACACATCCAGGACTTTGTTAAAGGGTTAGCCGTGAACCGAGATCAAAGGGAGGTTAACTCGTTTCTCATAAGTGGTAAAGCAGACCTCTAGCAAAACCGGGCGCCCGGCCTCCTCCAGAGAGGATGCTTCGTGCATGCGAGCTACCCCGGTCGCCACAAAAGCCAGATAAAGCCACAGAGCTTCCTCAGAGCTGAGAGGAAAAAAAATGATCTCGACAACTTCCCAGAGATCCACAAGCAGTTAGGAGTGCACGCCGGGGCCAGGCCAGCATGCTCCTCTCTCCTGACCTGTCCCTGCACTTGAGAGGTGCTCTCCTCGCCCGGCCACGGGAAAGGGGGTAAGCAAGTCTTCGCCTTCACTTCAGCTACACTCAAAGATGATGCCCTGAGAGGCGAGAGAGAGGGGGAAAGCTCTCCTCAGGAAAACTACGGTGTCCTAGAGCTGCAGGTGGGAAAGGGAGAGAGAGGGCAGTGGGCTGCTCCCCAAAGGCTGATACAGCAGGTACACAGCACTCTTCCTGCTATGGACAGGTGCAAAGGACACCTTCACTTGAGCCAACGCTGCCATCGGCACCACCTCAACCTGTGCAGCATCTACTTCATTTTACTTTACCCCGTTCTTGGCCTTCCCTGCCTCACACGAAGTAATTTTGGCACTGATAGCACCAAGACGAGCAGGTTTTGCCAAGGCAGTAAGAATGAAGTGCACAAATAACTCTAACAGGGTTTTGGCTTTACCTTCATTATTTTTTTAAGGGATGGAGGCAGGGAAAGAGGTGTAGGAGACAATCTGGCATTGTTATCACTGGTATTAATGAATGCCCAGAGGCGCTGACAAGAAACATCCAGTTCAGATAAACATCTGTAAACAGTAAGAGGTGAAATTTCAAAAGTAGCTAAGGTACTTCAAAGCCTAGATTGTGTCAGCTTCCCAGGAGGATAAGCACCCCAGTAATTTCTAACAGCAACCTTGGGCCCTGTAAGTCACGCGGGCACCAGTGTTATTTCTCAAGCCCTCTGCTTTAGCCCAAAAACTACTTACAGCACAGTCCACCTTTCCAGCAGACACGTTGTCCTGGTTGTTCTCCCACCGAATTCACTTGGTTTCAATGGTACTCTATGTTCCATCCCAGGGTGACACAGTGACCATTCCACACCTCTCCCAGGGAGTCAGGCAGCTTTGGTTGCAGAACACAAAGCACTCTTTGCCCCTGCACACCTAAAAAACCCCACCCCGAAGCAACCCAGCAATGCTGG
Organism: Tricholaema leucomelas; assembly: GCA_013400475.1. Classification (NCBI taxonomy): domain Eukaryota; kingdom Metazoa; phylum Chordata; class Aves; order Piciformes; family Lybiidae; genus Tricholaema lacrymosa; species Tricholaema leucomelas. The sequence continues at coordinate 1,379,629 of WAAF01002817.1, read as the reverse complement.
TGGCATAATTCCCCTGTCCTACAGCACTGGGAGGAAAGAAGGCCCCATCACAGTCCATATGGGGAGAGAAACTCTCTCTGGGGACTTTATTCCTGAGCACCTACACTCACTATGAGTGACTATGAGGACTATGAGGTCCTCCCTAGGGCACTAAATAGTTATTGCCCTACCCATTCTCATCTTTCCCAAACTCCTGCTACCCAGCAGGCTCCCAGCAGCCTATTTGTCTTAAAGTGAAAGGTTTATACCAAAGTGCTTAGGGAATATCTGCTCAGTGCCCAGCATACCAAGTGCTGAAGATTTCACTTAAAACTCTCAGCATCTGTGTATCTCAACTAAATTAAGCTATTTGCTATAAAAGAGCACAATGACAGTAATGGAATAATAACAGCATTAATAAAACACAACAATCCTCGAATGAGAAGCAGATGCATCAGCTCGCTTCAACCAAGAGAAGAAGGCTATTTTAAAATCACACACAAAAACCATCTGGGGGTGGAGAAAACCAACAAAAGCTCTGAAACTCAGAGGTCAGACTGAAATTATGTTTTTAACCTCAAAAGAAAGATGCTTGCCAGAACATTCCCAGACAGAGTGCTCCCACACCAGCTGGAAATGAGTTCCCGTAGCTCCCAGCAAAACAGGGGCTTATAATGGCCATGCCAGCTCCACAAAAGATGGGTGCAAGAACTCTTAGAGGGGAGAACACATAATTGAAAGCCCAAAATAGAAATGATTCCTGAAAAATCAGCAAGGTTTGCAACCCAGCATGTGGGACAGAGACACTGGAGCCAGGGTGATGCTGCATGGAACATGTGAACTCCAGGCTAGTAATGCAGGGTCAGATGCTGATGCATCGTTAGGCAAACAATCCAGATGTCTCAAGCTCACCACTCTGTCATTCTCCTCTTGGCTGGAAAAGCTGCCTTCACTCCATCCACAAATTCTCCCTCCTTTCTTTGTTTTGGATGAGGATGAGATTAAACACAGCACTTTTCAGTGACTTACACACTGTCTCACAGGAACAAAATAAACTTGAGGACCTGCAGTAGGGTTGGGGACAGGCATACCTGAGCCCTGTTTACAGGGCTAGGATGCCACATGCTCTTGCTGGCCTCCTTTACAGGAGAAGGAGGCTTAGGACCTGGTGATGATCAGATCAATTAATGTGCATTAAGCATGCTCTGCTCTTTGAGGTCTTGCCACAGCCCCATCCTGCCCAGGGCAACACCCCAAACTATCCCTCGCCTTGAGGGGCACTGGGGAGGTGGATAAACACCTGGAAAAGGGGGAGATGGAGGAAAAGGAGACCTCCATGTTCACCACCAGCTTCTTGCTCTCCACCATGTCAAGAAGAACCAGTAGCAGGTTTGTGTCAGTAGCAGGTAGGGTCCTTGTGTTTCTGCAGGAATGTTTTGCTAGTCCAAGCCTTGCTGCAGCCCCATGAGCAGAAATAGCAGAGTCTCTTCCCAGCTCATGCTCCAGTTCAGCCAACTGCCTCTGCATAGGGTACCCAATAGCTGCTCATCTCCTCACCCCAGCTGCCCAGAAACCATATACAGATCCTCCTGTGGATAACATGGCAGAGACATATGTCACCTCTTCTCACTGACATGGAAGAAAACATGACCTGGGTCACAGTCCTGCAGGTAAGCTCACTGCTGTCTACCTGTCCTCTGCAGCATAGCCCATGCCAAGCACAGGCACTGAGCAATCAGAACCCAAAAATGGCAGAATTAGGCAGACAGCGGGGAGCAGCTGGCTGGTTTTACCACAGCACAGTGGGTGCCATCTTCAAGTCCACTTGCCTTTTGGAAAGGAACCAAGAGTGTCTGACAGGTCAGTGGAACAGTGTCCAGAACACCCAGGCTCACATGCTGCAAGATGGTAGCAAGCCTTCAGGTAGAGGTCCATAACACAAGTCTTCCTGCTTGTCCTCTGAGCAGCTTAGCCAAGCTGAAACTATCTCCTCCAGCTGATCCACACAATAGCATGCTCAACTTGTGCCTTGCTAGATTCCTATGGAGAAAATGCCAAAGCAGCAGTTGCCCCAGACTTAAACAGGCTACAACTTTCTTTGTTTTCATTACAATTTCCAATCCTGATGACTTTTTACATTTTTTTTTTTTTTTTAGCCATTTCTGCTTTGCCCCCTGGAGGTGCTGCTGTGATTGAATGAAACGCGACCCCAGGCTCCAATAAGTGTATTTCAATTACATCTGTCACCATGTAACAATGTAATGATATATCATGTGATATTAAATCCATGGTAATCATATCAGCCATTTTTTTAATAGTGAACTAATCGCATTATTACATCTCAATAATTAACAACAGAAAACCTAAAAATCCTGGATACAAAGCAGAAAGTGGGCATGGCACTACAAGGGGAAACAGCACACAGGCTCAGCACCAGCAGCGCTGTGCAGAGCAGCCAGGTAAGACCAGTTTCTTTGCCAGTCCCAGACTCAAGGAGAAGTGAGCACTTTGAAGCTGGGATGAGACACTTGGTGCAGTCCATCTTGTGAAGTATTGCACCCTTTTCTGCTGCTCTTGCTCTGCCACTTTTCCTCTAGAAAACCAGCCCCGCTGCTCTGTAAGGTGCTTTGCCAAGGTGCTGTCCTGTTGCAGACAAGCAGTGCTGGTGTCCTACTGCAGTGGGAAGGACGGTGTCTTGAAAAGCAAGGACCAGTCCTGCCAACACATCCTTACCAAGCTGCTAAAAGAATGACAATGGTTTACTTATCTTCCTGCACCAGCTGGAGACGAGCAAAGCGCACTCTGCCTCACAGAGCCACTGCAAGGATTGAAGTAACTGATTTTTACAGCAAACCCAAATTTGTCAGCTTAAAACTGAAAACTGGCAAGAATCCCTTGGGAGGGACAGAGGTCCTCTAGGACACTGCCCACACCACAAGCCCTTGCCTGCATGCCTGGAGAAAACTGGAGCTAGGTTCCAATGCACTGACTGGTGCACGCACCCTCCTATGTGGAAGGGAGTTACCCCGTTTTGTGCAAACAGGCTGCTTTCCCCATTTCCAGCTCTATTTTACTCCTTGCAGGATGAGGATGATGATCCCTGGTGTGGGGAGCAGGGATTCGTGGGTGGCAGCAAGCTGGGGCAGAGTTATGGGGCATGGGGAGTTCTATGGCCATGCCATCCCTGGCTGTGGCAGAGCTTTCTTCCAGTTGCAGCCTGGTCAATCTAGTAGTTTCCACATCACAAGCTGATCTGAAAAGAGCCTCATTACCTGCCTTAAAGTTCCAGCCAAGCACTTAGCTCTTAAAAGACAGGATTTAAGAAATATGTGACTGATCATTTCTCTTCTTATTTAGTTTGGCTGCTCTGTACCAGTGTAGCCTCTGAAGTTAGAATAGTAAGAATTGGGGGGGGGGGGCAATGTGTGTGCAGACAGTCATGCCAACGTCCCTGCTTCCCCATCAGTTCTTCCCAAAGGGCCAGATTCCGGCTCAGCACAATTCACACAGCCTTTCTTGTGCCAGAAATGCCCATGGGTCATTTTCCAATGGCAACAGGGAGCCCCTGCAGGACAGGTATATGGGGTGATCATTAACTCCCTGGCATCTAGACAGTATTTTTAGGTATGCCTGAACTGCATGCCAGACCTGGGAGCAAAAGATGGAGAGAGAGAGAGGAGCCAGACAGTACCACCACTCCCACATCTTCGACCAGCCCAGGACAGGACATTTATGTGTCTTTCATCTCCTTGCACACCTTCCTTCCATTCCACTAATTCTGCTATCCTCACAGCTGCCTGCTGTACTACTACCTGCCCAGCAAAGTTGCTGCCTACGATGCTCCTGCATACCCAGCACTGCACTGCTCCCTCATCCCAAGGACCAGAACCTGCAGACAGATTGTGCAGGGGTCTCAGGAAGAGGAATAGGCTCCCAGGGCTGAACAGGAGTTGCAGCAGCAAACAAAGCTGGTCAGTTAGGAGTGATCCTGTCAAGAGGCAGGCAGGATGGATGGACACCTCAATGGCCAAGGCAGTACAGTTGGGCTTTCTGTCCTTCCCTCATCCCTTCTTTTTCTTTTTTTTTTCTTTTAATTCTACCTCAGAAGGTAGAATCCTTTAAAGATGTGCACGTCTCATTAGCTCTACCTTGACGATCATTACTACTTCTGCAAAGGCAAGAGGAGAGCTCAGCCCAAGCACGGGGGAGTCCATTACCTTGTAGTTAAAGTGGCACTGGTAACTCTAGGCTCCCTGTGCTCTGACTCCCTCTTTGAAGAAGGGTCCCTCCCATACACCAATGTTCCCCCCCCGCCACTGAACAATTATCTGCTCAACTTAGGCAAGATGCAAACCTTGTGCTGGTGAGTGGTCCTCCAACCACTGCTAGACACTGAGTGCTCCCAGGGCAGGCTGAAGGGCTAACGCCATGCCCACAGCCTCTGAGGGGAGTGGCACTGAAACACCCAAACCTCCCCAATACATTCTGCATGGCTGTCATGCAGTGACATCTCACTTCAGTAAATGCCCACACCCAGGCTGGACTGCAAGACCCAAATCTAGCCATGACAGCAAGCTGACTGCTCCAAATGGCCACATCAGAAACCACAGCACAGGCTGGAGTAAGGATGATCAAGAAAGGCCTGAGGACAAGGGCAGTTCCCATGTATGAATGCCTGGTAGCACAACACAAGGCAGTGAGCTCTGCAGGGTGTGACATGGACCACCACACATCCAATGGTGGATTGGATGAGGAAAGATTCGGGTGGGTAAGCATGCAGTAGGGTGATCCCAGAAAAAGACCCTACTCACTAAAGATGCTGTCTTGCTTTGCCTCAAAGCTGTAGGCTGCTGTTCTGGCCTGGCTGTCTCCAGAGCCTGATTTGTTTCCCTGTGAGCCTCGTAACAGGGGTCCAGACTCATGTTATGCAAGGGCAGGATACCTCATTCAGGAGCTTTCATGGAAGAGACCCCGAGCAACTTTGAGGAAACAGTCCCTGCCTTCTTCCAGCCCTACAGGGCTTTGAAGCCCAGTGCAGTCCTCAGGAGGCAAACACAGCAAGGTACAGCCCTAGAGAGATGATCCTGCTTCTTTGTGCCTTGCAGGACAGGAGCTCTGCTGCAGCCCTGCTAACTCCTCTCCGCTCTCTGCAAAGCCACGGCAGGAGACAATAATGTATGGCCGTGGCTCCGAGCCGTACACTCCAAGGAAGGATCCTACCTCCACACAAGGCTGTCCAAGAACTTGACAGGACTCTGTTTGAAAAAGATGTTGAAAGAAATGATCTCTTTAAGTGCAATGGGAGATATTTGTCTCTGATTTACCCTTGGCTTTTTGCTCTGGTTCAGGTAGGAGCGGTGTGGGATGGCTGGCAGATCTGAGAGCATGGCACGCCCCAGCGGGCAAAGCGAGCAGTGCGGAGGAAGGCGCGAGTCAGTTTGGAGTGCTCCCCATTTATCAAACTCACGCAGCCCGCCAGCAGAGCGAGTCTTTCTATCATTACAGCTCTCAAAATCCGATTCATACCACTAATCCTGCCTTCATTCTCCCAGATTAATAACATCTCTTTCAACCTTCACAGTGTGATAAATAGACAAAGAGAGAACAAAAGGAGAAACAGAAGTGAGAGAAAGAGCCAGAGCAACTCCACATAATAAAGAGAACCAAGAAAGGGGAAAAGAAAAAAAAAAGGGGAAAGAAAAGGGAAAGAAAGGAGCTGGCACACTTGACTCTGCCATTTACTTTAGCAGATTCTCCCCAAGAGCTCCCTGCGATCTTTAAAGAATGTAAAACATTGCTCAAAGGAAAGGCTTGTTAGCAGCCCTGACCAGCCCAGGTTTGCTGGAAATCTTTTCACTTCCAGCCTCCACTCAGGTCAGCGCTGAAAATGAGTTTGTTGGTTTCTCGTCCTGCTCTTCTCCAGATCCCTGCAGAGGCAAAGCCTCCAGCACACTCTTGTTCTCTCTTTACTTGCGCCAGCTTTCAGAGGTGAATGGGGAATCTAGGCTGGTGTCTGCTCCAGCAGCTCAGTGAGTTCAAGACAAGCTGGCAGAGCAGCGGTGGGCTGGCACAGCAAGGGCTATCTCAGATGCCAGGATCATGCACCAAGCTTGAGATAGAAATGAAGACCAAAACCAAGATGGCAGCAGAGCAGATGTAGGGTCCACATCATCAGCTGGAGGACATCTACAGGGCTGAAGGAAACTGGAAATCTGCATGGATAGAGCCGTACTGCAACGAGGTGTCACAAGCCCAGGCTCCCTGTCCTGCACTTCTCCGTTCCCTGCCTTGTCCTCTGGCAGAAAGCTCCCATCCCTTCCTCTGTCACACAGCCCAGACCTACATTTGGGCCACCCAGGCTCTGCTGGCAATCATGGAGGATGGAGCTTTCCTGTATGCTCACAGAGCTCAGCTGTGTCTGCTTCAAGCAAAGGAGTGGCAGCCGTAGGTACCCACTCCCCAGGACTCCTCTGAGTCCCAGGAAAAGCTGATCCTACAGTCCAGGACCCCAGAAAACTAATCCCACTGGCTCTGGGGCATGCAGATGGAGACATTTATCTGTTTCTCACCCACAGCCCTCACCAGAGCTGTGCTGTTCAGCTTTCTCGCTCTGCCACGCCGTATTGAACACTTCATGCAATCTCCAAGTTATTTTAATAATTAAATGTTTATTGGCACATTCTTCCCATACTGCTTCCAGACTTGCTCGATTTTCTTTCCAGTGAGTGACTTCTCTTGGTTCAGTCCTTCCACAGGATGCACAGCTGCAAAACGTTTACTCTGCTCCCTTTACAACGAGCATTCCCCCCTTGCAGCCCATCCCTATGGAGTCCTGGCAGGTGCTGTGCACACCAAATACCACCAATGCCAAGCCCAGATGAACAGCTCTGGCAGAGAGCTGGATTTCAGGCCAGGATGGTGCTCTGCTATAACTCTGCACCCACAGCCGCTGTACAGAGCTTAGGCTAGGTTGTTTTTGGTTTTTTTTTTTGCTTCTCTTCTTTTACACTGTTCCATATTACTCTGTGCTTTGAAGTACAGAGAAAAGCAACACTCAATGTGCCTTTTTTTTTAAGCTACCTTTATCATAGCAAATCTTTTCCTTCTCCGCTGTGTCGCTGGAGATAGATATCAAGCAGAAAGAAAGTCTCCTCTTCTAACAATGGATTTCCCTTCCCTTCTGAACTTCAAATAGAAAACTCTTATCTACTGTTACAGTTGACCAGAAGAAGAAAAGAAAAGAAAACAGACATATGAACTGAACCTGAGCTCTCTTTCTATTCACTTGAAAAGGCTGTGCTGGGCTCTTCACACAGAGATGCTCTGAACATGTTTATAGCAAGTATTTATTCACTTCAGTAGCTACCCCCGCACCATGGAAACCCACCATTCCTCCAGAACAACTCTCCTCTGCTCCATGTACCCTCTGCAATCTTTTCTTTGCTTAGAAAGCTTCAGGCCCCTGAGCCATCCAGCACAACAAAGCCTACACCTACAGCTGGGGACAGCAAGAGCTCTTCAAACTCAGCTAAGAGTAACAGCAGTGACACCCCTGGCTCACATAAAGCACCACTTTCGCATAGGGCAAGTTCTTTAAATGACAGGATGGATTACAGGTCAGACCTTACTGGCTGCACCTGCACCAGATGCCTTGCACAGCTCTGGCTGAGACCAGGCTGCTTCAGCCACCCATGATCTACCCACATGCACACTTTGTGCACTGCCCAATGCCACTGCTGGTGTCAGCCTGCTCCTCTGTGTGTTTTAAGACCTCCCTTTGACTCGGCTTCTTGCCTTTGATGGAGCTGCTGCAAGAAGAAATGGGCAGAACCATGAGCCAACTCCTTTTCCCCACTTCAGTCCCTGTCTGCAGCCCTCTCCTGTCCTGGTTTCCTTCATCTCCAGCTGCCTGATCTTTGTAGAGGCCTCATCAGGCCCTAGTTGGGTTGAACAACCACCTCCTAGGACTCACTGAGATGCAGCTGCTACCAAACTATCCTCACAGCTAACAGAAATTAAATGTGAGCACTGTGCTTAACAGGCAGTGTTTCACCTGAAGTCACAGTGTCAGGATCAACATGCATACAGCAAGGAATTTCAGGAGGCAGGCATACTGCCCTCCTCACCTCCCGGTCTGTCCCACCAGGCAGTGTGTGCTCCTTGAACAGCTCTCACTTTCAGCCTTGACACACATGGTCACACAAGCCTTGGGAAACCTTGCCTTACAGCCCTGAGGCACCTCTGAACCACAGTCACAGAGCTCCCGTTCCTCTTGAACCTCTCATACCCATCTCGAGTTCAAGCATACATTAAGTCACAGTAAGCTGCTACACAGAGGAACAGTCCTCCCCAGCACACATGGCACCAGAGAGGGACACAGCTTCTGCCAGATGTTGTCCTGCAGCCGGTGAGGGGAATCCGTCAAAGAGACTTGTTGCTGGAACTGGAGCCAGAGTCCCAGATCGATCAGGGCAGAGAGGGCTGGAAACTTTCCAGATCATTTTCCATTAGAAATAAGAAGTTTCCTTCATCAAAAGCCAAATCTCATTCTCATTAGAAGAATTTGGAGCTCCTGGCCAAAGGAAGGATGAACTCCCACCTGGGACATGGCCAGGAATCCTTGGCAGTCACATGAAGGGACAGGTCGAGCTCTGCCTAATTCAGACTAGAGACAGTTTTGGCAACCCTTTCTGCCTCCAAAGCAGCCCTCAGCCAGGAGAGCACAGCTCACAGTACCAGCTACCCACCAGGCTCTCCTGGTGTCCCCCAGAGCCTTCCAGGCAGCAGTATCATTCCCTTCATGTTAAAGTCCACAAGAGTCCCTAGAGCTCTTCCCTTAGGGCAGTCTTGGTGCTGCAGAAGGCTCCTCCCTGCGGAGCTACAATGGGAAGATCCATCAGACAAAGAACCTTCTCTTCAAGCTGTCTGATGACAGATGTTCAGCCAATGGAGCGGTGGGATTGGCAGAGCACTGCAGAAGTGCTTTATAATTCCTGCTCCTCTCCTCCTTCCTCAGCGTCTCCTGGGAAAGACACAATGATGGACGGTGACATAACTGACTGTTCCCAATCAAGGTAATGTAGGTAATGACAGCTGACGTGATTCCTGGAACGTGCAGGCGCTGCTGGCTCCTCTGCCTTGCCTACTGTGGGCAGTACTGCCAGAGCTCATGGAGGGACAGGAGACTGGAAGCCTGGCTAGGGTGCAGGGAGGATGATTCCTAAGACACAGAGGATGTCTCCAAACCAGCTGTAGTTCATTACATCAGCCTACAAAATGAGCAGGGGCCACAGAGAGGTGGGGAGTATCTACCTTGTGGAGCAAACCCCTCCTGAGCTGTGCACGATCCCTGCCCCAGACCTGGACACCACTCTCTAGTGTCACATGGAACTGGAGAACCCTTGGTCCTCAGGAAGTAGTTTGCTGGGGTGGCCTGGCTCCTCAAGATTAGGCAAGGCTTTTACTGTTCTGGCCTTGCCCCTGCTCCCTCCCCACCATCAGCGTATATCCGGAATGGGAACATTAAGTCAATAACCTGGAGCTCACCTTCCCATGCAGCTGACACACGGGCAGCACCATATCATCTAAACCCAAGGAAAGGGGTTGCAGCAGCCACAGACTGCACACACAGGTGTACAGAGCCTCATGGACGGAAAAGACTGTGCAGACTCGCAGCCACAGTTCTCTTTCAGAGCCTCTAAATTAGTAGGCAAATTTAACATGCAGAGAAGCACCCAATTAATAACCTAGCATTGACTTAAGAGGACCTTGAATAATACATAGTGCTTGTACATGGAAGGGGAAAAAGTCAAGTCCTTCTGCCTGTCAAGTGTAAACGCCTCCCAAGCACTGACACTCAACAAGAAACCTCCCTGCCAGACAGCCACACAGCTTTAAGCAGCTCTTCAGCAATGCCTTTTGCTAAGATGAATGGCAAAACTTTGTGCCAAGTCAGACTGGCATTTGGACAGGTCCAAGTATGGTGTTGTTTTAAATGTAATTAGCACTGCCTGTTAATAAAGTCCCTTTAAACCTGCCAAGCAGAAGATGACGCTAAGGATTTGGAGCCTACAGTGATGAGCTGTGTAGATCATAGAATGGTAGGGGTTGGAAGTGACCTCTGGGGATCATTGAGTCCAATCTTTTAGCCAAAGCAGGATCACCTAGGGCAGGCCACACAGGAACACATCCAGGCCAGTCTGGATGCCTTGTCCAGATGCCTCATCTTGGCTATGCTGATAAGCAAAAGGAAAGGATCCATGGGGCCATGCCTCTGCCCTGTCTTCACTGCAATCGTCCTAGCATCTCATTCGTGTCAAAGTCAGAAGCTGGGCTCCAAAACATGCCAATGGCAGCAGATGAAGCTATGAACAGACTATTCCCATCCACAACTGGATTCCTGCTTCTGTTGTTTAATACTGGTTTTGGTGTGAGACATCCCTGTGTGGTCCTGTGCACTTTCTTAATGACAACTGAACATAAATTTGCTCCCTTCTGGGAATATTCCAAACCAGAACTAGCAGAAAAATAGTGTTTACCTTGACAAAGGCCACTCCTTTTGTGTATGTGCTAAATATACAATGCCCATTGTGAGAGGGCAGAGCACCAGGGATTTGCACATCATCAGTCAAATACTGTGGATCTCAAATGCTTACATTTTTGAGATGTGGAGAAAAACTGAATGGCATCTCAGGCAGAGGCTTTCAAAAGCCAGTTGTTCTGACTCCTGTGGCTGAGTGACCCTCCAGTGCAGCTCAGCCTATGAGGATGCTGCACGGATTTAACACCTGCAAAGCAATTTGAGAGTGAAAAGCCTCACAAAGAAGCCTAGTGGCTGAAGTCCAGGAGCAGGTGACATGAGCCCTAATTCGTGTTCCAATCTCTGATATGGATTCATAGGAAAAGCCTTCCAACCCCCTGTGCGTCAATATCCCCACAATAATATCTGTTGAGCATTATGAGGCTGGATTTGTTCATCTCTTTGAAGAGCATTAGCATCTACAGCATGAAGACCAAAGGATCATCACTACACAAAATGTGGGCTGTGCACAACACAAGGTTAGAAGACAATTTAAAAAGCAGCCTCCCAGTGCAAAACACAAGGGAAAAAATGTGAGCAGGAAACAAGATTTGTCTTCTTCAAATGTAAATGAGAGCCAGATAGAAGGAGAGCTCTAAAGACATACATTTGAGCACCAAAAAGTGTTTCCACAAAGAGAACCAAGAAAAAAAATACAATAAACAGGCCCAATTCTTAGATTTCCAGAGCAATAAGCACAGAAACTGAGTCCAAAGAAAAGATTCCTATTAGTAACCAAATTCAATCATACCGATAATAAAGAGGAGACACTGGGACTGGTGCAGAACTATTTCCAGAGAGAAGTTTGTCTCCCCATCCCTTTCACACTCTGCAGTGGCTCAATGGAAGAATACTTAAGAAGTTGCAAGTTTGGTCATAATGTGTAAAAAGCCCCTGAAATGCGACATCATTTACTCTTCTGTGGTATTGCTCAGCAGAGCTAATAAATCTTGCATGAGCAGAGCTGATTCTAATTTTCTAATATGAAAAGGCATTTGGATTGAGAGAGAGGGGAAGATAAAAGTGATTGAATCTCCAATAGCCCAGCGTCAGTGACAAGAAACATCCTGCCATGGACCCCAAGGAAGAATAGCTCCCCCTCCTCCCTGAACCACAGGCACACTCACCCGCTCGCACATCCAATTCTCCCTGCTTTCTGCTCACCACGTCTCAGTCTCCCCTATTGACAGGACGTGGTTTTAAACACAGTTACACAAGTTATCATTTCTGCCTTTTGATCAATCTGAATTTTCAGGACAATTACCCTCTTAATCAATGATTGCTATCAGCAGCCCCTTGGATTCCTCACCAAGGCAATCGTGCCGCCGGGGCAGACGGCGTGTGCATATGCAATGAAGCTGTGGGGAGGTGCAAGTCCATCTTCCCTGACGTAGTCGTCGGCTAAAAGGGTGGAGAGCTGTGAAGGCCACTTCAAGGAACACCTGACATAAAAAATAAGCGGAGGGAAGGCAAAGGGACATTGTGCAAGTTATCTGTGGTACAGCCAGACTGAGGGGACCAGGGACCTGCTGAAAATATCGCTACCTTGAAAAATAAGCCAGCCAAGCCCACAGATTTACCATCCACTCAAACCATATATTTAAGAGTTATCTATAGCCAGCACTAACTGCTTCTAATGAGGCTAATAAAGCCCATTTCCAATGAGAGACTGAAACTACTGGAAGAAGGAAATACACAGGCAGCTTTTAACAGCCTCTAAAGATGTGTGGTTTGGATTTGGGGGTTTCTATTTTTTCCCCATCAGAGATTATTTAGTACCACCAAAGTGTCCCCAGCATTTACAGACACAAAGCAAGCCTCCCACTGCTCTTCCCTGCCAGGAGTATGTGTTTCTGTAATTGATGTTTGCACAGAACAGCTCTTGGAGGACGCGGCTCCTCTGAGGCATCTCTCACCACCACAGAAATAAAGCCCCAGATACTTATATACCACAAGAAACCCCAAAGCAGCCCAAGTCCAATTGCTTGGGCCATGGCTTGGCTTGGGGAAAAGCCTTAGCATCCCTACTCTTGCAAGAGCAACACCTGGCTGCTAGTGGGTTCATGCACCTTTGCTTGCATTTGTGGCACTCCCAATGAGGCAGGGCAAAGGAGCACACAGCTCCCACTCACATCTCACTCTGCACTGTTCCCTAGACTACACTAGGAGCTTCCTCTAAGCATGGGACTCCTTGAGACATTGTCTCATCCAAAAAATGGCTTGGCCAGATGCAGGCACCATTGTGTCTTTCTGAATAGCTTCAGCATGTAAGAAAGGTTGCCCCTCCTCCCAGGTTTGGAAAGCACCCCAGGCATCTCAGGTGCTGTGTCAGTAGGAGTGAGCTCTGGGACCTGGATGTTTACAGGGGAAAGCTGCAGGAAAGCAGCCGAGCTCCTGCAGGAGAAGGCAGTGTGGTGGCTTCACCATCCTGACCATCAGATCGGGTGGCAGTAAGCAGCGGAGGCAGCGCCAGGTGAGGCTGGCGGGCCAGCTGCCTTCTGAGGCTGCTGGCTGGAGGAGCTCTGTGAAAGGCACAGTATTTCACTAGCTATTTTACATGGAGAATTGCCGCTCAAAGATATCCCCACTGTGTACTCCAGAGCAATAAAAATAAAAAAACCCCACCAGAAGAATTCTTTAGGCGGGTAATGGGCATTTTATTCCTTTTTATGACACTAAACATAGGCAGCTGGCATAATTACACCACAATAAAGGCATAATGTGCACCTAGCAGAACAAACTCATACTTTTGATAATTAGGCAGAGCAAACACAGTCTGGGATTCAGTCACGCAGCTTCACTGTCTCCTGGAGCTGCCAGAACCCCATCCTCGCAGCACGTAGACCCCACTCCCACAGCTGGATTTAGCTGGCCCCCATGGGGAAGGCTGAGCAAGCACAGCATCACCAGAACAATCCTGCACCGAGAGCATCGGTCACAGAGCTCATTGCTTAGGGCAGACAGAAGGTGCAGTGCAAGGCAGGGAGGTGCAGGATGGGTCCATGGACAGCTCCTGAGATGCAGATGGAGACGGTGACTGCAGAGAACTGGCTAAGGATGTCAGTCACCTCCCAGGGATGGATTTGGTCACCACAAGGACATAGATGAACTCTGCAGCTTGAATGACTCCACAAGTCAAGACTGCAGCAGAACCAACTGCCATGTAGTCAAATTATATATGATACCACAGCAAAGGGGAGACCCAAAACACAGTAGAGATGCAGAGCTCTTTTGAGTTTGGAAGCTCCACTAAAGCCAGATCCAGAAACTGTGTGGCCTGAGCAGAGGCATGAGGACATCCCTTCACAGCACCCCTTGTCCAAATGAAGTCAGTGAGACAACGACCAGAGGGAAGCTGTTTCCTTTGTCAAAAGGGAAGGGCAGAAAGGAATGTCCCAGCAAGGCTGGAAGATCTTCATCTAGAGAAGGCAGCCATCTGGAACCTACTGGAGGTTAGCAATTAGCTCTTTGAAGGCTTTGTCCTCCCACCTGTCTTGATGATCCTTCAAACCTGCAGACCTACTTCCCCTAAAACACTGGCAGGCAGTAAGGAGGCTGCTCTGGCAGCTGCAGACATCCAGGGAGGACAGTTCCACCTCTGAGTGAGGAGCACAGCTAAGGCAGAGATCCTAAATGATCTCTAAAATATTAATAGCATCAATCAGAGCCAGGCTGACAGAGGTTACAACACTGGGAGAGTGCAGAGAGCAGGCATTTCTGAAGATGGCACAAGATGACACACTAAACATCCACAGTTTGTTTAAAAAAACGCATCTGGAGGATGCGTGCAGGAACAGCGCTGGCAGAATGGAGCCCTGAGGTTTAATCTCCATGCCACTGAAACCTAATAAGGATGCCAACCACTGCACACAGTGAGTGATATCAGCTCAGCTGCTTTCTGTCCTATGTGGCTAATGGAAGTTGGTGGCTTTAAGGTATATTGAGTGCAGTGCAGAAATGATGGAGTGTCTTCGCTCAGAGAAAGGTGAGGGAGGTGGAGCTGATCCATCAGCTATGAGACCTGCATATTCATCTGTGGATAGGATGCCCAAGAAAACATCAAACAGCATCATTTTGAGCTTTTTCAGCCTCAGATCGAAGGCAGAGAAGATGCATGTTGTCAGCAAATACAAGCATCTTGCCTCCACACCTACTGACACCCAGAAGGGCACTGCTGAGAACTAGATGGGTACTGAGCAAGTTTGGGAAGGTTGCAGTGAAGCAGTCCAGAGTATAACTTCAGGACAGTAATTTTCTCAGGAGTTTTGATGCCCCACAGAGCCATGAGCAACATTCGTATCAGAACAGCCAAGGAGGAAATGGTCCCAATCTGTAGCAGACAGTGCCCAGCCACTGTGAGATAGCCCCTTGCTGGGCTCATGTTTCGGAGTGATCAGAGCTGCCCTCTCTAATGGACCACAAAATAGGATAAGTTTATGCCTAGACAAGGGCAAAAGATGGACTATTTCCTAAACAAAAGCAGACTGTATCTGCAGGCTTTCCAGCCAGCTTTTAACAAGCCAGTGTGATAGATCCAATCCATAGGCTGCAGGCAGAGAGCTCAAGCAAGGAAACTTGCAAGTGGAACGAGCAAAAGCCAGGATGGAGCCAGAAGTGCTGTGCCAGCATGGGGGAAGGGCAACAGGAGACTTTTAATCCTGAGATCAACTTTCCCAGTAGCCTTGGGGTTATGAGGGATTTAATTAATTAATTTAATGAGAGTGAAGTACTGTAAGTTATTAATACACAAATTTCACTACTGTATCTCCCATCTCCCAGTTCAGCATCTCTTGCCATTTCACATGGAGCCCATGAAAGGTGGAAGCCAAGTCACAGTGTGCCTCTGTGCAATGGGGCAGAGGCTGCACACCCACACTCTCCTGGCCAAGACAGTAATAGCAAAGCTTCATCCCTTTCAGCAGGGTAGTGGATTACACTCAGCACAGAGCACCAGGAACACCTAATACAAAAAAACGCACAACCAACCTCTTTCTACTTACTGGCAAGCCAAATGCTACCAGAAACCACCCTGCTGGTGCTGGTGGCAGGCACTCTCCCTCTCTGTAGCCACGCTGGCTCTGTAGGACAGTCAGGACTGAATCAGGTAATGTTTTAATCTCTAGGGCTAGAAAATAATATTAACCCTCAGGCCTCGCCAGAACAGGTCTGTTTTCATGCTCCTACATGGAACTCCTGTCTTCTAAATGCAGAGAGAAGAGGACACAGCTTCTTTCCCAGGCACTTGGCAGCTGTGCTGGTACCTCTGTTGAGCCCCAGCTGAATGGCTGGGATGCAGGGATGCTCTGCCCCTCTCCTGACCCATGGGACTCTGAGAAAGGGCATCTATCACACATTGTGCCTTCTCCTCCCAGCTCCTCCTGGCCTGGAATGCAGTACACATTGCAGGATTACTGTAAAGCATGCCCTACCTCTAATCCCTTCTCTTGCCTTGCTCTGGTATTGACTGCAGGGAGCTGTGTCAGGCCCGGGGTCAGGCTTGCCTCTCACAATACCAGGGCATGGAGAAGGCTCCAGCCTCCCCAGCTGGCTGCGTGAGACATGGGACAACACAGGCTGCTTCACACCTACACATAAACAGGCACGTGAGATGCTTCTGCCAATGGTGCCAGTGCCACACAGGCACAGCTGTGGTCCTGCAGGCAGGTGAAACACCACATCCGTGCCAAACAGGTATCTGCATGTTGGGAGACTGAGGGCCTAATTCTGACCATACTTACGGTTTCCCTGGTTTGCTCCTGGGCTGCTATGCCAAGGGCACATTACATGGCAAGTCCAGAAGTGTGTGGTACATCAGCCCTACTGCAGTCACATTGTACACACCATTACCTTCAGCTGATAGGTCCTGGCCACACCATGACCAAATCTGCAGCAACTCCCTGACTGTCCTCCACCATGGGGATCCATCAGGCCAGTTCAGCCTGCATGACCTTGACAACGCTGAAAGTTTTCTTATCAAAAAAAAGCACAAGTTGCTTAGATTTCATTGTGGGTTATTTTGCTTGCTTTCAAATGCTCTCAAACTTTAGCACGCTCCCCCATGAGAATGCAATACCAGGAAAGCCAGTGCAGCTCCTTCCTCAACCTGCAAGCAGTGACCAGACTCACGGTGCAAAGGTTTCACCTCATGGCAGCACAGCCAGATGGGAACCAGGCCACTTGGTTCAGGGGACAGATGTTCAAGTCCCCTAGCAAAGGGAATGCAGGCACAGCAAGGTGCAGTCAAGCAGTGTGGCTCTCAGCAGGAAGTGCAGCACAGGAGATCTGAGCACCTGCCTCTCTGCCTTTCACCTGCAGGCTACAGCCATGTGCATGTAGAAGAATCACAAATGCCAACCTGCCTCCAGCCACTTGCATACACAAAGATGCTTCTGGTAAAGCAAGTACTGAAGTACACTTAGCAAAATGGTGCTTACAATTTTATCTATAAGGCAAAACTTTTCCACTGGTAGAGAAAAGAGAGCGCGAGAGAAGAGCGACAGGGAAAAGAGCGACAGGGAAAAGAGCGACAGGGAAAAGAGCGACAGGGAAAAGAGCGACAGGGAAAAGAGCGACAGGGAA